>SJYX01021117.1:93794-135582 GCA_006410675.1 Oreotragus oreotragus
CCCCCCAGCCTCCCACCCCACATCATCCCTCCAGATCATCCCCATGCACCAGCCCTAAGCATCCTGCATCCTGCATCGAACACAGACTGATGATTCATTTCTTACATGATAGTATACATATTTCAATGCTATTCTCCCATATTCTCTCTTATTGTAATGAGAAATACAATAAGCTCTTTTAATAATATGGAAAAAAAGGAGTATTGAGTTTTAGTCTCTTGATTCACTTTATTGCACTAATATGATTTGAAAATTTTTAACTCAGCACTTTTTAAAAAAATAAAATAAAATTAGCTGGTATATGGGAATTATCCAGAGGGATGATGTGGGGTGGGAGGGGTGTTCATAAAAATAAATAAATAAATAAATAAAGAATTCTAAAGTGATAATTTTTGGCATTGATAGTCCAGTCTTGAAAAGTGACTAAATTTTCTAATGGCATTGAAAAAGTTCTATTGTTTATGGCAGGGTACGAAGGAGTTATTGATAACATTCTCTGGGGAATTAAAAATCACTCTGTTCAGGAAAAAGCAATTTAATAATCAGATCCCAGAAAAGACTGAAGTATAGTTAACAGGACTTTGTTCAGAATATTTGTTCCTGTCATTCTCAGTAACTTTTAGTAATGATCTAGTATACTCCCTCTTTTTCTCTACCTTCCCTTGCCTTCTTTCCTTATTCTCTGTAAGGGAAATTTGGCCAAATCTGTAATATACAATAGAGCTATCAAGAGTAAACATTGATTCCCTGGCTCTTTAAACATTGAGAGGACAGCAGAAGAAAGACTTTTACAGATCTAAGAGATGTTATTATAGAAAAAAGATTTTTTTGAAAAAGGCAATGTCATTCCCTTCCTTAATAACACCACTGTCTAATATTTAGTGCATTTTTTTTGGGGGGTGCACTGACTGTTAGATGCTCTGTCTCATTTTATTGTGAGCTATCAAGATAGGAGCCCAGACAAAATGACTCAGGCTCTGTCCCTCTTCACAGCTTCCTGTATTGAGAAGCCATGCCAAAATGGGTAATGTGGTGTTTAGAGTACATTGCTGTCAAATCACCCATCTCTGTTTGCAAATTCAAATCTTAGTTACACCATGAAGTCTTATCATCACTTTAGACTAATTACCTGTATAGATCTAAGTTCCTCACTTGACAGAACAGAAACAATAACAGTAGCTACCTCATGAGCTTGTTGTAAGGATTAAATAAGGTAATATTACCAAGAGCCTAGAACAAGACTGACTTACAGTAAGCACTTAATAATGGCTGGCTAAAATCATTAGGGCTTATTGTTGGTTTGCATTGCCCTTGATCTTATGAGTTGCTGTGAACACCATCACTCTAATCCTTTTCAGCCCCTTTGCTGGATTTGTGCTCTCATCTCCCAGTTTCCACGTGCTTTACTTCTAAAGACTGACACTTTCCACCTTCTTTGGAGGACTACCTTTGGGTGGCTGGAGTAGCCCATAGATGTAAAGAACCACATGTATCAGATAAACTTGCATTTTTGTCCCCACTGGGTTGCCCCAAGCCAATGACTCATGGGTATACAAAACCCTTGCTTCCAGACTCTGCAATACAACTACTTTTCCCCCAAATTTTTATTGGATGATTATTGCTTTACAATGCTGTGTTAACTTCTATTGTGAATCAGCTGTATGTATACATATATCTGCCCACCTTGAGCCTTCCTTCCACCGCATCCCCCCACCCCTGCCACCTCACTCATCGAGGTCATCACAGAGTACTGAGCTAAGCTCCCTGTTCTATACAACAGGTTCCCATAGCATTCTATTTTACACATGCTAGTGTATATATGTCAATCCCCGTTTTCACAAGTCCATTCTCTAGGTCTTTGTCTCTCTTCCTGCCCTGCAGATAGGTTGCAATGCAACTTCTGCTTCAGAGGTCCCCATGGGATCATGCTAAGACTGGCCTGTCACTATAAGTCACACCCTTCCTAGCCTCCCTTCTCTTCCCTTTCCTCCTTCCCCTACTCCCTTTTGCCCTTCTCCCTCACAGGTTCCTCCTGAGAGCAGTTCATAAGTCACGTGCACGGGTATCTACATCTCCAAGTTAGTTCCTCAAAAATCCAACCAGGAGATTGGTCAGACCAGGCAGTGAACTTAGTTAATTTCCTTCTATATCCTCCAAAATCATCAACACAAAGAATTTATGGTGTGGCAGATTTTATTGTAACAGTAAACATTGGTGCTAGCTATTACTACCATTGTTTTCACTAGGCTACAGCTGTGCATTTTGGTACTTTGTGGGAGTCTGGAGAAATAAGTAAGTTATGATGAATAAGATAGCAAGTGAAGAAATGGTTTCACAGAAGAGCTAACGTAAGCCTTCTGTTTGGGAGGTTAGATGGTTTGACAGAATTCTCCCACCTCTAGGAGATTTTCTTTTGTAATTTTATTTATTTATTTGGGGGAGTTCTGGGTCTTCATTGCTGTGCAGGCTTTCTCTAATTGGGGCAAGCAGGGGCTACTCTTCCTTGTGGTGCATAAGCTTCTCATTGCAGTGACTTCTCTTATTGCAGAGCACAGGTTCTATGATGCACAAGCTTCAGTAGTTGCAGCGCATGGGCTCAAGAGTTGTGGCGCATGGGCTCAAGAGTTGTGGCTCCTGGGCTCAAGAGCACAGGCTCAGTAGTTGTGGTGCATGGGCTTAGTTGCCCATTGAAGCCCCCTTCCATAATATCTTATAGCAACTGAACATTAGCTTTTAGATCTGTGACAACTTAACCTTAGATTAAATCATTTGTCCAGCTGGTAAAGATCAGAGCCAATGTTCTCTCATTGCATTATTGCTTTCTTTTCCTCTATGCTTTGATGCTTTTGCAGAACTGCACCTATTCTGACCCTGTTGAAAGCCCATCCACAGCTTTACTAATAGTTGTCAAAGAAATGGAACAGAACAGAAAACAGTTCTATAGTCTGATATTTACTGACAACTCTGACCTACAAGCTATATAATATATAATACAACTTTTATTGAAGTGTTGCTCTTATACAATAAAAGCTAACAGGAGTTTTTTATGTGGTTCTACCCTTTATGCTGGTTGAAAACCAAAGGGCAACCATGTAATGGCGTGTTCCACATAGGGAGCTCAGCTGAGATGGGCCACCAGGCAAACAGGAATTAGTGTCATCAAAAGACCACAGTGCCCAGCCTGGGAACCTTGTGGCTTTGTCTTTAAGTATTTGATTTCATCATTTTCCAGCACAATGGTGGAAGAAAGAGGAGGACAGAGAGACAAAAGGGGAGAGTGCGTTTAAATTAGCTGTTTGGAATCCTTCAGCTAAGCTAAATATTTGATTCAAATGGATTTAAAGCGATTTCAAGAATTACCCATTCACCCGGGAAGTAAGGGCAACCAGTAAGTGCCAAACAACAGTATCTTCTTAATACTCTACAAATGTTTGATCTGTTGGGCTGTTTGTTTTTTTCAAATCTTATCACTGCCACTAAGAATGAAATTGGTTTGACCTTCTCAAGAGCCTAAAGACACACTGTTCCCATTAAACACCAGGAGAACTATTGGAGTAGACTTCTAGTTTGGTAAACATCTTGTTTTATTCCTAGTATTTAATAGAATTGCCACAAAGCTTCTTAATAGATTAACAGAAACTCTCAGCATGAACATCCTTGTTCTCTAATAGAACCCAAACTCTTAGTGAGTCACAGAGACCTGGGGGAAATAAATCTGATTCTGCCTTAAACGAATTTAAAACCTTAGGGGTTTTCTCACTAAATACCTTATTAATTCCAACATACACACACACACACACATAGGGAAACTAAGTTAATTTTGATTCTATACCATTTTCCTTCAAGTGATTGGTATTGTAAGTCTCATCATAGGCACAGGGCCATAAATACCTGATATTTGATGACATTTCAAACCATAGATTGTCTAAATAATTACACTTACATTTGTCAGACTGAACATTGTTTTTGTTTGAAATAATATGGTCACCATAGTCGTGAGTAAAATTGTTACCTATGTAGATATGTATGTATTCATATATGTGTATATAAATATATGTATGTGTCTATATGTCTTAATACACACACAGTGGACCCTTAAATAGTGCAGGGGTTAGGGGTTCTCAACCTCCCTATTAAAAACTAGAAACATCACTTTACCGACTAGTCTCTATTTTCAAAGCTATGGATTTTCCAGTAGTCATGTATGGATGTGAGAGCTGGACCATAAAGAAGGCTGAGCGCCAAAGAGTTGATCCTTTCAAACTGTGGTGCTGGAGAAGACTCTTGAGAGTTCCTTGGATAGCAAGGATATCAAACCAGTCAATCCTAAAGGAATCAGTTCTGAATATTCATTGGAAGGACTCCAATAATTTGGCCACCTGATATAAAGAACTGGCTCATTGGAAAAGATGCTGATGCTGGGAAAGATTAAAGGCAGAAGGAAAAGGGGATGGCAGAGGATGCGATGGTTGGATGGCATCATTGACTGATTTTGAGCAAACTCTGGGAGATAGTGGAGGACACAGAAGGTTTACGTGCTGCAATCCATGGGGTCAGAAAGACCTGGACATGACTTAGCGACTGAATAACAACAACCCTCCATATAGCCAAAAATTGGAGTATAACTTACAGTTGGCCCTTTGTGTCCACAGTTCTACATCTGAGGATTCAATGAACCATAGATTATGTAATGCTGTAGTATTTACTATTGAAAAAATTTGCATATAAGTGGACCTGTGCAGTTCAAACCTGTATTGTTCAAGAATCAATTGTGTACATCTCTTTGATTATTCCCTGAATTCCTCTTTCATTATCCTTTCCTTTCCTTGCATACTGTCTCTAACTAGATTTGATGTAGAGGACATGACCCTAGGCAGCAGAGATTCATTTGCACTCATGTCTAGGAAGGTGCCATTCCCTTTTAACCCATGTAATCTACAACACAGCTGGATGTCCATAGCGTAGGATGTCAGGGCTGGGAGAATGAATTCATCTTCCACAATTAGGTCAGTTCATAAGGGAAGATTTTAATTAAACAAATACTAACTGTATTCCTGGGGAAATGTGCATATTTTTCCCTAGGTAAATACACATGAAAGCTTCACTAACAAAAATATTACCTCTGACATTTTAGTTTTCAGGAATAAGACCATTTTATATGAAGTTAATCTTCTCCAAATATTAAGGTTTCTATAGTAATAGAAGTTAGGGTTTAATTGATTTAACTCTGTAATAAGAATAGGCTAACAGGTATTTAATACATTTTCTAATCATTATTTCTTTGCAGAGTAATTAAGCATATCTGGTAAACATTTCATACAAATGTCTAAAATTGATACAGCTGTTACATGGCAAAGGACTGTTTTAGGTTTCTAAACTTAATGCACTAAGATCTATAAAGGGCATCAACAACTACAGTAGTTTTATATTATAAATTCTTAATTCACAAAGGAATATTTAGCATCTTATGATACACTTTTTATTATGGAAATAATGTTTATGACAGAAAATTAGAAAAAACATACAGTATGAACTTTAAAAACCACATGGGACCCTCTTCACAGAGATAATTTCCACTTTTGCATTTCTTTTCTGTTACTTTTATGTGTGTACATGTAATGTTCATATAATTGGGACCATATTATATATATAATTTTGTATCCTCTAACTTTATTGTTATTGCTCAGTCGTGTCTGACTCTGAGTGACCCAAGGGAATGCAATATGCCAGGTTTCACTGTCCTTCACTATCTCCCCGAGTTTGCCCAAACTCCTAACATTGAGTCAGTGATGCCATCCAACCATTCTCATTCTGTGTCACTCCCTTCTCCTCCTGCCATCAATCTTTCCAAGAATCAGGGTCATTTCCGTTGAGATGGCCCTTCACATCAGGTGGCCAAAGTACTGGAACTTCAGCATCAGTCCTTGCAATGAATATTCAGAGTTGATTTCCTTTCGGATTGGCTGGTTTGATATCCCTGCTATCCAAGGGACTCTCAAGAGTCTTCACCAGCACCACAGTTAGAAAGCGTCAGTTCTTTAGTGTTCAGCCTCCATCCATAGTCCACCTCTCACATCTGTACATGATTCCTGGAAAAACCATAGCTTTGACTTTGCAAACCTTTTTCAGCAAAATGATGTCTCTGACTTTTAATATGCTGTCTAGGTTTGTCATAGCTTTTCTTCCAAGGAGCAAGTGTCTCTTAATTTCATGACTGCAGTCACCATCTGCAATGATTTTGGAGACCAAGAAAATAAATCTGTCACTGTTTCCATTTTTCCACCATCTATTTGCCATGAAGTGATTGCATCAGATGCCATGATCTTACTTTTTTGAACGTTGAGGTTTTATTTTTTTATTGAAGGATAATTGCTTTACAGAATTTTGTAGTTTTCTGTCAAACCTCAACATAAATTAGCCATAAGTAAGTAAGTAAAGTCTCTCAGTTGTGTCCGACTCTTTGCGACCCCATGGACTGTAGCCTATCAGGCTCCTCCGTCCATGGGATTTTCCAGGCAAGTGTGCTGGAGTGGATTGCCATTTCCTTCTCTAGGGGATCTTCCCGACCCAGGAATCGAACCCGGGTCTCCTGCATTGCAGTCAGACACTTTACTATCTGAGCCACCNGACTGTAGCCTATCAGGCTCCTCCGTCCATGGGATTTTCCAGGCAAGTGTGCTGGAGTGGATTGCCATTTCCTTCTCTAGGGGATCTTCCCGACCCAGGAATCGAACCCGGGTCTCCTGCATTGCAGTCAGACACTTTACTATCTGAGCCACCAGGGAAGCCCATAGGTATACATATATCTCCTCCCTTTGAACGTCCCATCTCCCTCCCCATCCCACCCCTCTAGGTTAATAAAGAGCCCCTGTTAGAGTTTCCTGAGCCATACAGCAAATTCCCATTGGCTATTTATTTTACATATGGTAATTAAGTTTCCACAGTACACTTTCCATACATCTCACCCTGTCCTTCCCTCTTCCTATGTCCATAACTTTATTCTCTTTGTCTGTTTGTCTATTCAGTTCAGTTCAGTAGTTCAGTCGTGTCCAACTCTTTGCAACCCCATGAATCGCAGCATGCCAGGCCTCCCTGTCCATCACCATCTCCCGGAGTTCACTCAGACTCACGTCCATCGAGTCCGTGATGCCATCCAGCCATCTCATCCTCGGTCGTCCCCTTCTCCTCCCGCCCCCAATCCCTCCCAGCAACAGAGTCTTTTCCAATGAGTCAACTCTTCTCATGAGGTGGCCAAAGTACTGGAGTTTCAGCTTTAGCATCATTCCTTCCAAAGAAATCCCAGGGCTGATCTCCTTCAGAATGGACTGGTTGGATCTCCTTGCAGTCCAAGGGACTCTCAAGAGTCTTCTCCAACACCACAGTTCAAAAGCATCGATTCTTCGGCGCTCAGCTTTCTTCACAGTCCAACTTTCACATCCATACATGACCACAGGAAAAACCATAGCCTTGACTAGGCGGACCTTAGTCGGCAAAGTAATGTCTCTGCTTTTGAATATACTATCCAGGTTGGTCATAACTTTTCTTCCAAGGAGTAAGCGTCTTTTAATTTCATGGCTGCAGTCACCATCTGCAGTGATTTTGGAGCCCAAAAAAATAAAGTCTGACACTGTTTCCACTGTTTCCCCATCTATTTCCCATGAAGTGATGGGACCGGATGCCATGATCTTCGTTTTCTGAATGTTGAGCTTTAAGCCAACTTTTTCGCTCTCCTCCTTCACTTTCATCAAGAGGCTTTTTAGCTCCTCCTCACTTTCTGCCATAAGGGTGGTGTCATCAGCATATCTGAGGTTATTGATATTTCTCCCGGCAATCTTGATTCCAGCTTGTGTTTCTTCCAGTCCAGCGTTTCTCATGATGTACTCTGCATATAAGTTAAATAAGCAGGGAGACAATATACAGCCTTGACGTACTCCTTTTCCTATTTGGAACCAGTCTGTTGTTCCATGTCCAGTTCTAACTGTTGCTTCCTGACCTGCATACAGATTTCTCAAGAGGCAGGTTAGGTGGTCTGGTATTCCCATCTCTTTCAGAATTTTCCACAGTTTATTGTGATCCACACAGTCAAAGGCTTTGGCATAGTCAATAAAGCAGAAATAGATGTTTTTCTGGAACTCTCTTGCTTTTTCCATGATCCAGCGGATGTTGGCAATTTGATCTCTGGTTCCTCTGCCTGTTCTAAAACCAGCTTGAACATCAGGGAGTTCACGGTTCACATATTGCTGAAGCCTGGCTTGGAGAATTTTGAGCATTACTTTACTAGCGTGTGAGATGAGTGCAATTGTGCGGTAGTTTGAGCATTCTTTGGCATTGCCTTTCTTTGGAATTGGAATGAAAACTGACCTTTTCCAGTCCTGTGGCCACTGCTGAGTTTTCCAAATTTGCTGGCATATTGAGTGCAGCACTTTCACAGCATCATCTTCCAGGATTTGAAACAGCTCAACTGGAATTCCATCACCTCCACTAGCTTTGTTCTTAGTGATGCTTTCTAAGGCCCACTTGACTTCACATTCCAAGATGTCTGGCTCTAGATTCGTGATCATATCCTCATGAGTATCTGGGTTGTGAAGATCTTTTCTGTACAGTTCTTCTGTGTATTCTTGCCACCTCTTAATATCTTCTGCTTCTGTTAGGTCCATACAGCCCAAAGATGGGCTGTCCTTTATCGAGCCCATCTTTGCATGAAATGTTCCTTTGGTTAAAAAAAAAAAAATCAGTTTGTTTATTGCTGCCCTGTAAATAAATTATTCAGTACCATTTTTCTAGATTCTGTATATGTGCATTAGAATACGATATTTATCTTTCTTTTTCTGACTCACTTCAGTCTTTATAATAGGTTCTAGGTTTATCCACTTTATCAGAACTGACTCAAACACATTCCCTTTTATGGCTGAGTAATAGTCCATTGTGTGTATGTACCACAACTTCTTTACCCATTCATCTGTCGATGGACATCTGGGTTGCTTCCATGTTCTAGCTATTGTAAATAGTGCTACAATAAACAATGAGATACGTGTGTCTTTTTCAACCCTGGTTTCCTCAGGGTATATATCTAGGAGTCGGATTGCTGGGTCATATGGTGATTTTATTCCTAGTTTTTTAAGGAATCTCTATACTGTCTTCCATAGTGGCTGTATCAAAATGCATTCCCACCAAAAGTGCAAGAGTGTTCCCTTTTCTCCACACCCTCTCCAGCATTTATTGTTTGTAGACTTTTTGATGATGGCCATTCTGACTGTGTGAGGTGATATCTCATTGTAGTGTTGATTTGCATTTCACTAATAATGAGCAATGCTGAGGATCTTTTCATGTGTTTGTTAGCCATCTGTATGTCTTCTTTGGAGAAATGTCTGTTTAGGTCTCTTTCCCACTTTTTGATTGGGTTGTTTGTTTTCCTGGTATTGAGTTGTGTGAGCTGCTTGTGTGTTTCAGAAATTAATCCTTTGTCAGTTGTTTCATTTGTTATTATTTTCTCCATTCTGAGGGTTGTCTTTTTACCTTGCTTATAGTTTTCTTTGCTGTGCAAAAACTTTTAAGTTTAATCAGGTCCCACTTGTTTACTTTTGTTTTTATTTCCATAACTCTAGGAGATGGGTCATAGAGGATCTTACTTTGATTTATATCTTCAGGTGTTCTGCCTATGTTTTCCTCTAGGAGTTTTATAGTTTCTGGCCTTACATTTGTATCTTTAATCCATTTTGAGTTTATCTTTGTGTATGGTGTTAGGAAGTGTTCTAATTTCATGCTTTTGCATGTAGCTGACCAGTTTTCCCAGCACCATTTATTGAGGAGGCTGTCTTTGCCCCATTGTATATTCTTGCCTCCTTTGTAAAAAATAAGTTACCCCTAGGTGCATGGGTTTATTTATGGGCTTTCTATCTTGTTCCACTGGTCTATGTTTCTTTTTTTGTTCCAGTACCATACTGTCTTGATGACTGTAGCTTTGTAGTATAATCTGAAGTCAGGAAGGTTGATTCCTCCAGCTCCATTCTTCTTTCTCAAGACTGCTTTGGCTATTTGGGGTCTTTTGTGTTTCCATATGAATTGTGAAATTTTTTGTTCTTTGAAAAATGCCATTGGTCATTTGATACAGGGATCACATTGAATCTGTAGACCATGTTTGATAGTATAGTCATTTTCAAAATATTGATTCTTCCTACCCAGGAATGTGGAATATCTCTCCATCTGTTTATGTCATCTTTAATTTCTTTCACTAGTGTCTTATAATTTTCTGTGTACAATTCTTCTGTCTCCTTAGAAAAGTTTATTCCTAGATATTTAATTCCTTTTGTTGCAATGGTGAATAGGATTGATTCCTTAATTTCACTTTCTTATTTTTCATTGTTAGTATATAGAAATGCAAATGATTTCTGTGTATTGATTCTGTATCCTGCAACTTTGCTAAATTTACTGATTAGCTCCAGTAATTTTCTGTTACTATCTTCAGGGTTTTCTATGTACAGTATCATGCCATCTGCAAACAGTGAGAGCTTTACTTCTTCTTTTCCAATCTGGATTCTTTCTATTTCTTTTTCTTCTCTGATTGCAGTAGTTAGCACTTCCAGAACTATGCTGAATAATAGTGGTGAAAGTGGACACCCTTGTCTTGTTCCTTATCTCAGAGGGAATGCTTTCAGTTTTTCATCTTTGAGAATAATGTTTGCTGTAGGCTTATCATATATGGCCTTTACTATGTTGAGGTAGCTCTATGCCCATTTTTTGAAGAGTTTTAATCATAAATGGGTGCCGAATTTTGTCAAAGGCTTTTTCTGCATCTATTGAGATGATCATATGGTTTTTATCTTTCAATTTGTTAATATGGTGTATCACATTGATTGATTTGCATATATTGAAGAATCCTTGCATCCCTGAAATAAACCCAACTTGATCATGGTGTATGAGCTTTTTGATGTGTTGCTGAATTTGTGTTTGCTATTTGATGTTTTTCTTGTTTCTTGAGTTAGGATTGTATTGCTGTTAACTTCGCTCTTAGAACTGCTTTTGCTGCATCCCATAGGTTTTGTGTTGTCATGTTTTAATTGTCATTTGTTTCTAGACATATTTTTATTTCCCTCCTGATTTCTTCACTAACCTGTTGGTTATGTAGAAACATGTTGTTTAATCTCCATGTGTTTGTGTTTCTGACAGTTTTTTCTTTTAATTGATATCTAGTCTCATAGTGTTGTGGTCAGAGAAGATACCTGATACAATTTCAATTTTCTTAAATTTACTGAGGTTTGATTTGTGACCCAAGATGTGGTCTATCCTAGATAATGTTCCATGTGCACTTGAGAGGAAGGTGTATTCTTCTGCATTTGGATGGAATGTCCTGAAGATATCAATGAGATCCATCTCATCTAATGTATCATTTAAGATTTGTGTTTCCTTATTAATTTTCTGTTTTGCTGATCTGTCCATTGGTGTGAGTGGGGTGTTAAAGTCTCCTACTATTATTGTGTTACTGTCAGTTTCTCCTTTTATGTCTGTTAGTGTTTGTCTTATGTATTGAAGTGTATCTATGTTGGGTGCGTAGATATTTACAGTTGTTATATCTTCCTCTTGATCCCTTGATCATTATGTAGTGTCCTTCCTTATCTCTTGTTATAGTCTTTATTTTAAGGTCTATTTTGTCTGATATGAGGATTGATACTCCAGCTCTCTTTTGCTTCCCATTTGCAAGGAATATATTTTTCCATCCTCTAGTGTATCTATGTTGGGTGCGTAGATATTTACAGTTGTTATATCTTCCTCTTGATCCCTTGATCATTATGTAGTGTCCTTCCTTATCTCTTGTTATAGTCTTTATTTTAAGGTCTATTTTGTCTGATATGAGGATTGATACTCCAGCTCTCTTTTGCTTCCCATTTGCAAGGAATATATTTTTCCATCCTCTCACTTTCAGTCTATATGAGTAAGGTCTGAAGTGGGTTTCTTGTAGATAGCATATATATGGGTCTTGTTTTCATATCCATTCGGCCAGTCTGTGTCTTTTGGTTGGAGCATTTAGTCCATTTACATTTAAAGTAATTATTGATATATATGTTTCTATTTCCATTTTCTCAATTGTTTGGGGTTGATTTTGTAGATCTTTTTTCTTCTCTTCTATTTCTTGACTATATAATTTCCTTTAACATTTGTTCTAAAACTGGTTTGGTGTTACTGAATTCTCTTAACTTTTGCTTGTCTGAAAAGCTTTTTATTTCTCCATCAGTTTTGAATGAGATCCTAAAAAAAAAAAATCAGTTTGTTTATTGCTGCCCTGTAAATAAATTATTCAGTACCATTTTTCTAGATTCTGTATATGTGCATTAGAATACGATATTTATCTTTCTTTTTCTGACTCACTTCAGTCTTTATAATAGGTTCTAGGTTTATCCACTTTATCAGAACTGACTCAAACACATTCCCTTTTATGGCTGAGTAATAGTCCATTGTGTGTATGTACCACAACTTCTTTACCCATTCATCTGTCGATGGACATCTGGGTTGCTTCCATGTTCTAGCTATTGTAAATAGTGCTACAATAAACAATGAGATACGTGTGTCTTTTTCAACCCTGGTTTCCTCAGGGTATATATCTAGGAGTCGGATTGCTGGGTCATATGGTGATTTTATTCCTAGTTTTTTAAGGAATCTCTATACTGTCTTCCATAGTGGCTGTATCAAAATGCATTCCCACCAAAAGTGCAAGAGTGTTCCCTTTTCTCCACACCCTCTCCAGCATTTATTGTTTGTAGACTTTTTGATGATGGCNCTCCAGTGTTCTTGCCTGGAGAATCCCAGGGACGGGGGAGCCTGGTGGGATGCCGTCTATGGGGTCACACAGAGTCGGACATGACTGAAGCGACTTAGCAGCAGCAGCAGCAGCAGCAGCAGCAGCAGTGTTCTGCCTATGTTTTCTTTTAAGAGTTTTATAATTTTTGGTCTTATATTTAGGTCTTTAATCCATTTTGACTTTATTTTTGTGTATGATGTTAGAAAGTGTTCTAATTTCATTCTTTTACATGTAGCTGTCCAGTTTTCCCAGCACCATTTATTGAAGAGGCTGTCTTTGCCCCATTGTTTATTCTTGCCTCCTTTGTCAAAAATAAGGTACCCATAGGTGTGTGGGTTTATTTCTGGACTTTCTATCTTGTTCTCTTGTTTTATATTTCTGTTTTTGTGCCAATACCATACTGTTTTGATGACTGTAGCTTTGCAGTATAATCTGAAGTCAGGAAGGTTGATTTTTCCAGCTCCCATTCTTCTTTCTCAAGACTGCTTTGGCTATTTGGGGTCTTTTGTGTTTCCATATGAATTGTGAAATTTTTTGTTCTAGTTTTGTGAAAAATGCCATTGGTAATTTGATAGGGATCACATTGAATCTGTAGATTGTACTTGGTAGCATGGTCATTTTCACAATATTGATTCTTCTGACCCAGAAACATGGAATGTCTCTCCATCTGTTTATGTCATCTTTGATTTCTTTCAGTAGTGTCTTCTTTTCTGTGTACTGTTCTTTTGTCTCCTTAGGTAAGTTTATTTCTGAATAATTATTTTTGTTGCCATGGTGAATGGGATTGATTCTTTAATTTCTCTTTCTTATTTTCCATTGTTAGTACATAGAAATGCAAGTGATTTCTGAGTATCGTTTTGTATCCTGCAACTTTGCTAAGTTCACTGATTAGCTCTAGTAGTTTTCTGATACTATCTTTAGAGTTTTCTATGTACAATAGCATGTCATCTGCAAACAATGAGAGCTTTACTTCTTCTTTTCTGATCTAGATTGCTTTTATTTCTTTATCTTCTCTGATTGCTGTAGCTAGGATTTGCAGAACTATGTTGAATCATAGTGGTGAAAGTGGACACCCTTTTCTTATTCCTGATCTTAGGGGGAATGCTTTCAGTTTTTCAGCATTGACAATAATGTTTGCTGTAGGCTTACTATATATGGCCTTTACTATGTTGAGATAGGTCCTTCTATGCCCATTTTTTGAAGAGTTTTAATCATAAATGGGTGCTAAATTTTGTCAAAGGCTTTTGCTGCATCTATTGAAATTTATCATACGGATTTTATCTTTCAGTTTGTTACTATGGTGTATCACATTGATTGATTTGTGTATATTGAAGAATCCTTACATTCCTGGAATAAACCCAAGTTGATCACAGTGTATAAGCTTTTTGATGTGTTGCTGAATCGTGTTTGCTGAAATTTTGTTGAGGATTTTTGCATCTATGTTCATCAGTGATCTTGGTCTGTAGTTTTTTTTGTGTGTGTTGTCCTTGTCTAATTTTGGAGTCAGGGTGATGGTGGCCTCATAGAATGAGTTTGGAAGTGTTCATTCCTCTGCAACTTTTGGAAAGAGTTTTAGAAGGATAGGCATTAGCTCTTCTCTAAATGTTTGATAGGATTCTCCTGTGAAGCCATCTGGTCCTGGGTTTTTGTTGTTTGGGAGATTTTTGATCACTGCTTCAATGCTTGTAATTGGGTTGTTCATAATTTCTATTTCTTCCTGGTTCAGTCTTGGACAACTGAACTTTTGTAAGAATCTGTCCATTTCTTCCAGGTTATCCATTTTATTGCCAGATAGTTGTTTCATAGTAGTCTCATATAATCCTTTGTATTTCTACATTGTCTGTTGTAACTTCTTTTTCATTTCTAATTTTGTTGATTTGATTCTTCTCTCTTTCTTTCTTGATGAGTCTGGCTAAATATTTGTTAATTTTGTTTATCTTCTCAAAGAACCAACTTTTAGTTTTATTAATCTTTACTGTTGTTTCTTTCATTTCTTTTTCATTTATTTCTGACTAGATCTTTATGATTTCTTTCCTTCTACTAATTTTGGGGTGTTTTGTTCTTCCTTTTCCAGTTGTTGCAGGTGTAAAGTTAGGTTGTCTATTTGATGTTTTTCTTGTTTCTTGAGGTAGGATTGCATTGCTATAAGCTTCCCTCTTAGAACTGCTTTCACCACATCCCATAGGTTTTGAGTTGTTGTGTTTTCATTGTCATTTGTTTCTAGAAATTCTTTGATTTCCCCTTTTATTTCTTCAGTAATTTGTTGGTTATTTAGAAATGTGTTGTTTTATCTCCATATGTTTGTGTTCCTTACAGTTTTTTTTTTCTTGTAATTGATATCTAGTCTCATAGCATTGTGGTTGGAGAAGATGTTTGATACAATTTCAATTTTCTTAAATGTACTGAGGTTTGATTTGTGACTCAAGATGTGGTCTACCCTAGAGAATGTTCCATGTGCACTTGAAAAGAAGGTGTATTCTTCTGCATTTGGGTGGAATGTCCTGAGATATCAGTGAGATCCCTCACATCTAATATATCATTTAAGACATGTTTTCTTATTAATTTTTTGTTTTGGTGATCTGTCCATTGGTGTGGGTGGGGTGTTAAAGTCTCCTACTATTACTGTGTTACTGTCAATTTCTTTTTTTATGTCTATTAGTGTTTGTCTTATGTATTGAGGTGTTTCTATGCTGGGTGCATAGATATTTATAATTGTTATGTTTTTCTCTTGGATTGATCCCTTGATCCTTATGTAGTGTTCTTCCTTATCTCTTATAATCTTTATTTTAAGATTATTTTGTCTGATATGAGGATTGCTGCTCGAGCTTTCTTTTGTTTCCCATTTGCATGGAATATATTTTTCTATCCTCTCACTTTCAGTCTATATGTGTCTTGACGTCTGAAGTGGGTTTCTTATAGACAACATATATATGGGTCTTGTTTTTGTATCCATTCAGCCAGTCTGTGTGTTTTGGTTGGAACATTTAATCCATTTACATTTATTTAAAGTAATTATTGATATATATTTTCCTATTGCCATTTTCTTAATTGTTGGGGTTGATTTTGTAAATCTTTTTTTTTCTCTTGTATTTCGTGATTACATAAGTCTGTTTAACATTTGCTGTAAAGCTGGTTTGATGGAACTGAATTCTCTTAACTTTTGCTTGTCTGAAAAGCTTTTTATTTCTCTATCAGTTTTGAATGAGATCCTTNTATTGCCATTTTCTTAATTGTTGGGGTTGATTTTGTAAATCTTTTTTTTTCTCTTGTATTTCGTGATTACATAAGTCTGTTTAACATTTGCTGTAAAGCTGGTTTGATGGAACTGAATTCTCTTAACTTTTGCTTGTCTGAAAAGCTTTTTATTTCTCTATCAGTTTTGAATGAGATCCTTGCCAGGTCCAGTAATCTTGGTTGTAGATTTTCCCCTTTCATTACTTTAAATATATTCTGCCATTCCCTTCTGGCCTGCAGAGTTTCTGCTGAAACATCAGCTGTTAAGTGTATGGGGTTTCCCTTGTATGTTACTTGTTGCTTCTCCCTTGATGTTTTTGATATTCTTTCTTTGTGTTTAGTCTTTGTTAGTTTGATTAGTCTGTGTCTTGGCGTGTTTCTCCTTGAGTTTATCCTGTATGGGACTCTTTGTGCCTCTTGGACTCGATTGACTATTTCCTTTTCCATGTTGGGGAAATCTTCAACTATAATCTCTTCAAAAAATTTCTCATACTCTTTCTTTTTCTCTTCTTCTGGGACCCCTATAATTTGAATGTTGGTCCATTTGATGTGGTCCCAGAGGTCTCTGAGACTGTCCTCAGCTCTTTTCATTCTTTTTACTTTATTCTGCTTTCAGAATTTATTTCTACCATTTTATCTTCCAGCTCACTGATTTGTTCTTCTGCTTCAGATATTATGCTATTGATTCCTTCTAGAGNTCCATTTGATGTGGTCCCAGAGGTCTCTGAGACTGTCCTCAGCTCTTTTCATTCTTTTTACTTTATTCTGCTTTCAGAATTTATTTCTACCATTTTATCTTCCAGCTCACTGATTTGTTCTTCTGCTTCAGATATTATGCTATTGATTCCTTCTAGAGTATTTCTAATTTCAGTAATTGTGTTGTTTGTCTCTGTATGTTTATTCTTCAGTTCTTCTAGGTCTTTGTTAATTGATTCTTGCATTTTCTCCATTTTGTGTTCAAAGTTTTTCATCATCTTTACTATCATTATTCTGAATTCTTTTTCAGGTAGTTTGCCTGTTTCCTCTTCATTTATTTGAACTTCTGTGTTTCTAGTTTATTCCTTCATTTGTGCAATATTTCTCTGCATTTTCATTATTATTATTTTTAAGTTACTGTGTTTGAGGTCTCCTTTTCCAAGACATCAAGGGAAGTTGAATTATTTCCTTGGCAAAGGTTGAATACTTTCTTCCTTTTGGTTTCTGCCTTCCTGAGTTTGGTCTAGTGGTTTGTGTGAGCTTAATATATGGTGAGATTAGTCCTGGGTGTTTGTTTGTGTTTCCTCTGATGGGCAAGGCTGAGTGAGGTGGTACTCCTGTCTGCTGATGATTGGGTTCGTATTTTTGCTTTGTTTTTTGTTTAGACAAGGTGTGCTGCACAGGGTGTTACTGATGATTGGGTGATGCCAGGTCTTGTATTCAAGTGGTTTCCTTTGTGTGAGTTCTCAGTGTTTGATATTCCCTAGGGATGGTTCTCTGGTAGTCTAGGATCTTGGAGTCAGTAGTCCCATTCCAAAGGCTCAAGGCTTAACCTCTGGTCAGGAACAAAGGTTCCATGAGGGTTTGTTATGGCATTAAATGAGATTAAAAGAAATATCCAAAAATGAGAAACCAAAGTTGAACCCCAGACAAATGGAAGTTACAAAATTAGGCAAATAATAATTAAATAATGGAATATACACATATACACATACATCCATGAGCAAAGGGAAAATAGTCCAACAAAAATAAAGTACAGTAGATTGACCTGGTGAACAAAGGAAATAAAAAATTATATTTACCAGTTAAGAACAAAGCTAACTTAAGCACAAACTGGAAAACAAAACTAAAGCAAGGTGCCAAGTGGGGAATAAAGCAATGAAAACTTTTACTATCATTATTCTGAATTATTTTTCAGGTAGTTTGCCTATTTCCTCTTCATTTATTTGGACTTCTTTCTTTCTAGTTTATTCCTTCATTTGTGTAGTATTTTTATGCCTTTTCACTATTTTTTTTTTAACTTACTGTGTTTGAGGTCTCCTTTCCCCAGGCTTCAAGGTTGAATTCTTTCTTCCTTTTCATTTCTGCCCTCCTAAGATTGTTCCAGTGGTTTGTGTAAGCTTCTTATAGTGTGAGATTTCTGCTGAGTTTTTGTTTGTCTGTTTTTCCTCTGATGGGCCAGGCTGAGTGAGATGGTAATTCTGCCTGCTGATGATTTGGCTTGTATTTTTGTTTTCTTTGTTGTTTAGATGAGGTATCCTGCACAGGGTGCTATTGCTGGTTGGGTGATGCTGGGTCTTGTATTCCAGTGGTTTCCTTTGTGTGAGTTCTCACTACTTGATACCCACTAGGGTTAGTTCTCTGGTAGTCTAGGGTATTGGAGTCAGTTCTCCCACTCCAAAGGCTTAGGACTTGATCTCTGGTCAAGAAATGAAGATTCCACAAATGGTTTGTTATGGCATTAAGTGAGATTAAAACAAATATCTAAAAATGAGAAACCAGAGATGAACCCCAGACAAATGGCAGTTACAAACTCAGGCAAGTAGTAATTCAAATAATGGAATATACACATATACATATACACCCATGAGCAAAGTCAAAACAGTCCAACAAATATAAAGTACAATAGATTGACCCAGTGAACAAAAGAAATAAAAAATTTTATTTATCAGTTAAGAACAAAACTAACCAAAGCACAAACTGGAAAACAAGACTAAAGCAAAGTGCCGAGTGGGGAATAAAGCAATGAAAACAAAACTAACAAATATGTTGAAAGGAAAGAAAGAAAAGAAAGCAAGAATAGATATACAAAGTTAAGTAGAGGTAGATGAAGACGATTTATACACGTTAAAGATTAACTGCAAGGGGGAAAGATGATTAGGAAAGGCAAACAAAGGAATAAATGTAGGAGAGTTATAATAGGGTCCAGGTTCGATGCATGATACTGAATGCTTGGGGCTGGTGCACTGGGACCACCCAGAGGGATCGGAGAGGGAGGAGGGAGGGGGGTTCAGGATGGGGAACACGTGTATACCCATGGTGGATTCATGTTGATGTATGGAAAAACCAATAACATATTGTAAAGTAAACTCCAATTAAAATAAATAAATTTATAGTAAAATTTTTTTAATAATTAAAAAAATAAAAAGTTAAAGTTATAAAATGAAAAAGAAAAAAAAAATGGAAGACCAAATAAAAAAGGAAAACTCCACAAAACTGCAGAAGCCCAGTATAGAGGCAGAGGTTTATCACAGCAATGAAAAGTGTGACTCATTATACATATATACATCCATAAGCAATCAAAGCAGTCTAACAAAAATAAAGTACAATAGATTGACCTGGTGAACAAAGGAAACCAAAAATTGCATCTACTTGAGCAAAACTAACTAAAGCAGAAACTGGAAAACAAAGCTAAAATGAGCTGCCAATTGGGGAATAAAACAATGAAAATAAAACTATGTTGAGAGGGAAGGAAAGAAAGGAAGGAAGAGGTAGATGAAGAAGGTTTATATACATTAAAGATTAAATGCAAGGGAAAAAGAAGAGTAGGAAAATCAAACAAAGGAATAAATGTATAAAAATAATAATAGGTTTAAAAAAATAAAATTAAAAAAGAGAAAAGAAAAAAACTCCCCAGAATTGCAAAAGCCCATCACAGAGCCAATGGAGTAGCCATCATGGTCAACAAAAGAGTCTGAAATGCAGTACTTAGATGCAATCTCAAAAACGACAGAATGATCTCTGTTCATTTCCAAGGCAAACCATTCAATATCACAGTTATCCAAGTCTATGCCCCAATCAATAATGCTGAAGAAGCTGAAGTTGAATGGTTTTATGAAGACCTACAAGACCTTGTAGAACTAACACCCAAAAAAGATGTCCTTCTCATTATATGGGTCTGGAATGTAAAAGTAGGAAGTCAAGAAACACCTGGAGTAACAGGCAAATTTGGCCTTGGAATGCAGAATGAAGCAGGGCAAAGACTAATAGAGTTTTGCCAAGAAAATGCACTGGTCATAGCAAACACCCTCTTCCAGCAACACGAGAGAAGACTCTACACATGGACATCACCAGATGGTCAACACCGAAATCAGATTGATTATATTCTTTGCAGCCAAAGATGGAGAAGCTCTATACAGTCAACAAAATCAAGACCAGGAGCTGACTGTGGCTCAGATCATGAACTCCTTATTTCCAAATTCAGACTCTAAAAAAAAAAATCCAAAAGAATCTACAGAACAAGTTAAACAATAAGAATAGTAAATGCTTTTCTTGAGTCACTGCTGTCAGAGTCCTTTCCCTCCCTGGGAGTCACAGTCCGCCTTACCTCCCTAGGATGACCTCCAATGCTGTGCCGATCTCTGGACCTGCTGTGGAGGCAGCTCAGATTCTGATCCGGTCCCACTCCTGTTTGTTCTTGCCTCCAATGTTCACAGCTATCAGAACTAGTGTTTTCTTTTGAGGGAGCTCTGAACAACCTTTTATATATTCCATAGACACAGAGTCTGCTTAGTTGATTGTGTGGATTTAATCTACAGCTTGTACAGCTGGTGGGAAGGTTTTGGGTCTTCTTTCTTAGCCACACTTGCCCCTGGGTTTCAATTGGGGATTTATTTCTGCCTCTACATGGGGGTTGTCCACGGGGTTTAGCTCCTGAGGCTGCCCTGGAGGGCCAAATATGGAGGTGGTGCAACTGTTTGGGTCACAGAGTTCTAGCAGCACCAGGTACTCATGGGGGTTGGTGGCTAGGGAAGCAGGAAATACAGTGCTCTAGAAGGGTATGGCAATCAGTTTTGGCCAATATGCTCCAGTATTCTTGCCTGGAGAACCCCTTCTCTGACAGAGAAGCCTGGCAGACCACAGTCTACAGGGGCACAAAGAGACACGACTGAAGTGACCCTGTGTGCAAAGACACAAGACTATTTTTGCCTGTGGCGGCTCTGCCCCAGTGAGAGTTGGGCATGAAGGTGGTGCAGATGCTTGGCTTGAGGGGACCCTGGCAGCGCCAAGTGTGCAGGGACATGGACTGCCTCCGCTCCAGGAGTTACGGCCCTATCAGAATCTTTTTTTGAGCCTCTTGTAGCTGGCATTCAGAAGGTCTCTTTGGCCAGTCTCTTTCCGTAGGTTTGCCCATTCAGGCACTTAGCGAGCTCCTTTGCCTGAGGCCCTTCTCTGTTGTTTGGTGCCTCAGGCACATAAGGAGCTTCCCTGACTGGGGTCCTACTCTGTAGTTCGGTGCATCAGTCACTTAAAGAGCACCCTGGGTGGGTCCTACTCTAGTTCGGTGCATCACGCATTTGAGGGGCTGCCTCTCTCTAGTCAGCTGCCTGATGCTGGCAGGTAGGGAGAGAGAGGCTATGGTGGTGGCTCCACCCCCATGCATGACTCGGCAGTATCGCCTTCTTCCGTGGCTGCCTGGCTTTCTTCCACTGGCATTTCCCACCACGATCTCCTCCCTCACAACCCCTCAATCCGTCTCTCTGCAGTCAACAGCTGCCCTTGCCCTGGGATTGCTCCACAATCCCTAAACTCCAGCACCGAGTTCCAACTTTCAGACCAGCGTTCCTGTCCAAGGTATGTATGGCTGTGACAAGGACGGTCTGATTCTCATTCCATTTACGCTGCTGTAGATCAGCTGTTTCGTTCTGACTTCTCCAGCTGGAAAAGAAAAGGCCCAAACCAGAAATTTGAAAATGGCAAAAGGTAAAATGTCATCAGTAAGGGCAAATACATAGTAAAGGTAGCAGATTGACCATGTATAAGGCTAGTAGAAAGTTTAAACAACCTTAAAGGTTAAAATCATCTGTATCTACACTAAGTAGTTAAGGAGTACATTGAATTTACCAGAGGTGGGAGCTGGCAGGAGCAGAATTGAATGAAGGAAGTTAAAATGTACAAACCTCCAGTTAAAGATAAATAAGTACTAAGGATGTAATGTACTAATTGTGATCACCATATCAGGATGCATGTAAGTCAGATCATTTTGCTGTGCACCTTAAACCTATACAATGCTATATGAGTCAATCACATCTCAATAAAACTGGGAGAAAATATTTAAAATATGTCTAAAAGAAACAGTTTTTAGCAGTCCAAATCTAAGCTAGTCCTCTGAATAATGAAAAATTGATGACATAAAAGCCCACAACATATACCATGAATCTGTTTTGTTTTCCCATTTAGATTACATGCTGCTTAAAGGAAGAAAACAATATTTATAGCTTCATAGTGCTTTCCATAATGGCATACACATAATGAAATTTAGTAAAAATTATCTGAAAAAATATAGCAAACTTTCCACCAAATTTCATGTAATTTTTTTTTTATAATATAGATTCATCATGGACTGCCTGGCTTAGAATGCATTTCTCACCCTCCTTTGCCACCATTTCTCACATGAGAATGTGTGTTCAAATGATTATCACTTCAGGGTCAAAGTGGTAAAGAAAGGAGTGCATTTGCTCCATGTTCTCTCTCTCTGAGGACTCTCAATTCAGGCTTTGGGGCCCTGAGGGATGTGGTATCCAACAGCAGGAGTTTGTGTCTCCGTCACCACCAGGATCACTCACACTGAACTGTCAGGAAGCAAAAAACTTTCATAACCCAATACTGATATTGAAAATTATATATATAAAATTCTGTATTAAAATAATTGTATAATATATGTAATTATGTATTAAAATAATTATATATATATGTGGTGCAGTAGTAAAGAATTCGCCTGCCAGTGCAGGAGATGCAAGAGACATGGGTTCGATACCTGGGTTGGGAAGATCACCTGGAGTAGGAAATGGCAACCCACTCCAGTATTCTTGCCTGGAAAATGCCATGGACAGAGGAGCCTGGTGGGCCACAGTCCAAGGGGTCACAAAGAGTCAGACATGACTGAGCAGGCATATATATATATATATATATATATAAAGATATAGAAAATTTAGCACTTATTTGTTGCAGTAGCTAATCATCACTAAATGAATATAGCACTCATTTTTCATTCACATGCCCTGGATTCTCCCCTGATTCCCAGCAAATCTGAGTTGCTCTCAACATCAAGCCTAATTCATGACTCCCCTGCTAACTTTGACTTTTATCCTTATTACAAATTTCAGCCTCTGCTAGCTTAAATATCTAAACTCTGACACCCAAATATCTAAGGTTTTGATATGCCATGTGTTGTAAAACCTAGTAGAAAACTAGCTGTGTTGGCATTTTTATAATGTCCTACCTTTTAGCCTATCAAGACAGGATGATGCAACACCTCAACAGTGTTGTTTTATTCTTATGAAGTATTTCTGTAGATTGTTGCTCAGAATGATTAGATATTTTGGCTCATGACTGCTCTGTGGCCTATCAATGACAGCTTGAGTTATAAAACTTACTGTCTTCTGTTTTTCTAGATTTTCTCTATATTAGGGAATCCATGGTATTTATAAAACATGCCTGAATGAAAACCAAACCAAACCAACCCAATCATCCAAAATAGAAGTTTTTGTTTGGATGGCGAGAGGACTAAAAATCAAAGAGTAAATTACTTTCAATTGGTATCTTTCAACTATAATTTCACAAAGTTGTTGTTTGGAGCATTTTTATGTTGTATTTTCAAACATTTTTTTCTACATAATGGTAAAATAACAGTCATTTGGTCTTTCTCAAATCTGAGTTGTTTTGTGCAACAACACAACTGTTCATCACAGGACATGTTACAAGAAAAGCCTAGAATGATTAAGTCTACTTTATTTTAAACACACTCTGCTTTTGAAACACTGCAAATAAAAACCATCTTCCAAACCTGCTTTGACAACCTCCATAATAGCTTAAAATTCTAAATTAAAAAAGTCAAATTATGCTTATGTGCATAATTTAAATGATTTAAATATTTTCACCTTTTTATATGAGGGAGTCTAAGTCGTTTGCTACCCATCACCTATTGATCAGAAACTATATCAGAACATAACAGTAATTCTGGTGACTGTCACTTTAATTGACAGCATAAATGGTAACGTACAGTGTAAGAGAGGAGAAGGTAGAAACCTAGGTTTGAGCTTCAGTCCTGAAACTCACTAGAATCATGACCTTGAGGAAGTTATCTAAACTTTCTGAATTTTTTTTTTAACCTGTAAAATGGTGAAATAGAAATAATGCATATAAATAATGTCTGACACAGTGTTGCTCAATTATGACTACAATTAACTCTTTTATCTCCTCATTACATATGTAAGTCATGTAAGTCTTGGGAAGAGATGCTTGCTGCTGCTGCTGTTAAGTCACTTCAGTCGTGCCCGACTCTGTGTGACCCCATAGACGGCAGCCCACCAGGCTCCCCCGTCCCTGGGATTCTCCAGGCAAGAACACTGGAGTGGGTTGAAGAGATGCTTAAAATTCCATAAATTTGAGGACTTTAAAAAATGCTTTAGAATCAAAAAGAGTGATAGTGCCAGGAAGAATTTTATATCAACTAGCTCTTAACCACAATTGTTGCTAACAAATGATCTAAAAACACAGTGACTGACAACAATGGGAATTTACTGTCTTGCTATAAGTTCTGCAGGTGAACAGGAAGATCTGATTTGGGATGGGCTCGTCCTTACAGGTCTGGGTTAGGTGGCAAGCTCTAGATTTTGCATTAGGTTCACTTGGGCTCACTGTGCTTGGACCTGGGGCTCAACTGCAAGGAGCACACCCAACTGGGGTGAGCTTTTGTCATGGGATCACCAGGTGCAAGAAGCCAGAGAAAACATTCAAGCACATCTGCTAGTATTTCAACTAATGAAGTGAAAAAGTGGATAGTCATCCCATGTATTTGCAGATGTGAAATCCATGGATACACAGGCCAACTGTGCTGTGCCCTTTTATAAAGGGATTTGGGCATCCTTGGATTTTGGTACCCCTCGACAGTCTTGCCGACTCGATGGACATGATTGGACAGCGACTTGACGGACATGATGAACACCGCCTCGATGGACATGAGTTTGAGTAAGCTCCTGGAGTTGGTGACGGACAGGGAAGCCTGGAGTGCTGCAGTCCATGGAGTTGCAAAGAGTTGGACGTGACTGAGCGACTGAACTGAACTGAATGACAGTCTTCCACCCAATACCCTGTGGATTTTGAGGGACAACTGTGCTCTCAATGGCTTGGAAGTTGAGTGGTAGCCTGGAGTGCTGCAGTCCATGGGGTTGCAAAGAGTTGGACGTGACTGAGCGACTGAACTGAACTGAATGACAGTCTTCCACCCAATACCCTGTGGATTTTGAGGGACAACTGTGCTCTCAATGGCTTGGAAGTTGAGTGGATGTTGTGGGACACTCATTTCAGAGTACAGGGTATAGAAAGAAGAATAAAAATGTTTAGGTCATCAGAACAGAAGAATCAAACAGCAGGTGTTGCTAGACTTTAGTCACAGTTTAGAAGAAACAGAATGAGACAAGAAAGAAGGAAGACAGAAAAAGATTCAAGGCAGTTCTGAGGACTGATATGCAATAATGCTAAAGAGACAAACATATCCTCAAGAGAAATGACTTTAAAAGCACCGGTTAGTTTTGAAAAACAGCATGCAAATTTAGTTTCATCACAAAGAGGGACAGACAGAGCACAGTTATTAAAATGGACTTATAGGTGGCTCAGACGGTAAGGCGTCTGCCTGCAGTGTGGGAGACCCGAGTTCGATTCCTGGGTCGGGAAGATCCCCTGGAGAAGGAAATGGCAATCCACTCCAGCACTCTTGCCTGGAAAATCCCATGGACAGAGGGGCCTGATAGGCTACAGTCCATGGGGTCGCAAAGAGTCGGACACGACTGAGCGACTTCACTTTATGTATGTTCAGTATTACAACTTATTCAGGCACAAGCAAGTCACTCCTGGATCATCTCTGGAAAAGATGCATTATTCTTACAATAAAATATAAGGTGAATTGAAAGCCAAGTGAATGATTAGTTTAAATGAAATAAGCTGTTTCTGCACAGTGTTAAAACCATTTTGTCAGTGTCTATTTACATGAAACAAATATGCTTATATCTAAAAACAATTAAAATAGATCTATCAGAATACTCATTATTTAATAAATTATTAGCTTTAGTTTCATTACTGTGTATGCTGAAAAGTTTTTTATAACAGTACTTTAAAAATATTTATTCATTGAAACTTTTTATAAGCTCAGATTGAGTCTCTTGAGTAAATTGGATGAATAATTTTGTAAGAAATTATAATTTTCATTTACATGTTCAGTCAACAAATTATCTAAGTTCTGGATATATACAGATGAATGAAAAATAAGGATCCCTGCCATGAAGAAGTTCAGAAAAAAATTAATATATGATTTTATATAACATGTTTGGAGCTATAGTTGGAGAATATACAAAATACACAAGGTCATTTTCAGTACATACAAAGGAAGTGAAAGTATCATCAGGATGGTGGTTTGGGGTTGACTTGGAAGGATCAGTAGAGGTTGGTTAGGTAGGGGGTGGAACATTCAGATGGAAGGAACAATGAACGTGGAAGGGCACAGATACTGCCCTTGTGAGAGATGGGTCATCCAGTGTGGCAGGAGCCTTATTTACTTTGCAGGGAAGTGGTAGGAGACGTAGTTGGAAGCATAGTTTGGAGTCAGGATGAAGAAGCACATTAGTCAGGCTGTGTGCCCTGCCTACAGCCCTTCTTAGACTCTCACCTGCCCCAAGATGACCAGTCATTTCCAGGTTCACAAAAAGTCTGAAAACTGTTTTTGTTGGGAACTTGAATTGAGAACACATGTAGGAAATCTTAGGCATTTGCTTTCATAAGCATCATGAAAAATCAGCAGAGAAAGTCAGTCTTCATAGAGACAATGAAACATATAGTGAGAAGCAGGAACAAAAGCTAATGTGGGTTTTGGAAATGGGAAAAAAAAGACAGCTGCTTTGAATCATAATGCTTCTGAGAGCCTCATCCTGGGACCCTGTGAGTCCAGTGGTACTTTTGGGCTTGAACTTCTGGTGCATACTCTGGTTTAAGTTAACTCACCTTCAATTAGATTCAACCAAATCCTCTTCCTAAGTCAGTTTCAAATTTTGACCGGTGAGTGGTGGGGAAAAAAGTCTTAAGTATTATAATTGTAATAAATTATAATAGCAACAATGATGACAACAGACACAGGGTGTTACTGGGTAACAAGCTACCAAGTGAGCATTCTTTAAAGGTATTAACTCAGGAATCCTCCTTTTTAAGAATGATTAGACTAAACTGAAATATGATTACTACCATTCTAAACTAAAGTTGATGTACCAATCAACAACAAAGTCCATAAGAGAAACTAATATATTGGAGACTAGCAAGAGCCTCCAGTTAGAAGGCTGCTCTAACAAGGAAAGATGTGGGCTGGCATGGACTGATTGAGATGGACTGGAGTAGTGTTGATGGGAATGGTAGGAAGATGACTGATTCAGGAGATACTTAGGAAACGGATCAGTAGGGATAGATAGTATATTCAAAAGCGGAGACATTACTTTGCCGACTAAGGTCTGCCTAGTCAAGGCTATGGTTTTTCCTGTGGTCATGTATGGATGTGAGAATTGGACTCTGAAGAAGGCTGAGCGCCAGAGAACTGATGCTTTTGAACTGTGGTGTTGGAGAAGACTCTTGAGAGTCCCTTGGACTGCAAGGAGATCCAACCAGTCCATTCTGAAGGAGATCAACCCTGGGATTTCTTTGGAAGGAATGATGCTAAAGCTGAAACTCCAGTACTNTTGGAGAAGACTCTTGAGAGTCCCTTGGACTGCAAGGAGATCCAACCAGTCCATTCTGAAGGAGATCAGCCCTGGGATTTCTTTGGAAGGAATGATGCTAAAGCTGAAACTCCAGTACTTTGGCCACCTCATGCGAAGACTTGACTCATTGGAAAAGACTCTGATGCTGGGAGGGATTGAGGGCAAGAGGAGAAGGGAACGACAGAGGATGAGATGGCTGGATGGCATCACAGACTCGATGGACGTGAGTCTGAATGAACTTCGGGAGATGGTGATGGACAGGGAGGCCTGGCGTGCTGCGATTCATGGGGTCGCAAAGAGTCGGACATGACTGAGCGACTGAACTGAACTGAACTTAAACATGCTAAGAACACTTACATTAGCTGACAGTCATGCAAAACTATCATATAAAGCCTGTTTTATAATCAACTGTTAAAAGAAATAAAGTGCCGACCATCTCAAAAATTTTTATTCACACACACATAACAGATTGCAGTGGTCACAGTACATGATGATGTCTTTCACTTAAGTTCCTGTTCCACTGAATCTGAGTTTGAGATACCAAGAGTAATATTTTAGCAGACCCTTATAGGTAAAATATGGAGTCACATATAATTGGGTATATAACAGGATAGCAGAGTAGAATGTGAAGCACATTTGGGTACAGTAGGTTTCACTGGGTTATGGATATGGAGTCAAGATTACTAGTGATTTGGAAGAAACCATCTTAAATGATCTAGATGAAAACCATTAGCAATATATATTGACATCATGCACCAGCCTCTGACACAATGCACTGACAAAGACACAGTATCACTTTTGTGATATTCTGGCCAAAAACACATATCACTGATCTCTATTCATGAGGAAGCATCGGTAAACCCATATCGAGTTGAGTGACATTCTACCTAATACCTGGCTAGCAATCATCAGAACTGTCAAGGTCACAAAATACTAGGAAGACTGAGAGACTCTCACTGAGAGGCACATCAACAAAATAAAATGTGGAATCCTGGATAGGATCCTGGAAAGGAAAATGGACAACAGAGGAAAAGCCTGTGAGATTTGAATAGGGTCTGTCATTTAGTTAATAGTATTGTATGCATGTTAATTTCCTGGTTTTGATCACACTACTGTAACTATATAAATTGTTAACATTAGAGGAAGTTAAGTAAAGGGTGTATGCAATCTTTCTGTGCTATTTTTGTCCTTTTCTGTAAGTCTAAAATTATTTCAAAATAGAAAATAAAATTCCACTAGGAATTCATTCTTCCTAATAAAACTATCACAATTCTGTCTTGAATGTTTCCAGTTCTGTGCATAAACATGGCACATTAAATCCTAAAATATTATTTTATACCAGGCATAAAAGGTTTCAGATTTTAAACTTGTACTCATTTAGTTGGTATTTACAGACCAAAGTCAAAGCACGATTCTTTAGGCTCATAGTGTTTATGTGAAAATAAGATATTTAGTTTGAGTACCTCTCAAGGATACTTTATTCTCTATTTCACCTGATATTTCATTCCTCTTTTTGATTGTCATTTAGAACAGGAGATAGAAAAACATACAATGCTGAAGGGGGTAACTTGAGCAAAAATACTCTGTTTTTTACATTTCTAGTCACTGAAGGTATCCCAGGGAGCTGGAGATTTCCACTGCTGTAATGTGAGTCTTTTGTTTCTTCTTCTGGTTCCATCCTTTGGAAGTATGTTGAAGAGCATGCTTTATTCTCTTTCACAAGAATGGAAAGGAAACTGTATCTATTGTAGGCAACATCATCTTTAATTTGACTCAGAGGCTGAGGAATAATAGCTTCATATATCTGCTTCACAGACTGAAAGCTAAGACCATTGTCTCATACTGGATTTCAGGCCTAATCCTGATAACAGATGTATTTTCAGACAGCATCATGGCAAACAGTATACATTTCCATGACTCTGAGAGGATCATGTAAGAGAAAATGAAGACAGCATGTAGAAATGAACCATTTATGTGTCTTACTTCTGATTTGTAGTGGGGCAAGTAATTTAAAAATTATAGGTGAATCTGAAGGTGATTCAGGCATAGCATTTATCAATATGTGGTGCTACAAGGCTCTTTGAGATGCTCTGTATAACATAACATTCTTGTGTTGCTAGAAAATTTAAGGGATTTTGGCACAGTGCTCTTGGACATGGTTTTTACACTCTACCTTGGATTCTGAGTATTTTCATTACCATACTCCAAGTACACAATAGGTTAACCATATCTTGCTTTTGAAGTTGTAAACTGCAATTTGAACTTGGTAGACTAACTTGTAAGGGAAATAGCCAAAGGAGACTTCTAGAAATAGATTCTTACTCTTAAATGACATGATCTATAAGAACCATGAGATTTGCATATGTCAGTGAAGAACAACGAATAGAAATGGTTAAATGAGTGCTTCCGTGGTGGCTCAAGGGTAAAAAAATCTGCCTGCCAATGCAGGAGACAGGTTCGATCCCCCATGTGGGAGGATCCCACAGCCACAGAGCAACGGAGCCCATGCACTGGAACTATTGAGCCTGTGTTCTAGAGCCTGGGAGCCGCAACTACTGAAGCTGTGAGCACCACAGTCCATGCTCAGCAACAAGAAAAACCACTGCAGCGAGAACCCCATGCACCTCAACCCGGGAGTAGCTCCTGTTCGCCACAACTAGAGAAAAGTCCCCCAGGCAGTGAAGACCCAAGCACAGCCAAAAATAAATCAATAATAAAGCAATAATAAATAAAGAGAATAAAGCAATAATAAGAAAGAAGAAATGGTTGAACTAGAGGAAACAAAGGCTCTTAACTTTTTTTCAAATACCTTTGCTGTAATTTTTTTAAGACCTGAATTTCAAGCATATCACAATCCAATATGAATACATTCAAATAAGGTTTTGAGACTAGTTTGCAATGTGGTTGTGTGTCATTTACACAGATTTCTTTAATCTTTCCTTAGTGTTCCTGTTTAAAGACCCCGGAAGTCCCAACTTAGCCCCTTTGTTTGTTCTTGAACCGTGCCTTTAAAAGAAGCAAGTCTTAGTTTCCCCATAAATAGGGTACGATAACAGTATTACATCTACTTTATGGGAATGTTATAAATATTTCAATATTGCTATCAGGATGTATTCATCTAGCCTGAGTGAACTTTAAAGTCCAAAGTTCCTGTCTCTGTATATATAACTCCAGCCTGAAAGATTTAGATGTGTTTTTCAATTTTATCAACTTTCTACTCTATTAATAATGTGCAAAGGCAAAGGTGAAACTGTGGCTATATTAAAAATAAAAAATAACTCCCAGAGAGAAAAAGAGCAAAGGAAAAATGGTGGCGAGGATATTGGGAATGGGTTTCATGAGCCAGAGCTAGGGGGACTGGTACCCAATAACGTCATACAATTCCAGCCTTATTTTCACATTCTGGAAGGAACAGCTCTAAAGTTTCTGCCTACCATTAATTTATGCACCATGGAGTTCGGGAATCCATGTCTGGGAACTGATTCTATCTCTTTGGGGGTTTTAAAAGCCACCACTTGGCATTCTGGTATAGATGGTAAGTAAAATGGCTTGTTTAAAATAAATATGGTTCCTAGAGATTCTGTGCCTTGGATTTTTTGACAGTAGTAATTTCATTTATTCTGATCCACTAGCCCATGGTGATTAGCAAATCCCATGCCCTGGGTTTAGAAAATATGACTACCAAATATTATGTTTTAAAGTTGACAATCATGCTCCAATTTAAGAGACTGACATCTTAATTAAATGGGCCAGTCATGCTCTCCCCCAAATGTTCTTTTAATAATTATTAGTAACAATGACCACTTACATGTATCTGCTTATTTACCCTCTCCAAGGGGAATTTTTATTACAGCAGGCAAGTACTCAAATCCTTTCTAGATCTAAAGTTGGAATAACTGGAGAGCAATCAGTCTTTGTTTTCTATTGAAGTATAGTTGACATAAAACATTAGTTTTGGGTGTATAACATAATGGTATGATATTTGCATACATATGGCATAATGATCACTGCAATAAATTAACACCCATTACCACACATAACCACAAGAAATTCTTCCTTGATGAGGAATTTAAGATCAACTCTATTAGCAACTTTCAAATATGCAATATAGTATTACTAAGCATGGAACAAAAAGAGTCAACAAAAGAGTCTGAAATGCAGTACTTGGATGCAATCTCAAAAATGACAGAATGATCTCTGTTCATTTCCAAGGCAAGCCATTCAATATCACAGTAATCCAAGTCTGTGCCCCAACCAGTAATACTGAAGAAGCTGAAGTTGAACGGTTCTATGAAGACCTACAAGACCTTGTAGAACTAACACCCAAAAGAGATCTCCTTTTCATTATATGGGACTGGAATGCTAAAGTAGGAAGTCAAGAAACACCTGGACTAACAGGCAAATTTGGCCTTGGAATGCAGAATGAAGCAGGACAAAGACTAATAGAGTTTTGCCAAGATAATGCACTGGTCATAGCAAACACCCTCTTCCAGCAACACAAGAGAAGACTCTACACATGGACATCACCAGTTGGTCAACACTGAAATCAGATTGATATATTCTCTGCAGCCAAAGATGGAGAAGCTCTATACAGTCAACAAAAACAAGACCAGGAGCTGACTGTGGCTCAGATCATGAACTCCTTATTACCAAATTCAGACTTAAATTGAAGAAAGCAGGGAAAACCACTAGATCATTCAGGTATGACCTAAACCAAATCCCTTATGATTATACANATCACGGACTCGATGGACGTGAGTCTGAGTGAACTCCGGGAGATGGTGATGGACAGGGAGGCCTGGCGTGCTGCGATTCATGGGGTCGCAAAGAGTCGGACACGACTGAGCGACTGAACTGAACTGAGGGCTAGATGTGGAAAAGAGTAGTCAAAGAGTTTTCCCAGGTTTCTGACTAGAATAAGAGTGGTGGTGCTAGCTCATGTCCTAAAATAGGTGGACACTTTTAGAGGGTCAAAGTGTTGGGATGCAACACTGCTTTTCTCACTGTAATCTCTCCAGGTCTGTGTCTGAGCCCCTCCCTGCCTCCACTATCTCAACCCCTCCTCAGTTCATTTCGGTCTTTCCTCTCTCCACTTTACATTCCAGAGTTTGGGATGCTTATAGATTACAGATCTAGATCTATTAATCTTATCTGTCTATCAATCTACAGTCTATCTGCTCTCCTCTTTCATCACCACCACCACCACCACCATCATCATCAATCTTCTCCAAAATCTATTATCTTCTCCTTTCTCCAGATATTAAATACTAGACAGTTGAAACAACAAATATGGAGTTAGACTCCCTCTCACCCACTCTTCTCTGTCATTCTGTTTTGACATCAGTCACTGAGCCAGTGACTAGAGAATGTCCTAACTAAAAGGTGGAATGGCTAAAAGGAAGGAGAAACTAGTGGAAACAAGTAACATAAAGCATAAAACTTAAAAATACCATCTTGCCACCACAATAGTTTCTTTGTTGAGGGTTTTGGAAAAAAGTTATTAATGACTGATGCTAGTAAAAGAAGTAAAGGGTGAAGAAATAAATTACAAGAAAGAGAAATATTCTTATTCTTATTCTTTTAAGTAGTTTCCATTAGAAATGAATAGACACTAAGCCACAGTTAGAGCATGAAACTGGGTGAGGTCAGAGCTTTAACTCAAGTGAAATTTGCTAAGAATTGATACTGACTGCCCCTTACATGCGTTTCTTCGTGAAGCCCTATTTCCTGCCCCTGCACCGTTGCTTTTTCTTGACTCAGCTTCCCAACTCATACTCAGCTCCTTGTATCTTTAGCCAACACTGCCTCATCCTTTGAATCACTGACTTAATTTTCAGACCATATTTAACATTTGCTCTCAGTTAGCATTTTTTTTTGGTAACTTTCTCAGGTTTCTGGATTCTGTCCTGCTGTACCTTACTCAAGTAAAATATAAGAAAGTCTTCTAGAAAGTTATCCATTCATTTTCAGTGCCCATACCTTTTGATTCAAATTAATGGTGGATTATTAATTAATTTGATCCAAATGAATTACGATTATTTGGAATGGCTATAAGTGAAGGCATTTTGTTTAAGCTAAGCTTCTAGTTAATAGAAGGAGTTTTTCAATGATCATCCCAGTTCTACCTCCCTGGAACCAAAAAAATGACTCTTCTTTCACTGCCCTAACATCCAGCTAGGGTGACCAATCATCCTGGTGTTCATAGGACTCTTCTAGTTTAAGCACTGAAGCTTTCACATCCTCAGAAACTCCATAGTCCCGAGCAAAGTGGGACAATATATTTGCCATCCCTCTCTTTTCGTAACGAAACCTAGTTAAGGGACTTCTTTTTTTTTTTTCCCCCCCTTTACTGTGTTATTTCAATAGCTTCCTAACTGGTCTTCAGTCGTTCCTTATTAAAATCTGAATTGCCTTTTACCACCAGTTTAATTTTCCTACAGGGCTCTTTTGGTAATGTCATTGCCTTGTTCAAATACTTTCAATGTCTCCCTTTTGCCCGTCAAATGAAACTTAAATGCCTTAGGCTGCTATTTGATGTCCTTCATAATCTTTCACCAGCCAGCTTTCTTGTTTTTCTTTTGATGACTCAGAAGTCACTTCAGTATCTTTCAGAGCTTTGCAGTCATTATTATAAACAACTGTACTTTTTTTTTTACTGGAATATTGGAGTGACTCAGTACGAATTTCTAGTTGATAAAAAATGGATAAAGCAACTCTTTTGTATATCAATTCACATTTCTGTCTTTCCTAAATGTTTATGTGGAATTATAGAGTAGATCTGAAAAGCAAATTTGTTTTTTTATAGGCAGTGTTCAGTTTGAAACAGTTGTTACAGCACATAAAATAGGAAAATAACCATAAAACAATCTGGAAATTGACAATTTTTTAGTAAGCCATGATCACTTTTCTAGTCATTCTATGGACAAAGACTAAACCTGCACTATAAATTATTATGTTGTTAGTTTCAAGGGGGTTCAGTTAGTAATTACAACTCTTCTAAATTCTGTTTCATTGTTTTCTTTTGTAGTTAGAAAAAAAACTGACAGTCCTCAATTGTTTTATTTACTTACCTTCATAGTAATTTTTAATGCCTTAAGAAAATATCCTCAGTGGGCCATAAAAACAATACCCTTTACATTTCCCTTCACCATGACTAATAAGATGGTCTTCTTCACATGGAAGAATAGCCTAGGCTTTTCTTCATTTTTTTTCTAAGCTTCTTTTTTTTTCCTCTGGACTTTTTCAGGCTGCTTTCCCCCCCTCACATTTAGCTTTATTGATGGGTTTACCTTTGTCTGTGGAGGGGTTTGGGGCATCTCTATTTATAACCCTCCAAGCTTGGTCTAAACTCCTGAGGGGTTTTGCTTGTTCAGCCGCTGTTGCTTTCCTCCTTGTAAAGACTTTGGAGTAAATCCAGTATTGCCCTTCAAAGCAGGCAAGTGGCTATTAACAGTGCTTGGTGCTCGCTAATATACGTGCTCTCATCCATCATCTCTTTGTCCTTTTGTTATTCAGATGCCAACAATTTCAGCACTGGTCTCTGCTGTGACTTTGACTCTATTTTAGGTGCATTTCTCATTAAGAACAAAAATGTGTAAACATCTTATGCTTTAAATGAAATGACTTTAAAAATAATCTCAGGTTGGCATTGTGTTTCAAATGAAAATGTCTTAGAGTTATATACGCTTTCATTTTTTAAGGCTGCATTATTAGAGTAAGTTTGTGTCAGTTACCTACCTCTTTGCTACTTTCTTCAGTAATAACAATGTATAAATCCCTAGAACTAAATATCATATAATTATGATATGACCTGGAATAGGGGCTTTTGAGTCTGTGATGGCTTTAAAACATGGTCATGAATACTTTGATGCTTCTGCCATCAAGAGATGGGGTCTAGGGTCCCTCCTCTTGAATCTGAGTAGGGTTGTGACACTTGACCAAAGACAAAGATGAAAATGATACGACGTGACTGCAAACATTAGGCTGTAGAAGAGCATGCAGCTTCTATCTTGTTTTCTGGAACACTTGGAGCCTTGAGCCACAGTGCTAGATGTCTGATTATCCTGAAGAAGCCATGCTTTGATGCTGCTCATACTCTATGGAAAGGCCACATTCAGGCATTCAAGTTAGTAATCCCCCAGCTAAGTCAGTTTTGTTTTTTCTAAAGATTGATTGATTTATTTGCTTTTGGCTGTGGTTGTCTCTGTTGCTGTGCACGGGCTTTCTCTCGTTTGGCGAGTGGGGGCTGCTCTTCCGGTGGTGTGCAGGCTTCTCGTTGCAATAGCTTCCCTTGTTGGAGAGCGTGGGCTCTAGGCACGTGGCTTCAGTAGTTGCTGTTCTTGGGCTCTGGAATGCTGGGTTGGTAGTTACAGCTCACGGGCCTGGTTGTTCTGCAGCACATGGTAGCAGGGATCTGACCAGTGTCACCCGCATTGCGAGGCAGATTCCTAACCACTGCACCATCTGAGAAGCCCTAAGCCTAGTTTAGAGTATCCCCTGATAAGGTGCCGCTGCCGTCCATGGGGTCACTGGGGGTCAGACACGGCTGAGCGACTTCCCTTTCACTTTTCACTTTCATGCATTGGAGAAGGAAATGGCAACCCAGTCCAGTGTTCTTGCCTGGAGAATCCCAGGGGCGGTGGAGCCTGGTGGGCTGCCGCCTATGGGGTCGGACAGAGTCGGACATGACTGAAGTGACTTAGCAGCAGCAGCAGCGATAAGGTACCAAGTATGTAACTGGACTGAATTTTCCATATACTTACTGTTCCCACACATGAATAGTCTTTCCCATTATCAGCATCACTCACCAGAATGGTGCATTTTTTATTCCCAAGGATGAATCCACAGTGACACATCATAATCACCCCAAATCCATAGTTTACATTAGGGTTCATGCATGGTGTTATATTTATTTGGGGTCTGTTTCTTGGGTCTCTAGTTTGTTTTATTGATCTGTCAATTATTTCTACAATACTGCACTGTCTTGACTACTGGAGCCTTACAGTAAGTCCTTTAAAAAAAAAGAGAGAGAAATTGATTTATAATGTTGTGTAAATTTTTACAGTGAGTCTTGAAAATGAATATAGCATCAGACCTCCAACTTTGTTGATCTCTTTCAGTGTTGAATTTACTATTCTGGGTCTTTTACCTTCCCATATCTAAATGGATTCTCACTTTAGAATCAGTTTGTTGATATTCATAAAATAATTTTCTGGGATTTTGTTTGGGATTGCATTGACTCTATAGATCTAGTTGGGAAGAGCTGAAATGTTTACAACATTGAGTCTTCCTATCCAAGAACAAGAAATATTTTTCTATTTACTTATTCTTTGATTTTGTTCATCAAAGTTTTATAGTTTTCATCACTTAGGTCTTGTATGTATTTAGTTAGATTTCATACCTAAGTAATTCTTTTCTGGTGCTATATATATATATATATACTCTTTATTGTAGATGTTCCCTCTATACTCTGTATGTTATCCTCCTTAATTAGATATATGATTTGCAAATATTTTCTCCCATTCTGTGGGCTGCCTTTTTACTCTTTGTGTAATGGTTGCTTTTTAGCAAGTATCTTGATATATTAATTCAATTAAAATCAAGTTTTGAAAATGAATCATCATAAATGTAAATATGATAGTAGATTTAAAGTCAAATCAGGGATGATTCTCATTTTAAATCAGGCTTCACTTTGAGATTCACAGAATACATGGTTCTGGTGAGACAATCAAGTAAGCAAGGGAATCTTCCCTGCAGTGATGACATATTTCCAGGAGCAAAGGATTCAGTTGTTGGGAACTTTTTAGTCAGTGTCAACTCCCAGTGAAACGTACAGTATCCATCAAGTGCGCTAGTGGTCTCCTCACTGTAACTTGCAGCGGCCACTGCACTGATTTCTAGCCATCGTGTCTTGCAATTGTTGACTGAAACCCCCTGGAGTAACTGTTGCAGCTCTCGGGGTTAATGCAGTAATTCAGTGTCAGAGTTATTTACCTTATTATTTTGACTTCAGATATTTATGTATCGCAGGATGATCCATTTTTATCTTCTTTTAAGGAGTTTGATTTACTTTCCTTTCGTGTTGCCTTATAATTACATACCTCAAAGTATATCTTAATTGATCACTTGAAGTTTTCTCTGTTCAGGTAGTGTCAGAGTTATTTACCTTATTATTTTGACTTCAGATATTTATGTATCGCAGGATGATCCATTTTTATCTTCTTTTAAGGAGTTTGATTTACTTTCCTTTCGTGTTGCCTTATAATTACATACCTCAAAGTATATCTTAATTGATCACTTGAAGTTTTCTCTGTTCAGGTATCCATAAATCTTCATTATGCTTGTTTTAGCACAGATGTCTTAAATAAAGATTTATGTTCGGTTCAGACTTCTGGTTAGGGCATAACTTCTCTTTCAGCGAGGTGGAAATCAACATGAGAATTCTGTGTGAGATTTTAGAAAAAATAGGAAATTCCTATGGAAGTTTAAAAGTCACTAACCTTTAGGCAAAGTCTTGACCTTTTCACATGTGAAATATAGTGAAATAAGTTTAATATGCACATTTTGGGGCAACAGTCAGCAAAAGTTATTACCAGAAATTTAATATTTCATGTATTCCTCCACCTTCTAGAAGCAGTTTGGTAACTGTTTTCCTGAACCTTTGAACACTGGATAGATGAAGATGATTTGTAAGTTTGGGATTATATTCTTACAAGTTTGGGATATATATTCTTACATGTATGCAGCTCAGTTCTTCACAGGTTCAACTTAATGCCTTTTTCTGGACCTGTAACATTGTTAAAGATTCATTAACTATGCATTTATCCTGAGAAATCATTAGAAGGTTATCAGAGCACATATCTGTATATCAAAAGGAGAGAAAACTAGAGCCAAAAAATGTGGATCCTAGGTCTGCTCTGTCAACAGTCATCTCTGTGACCATTGGCAAGTCACTTGTATTTTCAAGCTGTCATTTTCCTAATTAATGTCAGCTTATTTAAGCCTCTGACATTTATTTTCCTATATGTATAAAAATTATATTAAAATGTAGGGAAAATGCTTTTCCATCTATATGCACACACACAATCTTCCTGTCTTAACTCACCTCATGTCAGTTATTGTCTCTGTCCACTCACCTATTTTAAATAACAGTATACAAGCAGTGCTTACTTATTTATGTACCACACTCAGAGGGCACATCATGATGAATCTATAACGGATGTAGTGTGGACAGAGTGGATATATTAAGGATCCTGTCCCTGACATTCATCAGTTCAATTCAGTTCGGTCGCTCAGTCATGTCTGACTCTGCGACCCCATGAATAGCAGCACGCCAGGCTTCCCTGTCCATCACCAACTCCCGGAGTTCGCTCAGACTCACGTCCATCGAGTCAGTGATGCCATCCAGCCATCTCATCCTCTATCGTCCTCTTCTCCTCCTGCCCCCAATTTCTGATATATATCTGCATTACTCTGGCAGGACATCAAGATAATAGTGAAATGTATCAAAATAAGACAAAAAAGTAGTAATAGAAAAAAAGGGAAAGTTGTGACTTATACTCCATTTGGATGGGGATGTTAATTTCATCATGACAAAGAAGACTGTGGCAATTCTGCTTTTGTCATTAGTATCTAGATCGTATTCAGCAGAAAATGACCAGGAAGGCCCAAGTGTTGAGAATCAGTGACATAAGTGGAAAGGGTAAGATAATTAGAATATTTAGTCTGGAATGACGAGTCTTAGGGGAAACAGATGACTGTATGCTCATAATCAAAGTGGTGTCATTTAGATTTAGGTGTTAAAACAGATCAGATGGTGAACTTTGGTAAATTCAGTGTAAGTTTCACAGAAATGGAGTTTTATTCAATATGAGGGAAAACTTTCTGTTTGAACTGTCTAATAATAGATTGGGTTGTCTTGTGAGACAGACCATTTCCATAATGGGACTTGTTCAAGCAGAGGTCAAATCAGTAGACAGAGCTCAAGCCTGCTTTCCAGGCAGATAACTTACATAAGTAAAATGGGTCAGTCAGGGCAGAGGAACTGCATGTATTCCATCTAAAGGTAGCCAGATCTTTGATTTTTTCTATAAAGTCAGGAAATTAGGGCTTTTTAATGTAAGTTTTCTAACATGCATATGTCGACTTGAAATTTTTTTAGAAACTCTGTGAACTAAACAAGATACATCTGGTTTGAGGACAGTCTGATCCATATAGTTGGGTCTCTCAGCTCTATTTGTGATACCTAGTAGCTAGCCACAGGTTTGGGTGTTTGGAAGGTCAACACGTGAAAAATCTAAGGGTATCAAGTCCTTGTACTTAAGGAGTAAGTATAATATTACTAATTGATTTATTTTTTGTTTTTTAAAAATATTTATTTTTAATTGATTATTGCTTTACAGTATTGATTTGCTATCTGTCATATATCAACTTGAATTAACCATATTTGTACATATGTCCCCTCTGTCTGGACTCTCTTTCCCACCTCCCACCCATTCCCACCCCTCTAGGTTATTACAGAGCCCTAGTTTGAGTTCCCTGAGTCATACAGAAAATCCCCATTGGCTATCTCTTTACATATGTTAGTGTGTATGCATCCATGCTACTCTCTCCATTTATCTGACCCTCTTCCTCTTCTCCTCAACCCTTGTCCATAAGTGTGTTCTCTCTGTCTGCATCTCCGTTGCTGCTCTGTGAACAGATTCATCAATACCATCCTTCTAGATTCCATATATATACATTAGTATATGACATTTGTTTTTCCCTTTCTGACTTCACTCTTATTATAGTTTCTAGGTTCATCCACCTCATTAGAACTGACTCAAATGAATTCCTTTTTATGGCTGAGTAGTTCCATTGTATATATGTACCATAACCTCTTTCCATTCATCTGTCTATGGACATCTAAATTGCTTCCATGTCTTGATTATTGTAATAATGCTGCAATGATCATTGCGGGTACATGTTTCTTTTTCAGTTTTGGTGTCTTCAGGGTATATACCTAGGAGTCATATTGCTATATTGGCTTTATTCATAGATTTTTAAAAAAGGAATCTCCATACTGTCTCCTATAGTGGCTGTAACAATTTACATTACAACCAGCAGTGTAGAAGGGTTCCCGTTTCTCCACACCCTCTCTAGAACTTGTTTGTGGATTTTTTGATTATGGCCATTCTGTCTGGTGTGAGGTGATATCTCATTGTAGTTTTGATTTGCGTTTCTCTAATAATGAGTGATGTTGAGCATCTCTTCATGTGTTTACTAGCCATCTATGTGTCTTCTTTGGAGAAATAATAATTAATTTATGATGTAAAGTCATTGTATGTACTAAGTTATATATATATGTGTGTGTGTGTGTGTGTGTTAGTTACTCAGTCATGTCTGACTCTTTGCTACCCCAAGGACTGTAGCTCACCAGGCTCCCCTATCCATGGAATTCTCCAGGCAAGAATACTGGAGTGGGTTGCCATGCCCTCTTCCAGGGAATCTTCATGACCTAGGGATTGAACCAGGGTTTCCCACATTGCATAAATATGTGTGTGTGTGTGTGTATGCATAACCATATAGGACTAAAGATTACCTCTCTCAATAAAATATGTTAACACAAGAAAAAACACAAGGCTACCAACATTCTTATCGTCCGTGTGTTCAAAGTTAACTATGTAAAACTAGAATGGGAGGGAGAAAATTTCAAGCAGATTCTATAGATCTGGATAGTGCTTCAGGAAATGAAGTCTGAAGATTCAAGGGTTACCAGCTTGGGTTAATATAGCTCATGAATCAGCTCTGATGTTTTCCTGATTTCTTCATCCTTATGAGGTCCTTTATTATTTATAATTCTTTAAATTGTTTTTTATTTTATTTTATTTTATTTTAAATAGTGCACTCTGGTTGTAAGCATTACTCCCCATTCAGAAATTACTTTTTCAAATAAAAATTATTTTGTATAAGAGGAATTTCTTTTTAAGCAATTCATGTCTCCAGTCTCACCTAGTAGTTTTCCTCATCATAATTCTTTTTTTTTTTTTTTTTCTGTTTGGTACTTTTT
>SJYX01021117.1:142250-193160 GCA_006410675.1 Oreotragus oreotragus
TGGTTAGGGAGGCTTGTGTTGGAGTTCTGGTGGGTGGAGCTGGATTTCTTCTCTCTTGCTCCAGGAAGGATGACTCTCAGAGACGTGGACCTTCAGGTGGGACAGGCTCACAAGTCCTGGCTGACACCAGAGGGACCTCTCTGCTGCAGGTAGGGTTAGCTGTTGTCACAACTCAGCAGCTCAGGTCACTAGCCAAAAAACCTACATCCACGTTCCAGCTTCACGCCTGTCTCGCCGCCATAACTTTCAGACTAGTAGAGTCTGCCTCCACCTGATGCAAATATCTAGTAATTAAGCCAGCTGTCTTCAGCCCAAGATGTGTATCAGAATCACCTGGTGGGCCCAGGAAGCATCCAAAGACCTCCGCTTGCTCCTGTGTCCTCACTCTGAACTTGAGCAGCTCGGCGGCTCCGGCAGAGGGGGACCCACCCCTTAGGAGGCAGGCCCACAGCATAGAGCCGCTGTGCGGGCTGGACCTGAGCGTCACCACATCAGGCTTATCCGCCCGGTTGATTAATGGCTGAGTCGCTCCCGCCGGGATCGAGGGCAGAGAAGAGACGTGTTTCCAGGCAGACTGTCCCCTGTCTCAGGAGGGACACTCTGGCCCTTCTCTCTCTCAGGAGCCACCCTCTCAGGTGAGTTTCTGGAGGCTGGAGTCACAGGGGCCTTCTTTTCTTGGCCGTGTCTGCAGCTCCCCATGTGGTCTCCTCGGCTTATTTGGCTGTAAATTGTTTTTTAAATATGTGGTTTTTTTTTTTTTTTGTCCTACTATTTAAGTAAAATGGCACTGTCTCACTTCCTTTTGGGAGTCTAGAGCCTTCTCCAAGATTTCCACAAATCTTTAGGGCTTATTTTCTTAGTACCTCTTTCTGTTCTGTGAACTTCTTCCTCTCACTTATCCTGCATCCTGTTGCTTCCCCCAGGCCTGCATCAATCCAAATGTGGATCAGACAGTGGGAAAGCATCGGGACAGGTGCCATGTAAAGATGGGAGGAGAGGAAGGTAGCTGCCGTTTAGCTCCAGCCAGTGATTGAGATACAGATATTGCATTATACACAAGGCAGTCTTGTTCATGGAGACTTGGAAGACAATAGATGGAGATTATATGCAGAACAGTCTATAGATTAATACTGAATATTAGACCTCCCACTGCTTAAAAATTCCCGGTGCTCCCAGTCAAAATTTGTCCTGGGCAATTTTCTTACCAGTCTTTGTCAACAAATTTCTAACATCTTGCCAGTGCCTTCTCTCCTTTCCTCTTCATAGCCTTTTCTGCCCCAACCCCCATAACTCAATTTCATGCTTCTTCATGAAATACAATTTCTTACCTCTTTGCTGAACTCCCTCTAGTTCTGCCTTTGCCTATCCAAAACTGCACTCAATGACTCTAAACAAAGGTCCTATATTCTTAAGTCTCAGCCTTTCAATCACTTATCATACGAGCAAGATCTTTGAAATGACTCTTTCCTTTCAGAAGATCCTATTCTTGGGTATGAGCTACTCCCACTCTGTCCATGTAAGTGAAAAGCAGATATGCACAGGTTTATCTTTCTCCCTGCTCTGAAGTGTTCCTTTTAGACAGCAGGAATATAAAAATACAGCTAGTTTTTCTCTAAACTGTATTTTTTTTCTTTCTGTTTTCAATTATATGGCGATACAATATTCAATTCTGTCTTACATACACTTTGAAGCACACAGGGATTTCTGTTGTCTGAAGTCTGCTGAGAGTGGATGGTTCAAAGTAAGCCCTGGAAAGACTGGATATGTGGCTGGCAGGAGAAGGCCCCAAGGGAAAACTTCAGCAGCAGACATCATGGGAGAGAAGATGGGGAAAGAGAATACAGACTTCCAGCCCTAGTAGAATAAGTGTTGCCAAAATTATTGTAGAGGCTGGAGAAATCCTTCTTTCTCTCCCTATCTTTTTGCTTTAGCCCAAAGTGGGAAGACTCACTCATCCCTTTTCCTCTTCTATTTTTTTTTATTATATAGGTTTATCCAAATTACTATTAGATCTCCAAATCATGGCAAGTTCCCTTTGGCTTGACTCTATAGTTATTAGACCTTCTTGCACTCAACTGGGCTTTCCTAGTAGTTCAGCAGTAAAGAATTTACCTGAAGTACAGGATATGCAGAAAACGTGGGTTTGATCCCTGGGTCAGGAAGATCCCCTGGAGAAGGAAATGGCAACCCACTCCAATATTCTTGCTGGGAAAATCCCATGGACGGGGGGAGCCTGGTGCGATACAGTCCACGGGGTCACAAAGAGTTAGACACGACTGAAGTAACAGCACGCATGCACTCGACTAAAGTGAGTTTCTTTTTGACTCTCTGTCAGTATGCTATAAACCATTCACATTCTTAGTTCTCAAAGGGTGTTTCTCAAAAGCAACACCTGCATCAACTGGGAACTTTCAGTTTCCATTTGTTCTGCTGGACAAGCAGTGTGGATTTATCTTTGGTTCAGTGGAGAGACCTCTTGCCCCTGTGGGTGTCCTTCTTATAGAGAAATCATGAAAGCAACCATCAGTGAAGGCTAGTTAACCTACTTTGGGGCTAGGCAGTCTGAATTTGGGTACTAGCCCTAGAAATTCCAATTCAGAGTCTGTGTTATATTGGATTAAGTTTTGCTTCTCCATAGAGGCAACATTATATGGTAGGGAGACACTTAGAGTCAGTTGGATCTGAGTTTCCAGCACAGTTCCATTTCTTTCAGACTGGAAATCTGAAATGTCATTCAGGTATTCTAAACCTCAGTTTCCTCATCGTTATTAAAGAAATACAAAATTTATCATGCAGGCTGTTTAAAGGATTGGCCATTAAAAAAAGTAACTAGCACAGTCTGATTTTAATGTGTTCATATTTTCTAATTTTGAAAAAGACATCACCCAAAATGATGTATATTTACAGTAAGATAAATATACCAAGCATAAGAACAAACCAAACAAAAGAGATCATGCAGAAAATAAAAAAAAAGAAACCATAAGATCACAATATATTTTTTCAGAAATATATTTGGATGATATATTGAGAAAGGAAGGGAGACAGAGAGAGAGAGATTGATTTAATAAATTGGCTCAAGTGATTGTGCAGTGTAGATACCCAGGAAAGAGATGCAGTTTGAGTTCAAAGGCAGTCTGCTGGCAGAATTCTGTCTTCTAGAGAAGTCAATATTTTTTCTATTAAGGCTTTCAACTGATTAGATGAGGCCTACCTACGTTAGAGAGGGTAATTTGCTTTTCTCAAACTCTACTGATTTAAATGTGAATCTCACCTAAAAATATCTTCACAGAAACACAGAATAAGTATTGAGTACTGTGACCCAGCTAAATTGACATATAAAACTGACCACCACACTAAGACTACTTTTAAGTTCAAATTTGAGTTTCCTAGTAGTTGAGGGAAAAAAGGAAGACATGTTTTTTATTCAGTCCTCTTTTAAGAAAAATAATTTTCTCATAGAAATCATTTCCCCCTATACATTAATTTACAAATATGTAGCTACTTTTACTTCTTCCCAGTTTGACTAAATCAACTTTGTAGATATCTTTGAATTAGGAAACATGCCATCTCCTGCATCCAGTCTGTCACCAAATCCTGTGATTTCTAACTCCAGTATTCCTTAGAAATTCTGCACTTCACTCCCCTGTTGCCAGTGCCTTAGTTCAGTCTCTCATTGTTTGTCACATGAACCTTGGCAACATCTTCCAAATTTATCTCTGCCCTTCCTGCTTTGGTCATTTCACATGCAGTCTGTACATTATCAGCAGGCAGTCCCTTTTAGGACAAAATTATTACCTCTTTGTTTAACAATTGTTTCTGATACCCTGATGTATAAAGTCCAAGGTTTCAGCATGAGTCTTCCATATGCACTTTAGTCTTTGACCATATCAAATTATTTAGCATTCTTAGAATATGCATTATTTCATACACTTCTGCCTTTGCACATTGCTGTTTCCTCTGCTTATTATACTGTCTTCCTTATTAGTCTAGACAGATACCAATCATTCCTTAAGACTCAGCTCAAAGGCCCCCTCTTTGGCGGACCTCCCTGACACATGTAAACAAACAGCCACTTCTCTCTCTCTTCCCAAGAGTGACTTAAACATTCCAGTTACATCTCCTTGGATGTTGGAGTCTGAAACTGGACTGCAACATAAAAATCACAAAGAGTTACAGTTACTCTTGAAAATCCCTTAAATTACTCCTCAAGTGGAGTATGTAAGTCTGTGCTCATGCCACAGTAGAGACTGACAAGCTGTTACTCAGTGAGTCCTACAGTGTCTTTTTCTCAGATGTTGGAGCAGTATGCATTTTCATTAATTAAGTACAGTAAAGCAGGTGGCTTGTATTTAGCTTATATTTCATGATATGTCTATGTATATAAAGTATCTTTAACTCTAGATTTGTAAACTATTTTTTTTTTGTAAACTATTTTAAAATCCTCACACTGAGTGGCTGGAGAAGGCAATGGCACCCACTCCAGTACTCTTGCCTGGAGAATCCCATGGACGGAGGAGCCTGGTGGGCTGCAGTCCATGGGGTCTCTAAGAGTCAGACACGACTGAGCGCCTTCACTTTCACTTTTCACTTTCATGCATTGGAGAAGGCAATGGCAACCCACTCCAGTGTTCTTGCCTGGAGAATCCCAGGGACGGGGAGCCTGGTGGGCTGCAGTCTCTGGCATCACGCAGAGTCGGACACGACTGCAGCGGCTTAGCAGCAGCAGGAGCAGCAGCACACTGAGGGGCACGCATTAGCTGAACTGAGGCTGACTAGGAAAACCACTGACCGCCATATTCTGTCCCATGCACACACTAGGGTATGTGCTCCTTGTAATGAGCGTGGTGCAGAATTACCTGCATAGTTCACATTATTACTTTCCCTTTTCTTTCTTTTTTTTCTCTTTCTTTCTCCCTCTCTTGTATCATGCTTCCATAGTTTAATGCAATCAGGGTAAATGATTATACTTTACTGTATGAACTTGATTGTACTCTATTAATCTAAGTATAGCACTCAATCACATTGTGATGCGTTTTAAACCTTCTTTTAATCCTCAGTCCATACCACAGTGGAAGCTGCATGAGGGTAGACCTGTATTTTTCATTTCTGTTTCCTTTCCTAATACACATTAGGGCTTCAGTGGCCATTGTGTCTGCAATTCCCTTCAGCTTTAGCTATGAACTTTGTGTGTGATGAGGTGGAAATTTAACCTCTCTGGCCATTTTTGATCAGGTTCCACACAGGGTTAAAACTAGTCTACTTGATATGCTTGTGAAAAATAATATGGGACAGTCAAATTACTGCATAAATGCTAAATAATAAAGTGACAAGCACAGCATGTCAGGGGACGCGTGGTAATGCAACTATGTCTGGAAAACATTTACTGTATTTTGTCTCTAAAATGTACAACAACAACAGCCCACCAAATGGCGGCATCTGTGCTTATTTCCTCCCTGGTCCTCGATATTTGGAACCTTTTCAATGTTCAATGCCCAAAAATGCAATAAATATTTTTACTCTGGTACATTCTTATTTTAACATTGGAATTGGTACCAGCCAGAATTGTGGGGTTACTCACATCATGTGACTTTCCTCCTACCACCATTCAATGTATTTATAAGTGAAAACTGATAAAATGAGCGTTGAAGGCAGTCAAGGAGGGAGACTGCATGGGAAGAGGCAGCACAAAATGAATTCTGAAGGTTAAGTGTGAAAGGCCCAAGAGGGCTCTGTTTATAGGCAACTTTGTAAAGTTGGTGCTTGGGGTAGGAAGCAGCAATAGTAGGTGTCCAGAAACAGACTCTGCAGGGAAGGCTGAAGGTTGCAGAGTTATATGGGTTGGGAGAGGAATGAATACATAATATAGAGATCAGAATGTTCCTTATTTATCACATCCTAGGAATGACTCTGATCATGGGACCCTGAAAATCTTTAATATTTCACAAGGCATAACAGGGCATGATTTGGTATTGTTAAACTCAAATTTATGAATCGAGATATTGTTTAGCTTAGGGTATTATTAGATTATAGATTTATTAACTAATTGGCTTGTCAAGTTCCTAAAGGCAGAAAAATGTGTAGGAAACAAGCAAACCAGACTGAATCAAAAGCCATCAGTATGTTACTTAACACATGTTTAACCAGCCATTGGAGGGAGTCTATATCTGCTTGTGGTATCAGAAAGACTCCTTCTCTTCTAAGGAAACTATAGATAGTGTAAGTCATCTGAGTCTCTTTTCTTATTTGCTCTTTGTAAGTTTAGAAGTAAATATGTGATCCAACTGTAGCCAGTATAATATTTTGCAGAATGATAAACATATGTTAGTCAATCCTTGGCTTCAGCTTACATCTTGCTTATACATCTTACATCTACATTTTATGTTCTTTTCCACTTTCACTTTTAATTTATGTTCTATAAGTTTATATTCTCTAGAAAGCGTCTTTAAATACTTTCTCAGATAAAGAAGGGAAGGCATATAATTCATTACATAATTATAACAAATCCCACTAGTATACATTGCTAGGTACCAAGAATCAATAGAATTACTCTTGTTCTCAAGAAGTTTACAACCAAGTGACAGACTTTATTTAGAACTGTGCCCTAAATGAAGAATCTTTTTAAAATACAAGGTTTAGAAGTAGAGAAAGATGAGCATCCTCAACAGGAGGAGGAATGAGGAATACTTGATTCCATGGTTAACTTTGTAGTTCTACTGTTGGCTTTGTGTGGCCTCAGGCAAGACGGATAAGCCTCTCAAAGCATCAATATTTTAGTAAGAAAAGGTGGATTCATCTTGGGACAGTCAAACACTCAGATAATGTAAGGAGATGAGAAGCATGGCCTGTGTTATATTGTTATATAACATTTGATTATAGTATCACCACCACAAAACTAGCAGAAAAAAAAAGTCGATTTAAATAACATACAAAAAGGAAAAGATGTGTTTCAAGTGAAATTCAACAAATTTTCAAAAGGAAAGTGCCCTACCACTGAGGCTACAGGTATGATAAGTGCTGTTTTCATTTTAATTTTCTATTTTCAGCAGTTTGAGACAAATGTTTGGAATTGTGGTGTTAGTGTAAGAAAATATTGTATTTTTGGAAAAAAATACAAACATAAGCCTATCTAGGGTTTTAAGGCTAGAAAAGAAGGAAACTGAAGAGAGTAAAACTGGAGAAGATCTCCACGGGTTACTTTTAAGTAAACTTTAGAGCAATGAAAAATAAAAATACCTGACATTTGCATCAACATTTTCTCAAATATTTATTTTTAGTTTATTAATTTTTTATTGTCTCTTTAATAGATATGAAGCTTGTAACAGAATGCATTACTTTGTGGAAAATGGTAGCAAAAGTATTTTGGGAGAGAGGGAGAAGAAAGGTATAGAAGTAGGCAGGTAAAATTATTATATTTAGACTTACTGATTTTCTGGAAAACCATAGGCCAGAGATGATAGAACATAGCTGGCTCTGGATTCAAATATACCTGGGTGGATCCCAGTTTACTTTGTGACACTGAGAAAGCCCTTAATTTCTCTTGTCCTTGGTCCCTTATATTCCTTGCATATAATGGGCATGACAGTAGCCTTGTGGGAGAACGGTCTTCCCGAGTGACTCAGATGGTGAAAAATCTGCCTGCAAAGTGGGAGACTGGAGTTTGATCCCTGGATTGGGAAGATCCTCTGGAGAAGAGAATGACAACCCACTCCAGTATCCTTGTTTGAAGAATTCCATGGACAGAGGAGCCTGGCAGGCTACAGTCCATGGCATCACAGAGTTGGACTCGACTGAGCAATAAGCACTTTTACTTTGTGAAAGAATTAAAATGTGTACCAAGTTTCTAGCTCAGTGCCAGGCATGAATGGAGGCTCAATAGACGCCAATCAACAGGACAGGGACGACTCATCTGAAATCTTTAATTCCTTTGACCTGTTTGGGAGAGGAATAGAAATAGTGGCATTGCTCTGTTATTTTGCTCCATTTGTGTGTGGAAGATTACTTTAGATAAACTAATTTAATTGTCTTTAAACTACTGCGTAAGGCCCATCTTTCTGCAGTTGTAACAAAGTGGCTCCCTCCAGGTTTTCATTTGCCATTGAAATCTGCCTTGATCAAGAGCTAGCTTCCAGGAGGTCTGGGATTATGTGCCTTCCTTATTCATTTTCAGAGGGAAGGGACCATGTTACTACAAAAATTTATAGTAGCCAACACAATAAAATGCTGATTTTACTTTTTCTTTGAGACATAACTTTTCTGATGTTACCGTGTCAGGGCACCCAAAGACTAGCTTGATCCCTTACTTCTTTTTTACTTTTTGAACTACTTGCCACTGGTGACTAGCAAAGCAAATCAACACTTCTGGAACATATACTTTGTGCAAAGCATCTTGCTTGGTCCATTGTACATGAAGGGGGAACAGCTTAGCTCCCAACTTCAGGTATATAATAAATGGGAACTGTCTTGATTTTTCTATTATCAAATTTAATCTCGTTTTTGAACCTCCAGTTCACGTAAATCATACCCACTTAATATTAATCAAAGGTGAAGGTGAAGTCGCTCAGTCGGGTCCGACTCTTTGCGACCCTGTGGACTGTAGCCTACCAGGCTCCTCCGTCCATGGGATTCTCCAGGCAGGAATACTGGAGTGGGTTGCCATTTCCTTCTCCAGGGGATCTTCCCGACCCAGGGATTGAGCCCAGGTCTCCTGCATTGGAGGCAGACGCTTTAACCTCTGAGCCACCAGGGAAGCCCCCAATATTAATCAAATTGGGGTTATTTTTTCCTCCAGATTCTATGTGTTAGGAGTGGGAACAAATTTCTGGGCTCTTCATTTACCAATGCTGACATCTGCTGAAATGTCTTTATATACAGATCTGGTCCTGAGAGTTTGGTCTTTATTGTTTACTAGTTGGACTTCTCTCATTCCTTCTTGCAAAACCTTTGAGTTCAAGTCCATTAACAGACAGCCAGGACATATTCAACTGCTCCTCTACTCCTCCTGGGAAGGAGTTCTGCTTCTACGGGCATCTCAGCTACCTGGACTCCTTTCTCTGCTGCCATCAGTCCTCAGGAGCCTGCCAGGAAAGGATTCAGTTCAGTTCAGTTGCTCGGTCATGTCCGACTCATTGCGACCCCATGAATCGCAGCACGCCAGGCCTCCCTGTCCATCACCAACTCCCGGAGTTCACTCAGACTCACATCCATCAAGTCGGTGATGCCATCCAGCCATCTCATCCTCTGTCGTCCCCTTCTCCTCCTGCCCCCAAGCCCTCCCAGCATCAGAATCTTTTCCAATGAGTCAGCTCTTCTCATGAGGTGGCCAAAGTACTGGAGTTTCAGCTTTAGCATCATTCCTTCCAAAGAAATCCCAGGGCTGATCTCCTTTAGAATGGACTGGTTGGATCTCCTTGCAGTCCAAGGGACTCTCAAGAGTCTTCTCCAACACCACAGTTCAAAAGCATCAGTTCTTCATCAAAGTGCTCAGCTTTCTTTATAGTCCAACCCTCACATCCATACATGACTATTGGAAAAACCATAGCCTTGACTACATGGACCTTTGTTGGCAGAGTAATGTCTCTGCTTTTGAATATGCTGTCTAGGTTGGTCATAACTTTCCATCCAAGGAGTAAGCGTCTTTTAATTTCATGGCTGCAGTCACCATCTTAATTAAATCTATTTGTGAGGAAACAGTCTCAGAGAAGCTTAGGAACTTGCTAATTGCCATGTGGCAGACCAGGGTTTGATTCCTGGGTCGGGAAGATTCCCTGGAGAAGGAAATGGCAATCCACTCCAGCACTCTTGCCTGGAAAATACCATGGACGGAGGAGCCTGATAGGCTACAATCCATGGGGTCACAAAGAGTTGGACACAACTGAGTGATTTCACCTTCAGCTTCCCCTTCACCTTCCCAATAGAGGAGCATATTTTTCGAAGCAAAGCTCAACTGGCTTTATAATTAGAGTTCCTTTCGCTATGCTGTGCTAAGTCTCCTCGGTTGTGTCTGACTCTTTGCAACCCTCTAACCTGTAGCCCACCAGGCTTCTGTGTATATGGGATTCTCCAGGCAAGAATACTGGAGTGGGTTGCCATGCCCTCCTCTAGGGAATCTTCTGGACCCAGGAACTGGGTCAAACCTGTCTTCCGCGTCTCCTGCATTGACAGTTGGGTTCCTTACCACTAGCATCAGCTGGGAGTTGTTAAAGTGTTCAGTTCAGTTCAGTCGCTCAGTCGTGTCCAACTCTTTGCGACCCCGTGAATCGCAGCACGCCAGGCCTCCCTGTTCATCATCATCTCTCGGAGTTCACTCAGACTCACGTCCATTGAGTCCTTGATGCCATCCAGCCATCTCATCCTCTGTCGTCCTTCTCCTCCTGCCCTCAATCCCTCCCAGCATCAGAGTCTTTTCCAATGAGTCAACTCTTCGCATGAGGTGGCCAAACCCTTTCAATTCTCATGCTAAAATCTATCATTGAATACCGACTTTCAATAACTCATAATTTTAAATTAAGTGTCACCCTGGAAAATTTCGCAGCAGCTGGAAAATAAAGACCAAAGTTTGAAGGTAATGTTTTTCAAAATACAATCTACATCAAGATTACCTAGACTGCTTGTTAAAAATGCCTATTATTGGGCCCAATCACAGCCCTACAGAATCAGGATCTCTAGTAGCTGGAGGATGGAATCTGTATTATTAATAAGCTCACCTCATACTTATTATTCATGCCAAAATTTGCAAACTGTTGCTTTAATATGTTTAAACATGTTTATTTTGATCTTGATAAACAGGCAGAAAGGTGTGAAATGTGAGGTGCTACAGTTTTTGAGTCACTTTATCAGACCAGCTAACTACTGAAAAGTTTAGAGTTGGAGGAATGACCTTGATTCTGGGTGAAAAAAAACAACAACAACGAAGAAAACAGAGAAACGAAAGATGGGTTCCTGAGACAAATTCCTCTCCTTTCTGGTTTTGCCTGCAGGCATCCCCGTACAAGTGTGTATGAGCTGGTGAAAAAGCTTATTTGGAATTTAAACCCAAAGAAACTTCTGGGTTAAGAACTATATTCCCAAATGAAATAACTCCGTTATTATTTTTAATTCCCCTTGCCCAAATACCCCAAGGCATTAAAGCTGCTTGATATAGCAGTCTAGGTGTTAGTGCACTTTCAGAACCAAAGTAGCTTTTCTATTTTATTCTTCACATCGCAGTAAAAATGTGTTAGATGGGTTGAATGTCTGGTTTCAGAATTTCAGAAATTTGCACCTAAATTGCACCTGTAAAATATGTCCTCACACATGCAAGTGAGTCATTTTACTTGCAAATTATTGTTTTGCATATGCAATTACTTGCTTGCATCTGGATATACATTTTGTGGGACAATTAAGTGTTTATGTTAGAAAATTAGATCACTAATTTTATGTTCATTTATATAAAACTTAGAACTTAAACTTCCAGAAATTTTTTAAGGCAGAAAGATCAGTATGTGCTGCATATGGCCTAAACAGTGTGTGGGGGAGCATTGTTTTATCCAGTCATTTGTTAATTTGACAAGTGTTTCCTAAATGCTACTGTGGGTCAGGTGTTGTTCTAGACTGCTGAGGTTACAAAGATAAACTGATGGCCTCACATTCCAGAACACAGATATTAACATTGTGTCCAGTTGGGTTTAGAGAGACTAGCAATTTGTTAGTATATTGCTTAATAACTTCAAAACAAGAAATTTCCATTATGTGTAATCATCTAAATCTCAAGTTATTTCCCAGCATGTGCTACGGTGAGTTGAAAAATGACACTTGTCATTTATTCCTCACTATGTTTAGCTGATAGGGTGAGTAATAAAAAAGGAAAACCATTTCTGAATCTATTTTGCTTGCTTTCTAGTTCATGAAATCATTAATATTTGTGTTTTCTGTGGGATTGTTGGACTCTTCAGTTCAGTTCAGTTTCTCAGTGGTGTCTGACTCTTTGCGACCCCATGAATTGCAGCACGCCAGGCCTCCCTGTCCATCACCAACTCCTGGAGTTTACTCAAATTCATGTCCATCCAGTTGGTGATGCCATCCAGCCATCTCATCCTCTGTCGTCCCCTTCTCCTCCTGCTCCCAATCTCTCCCAGCATCAGGGTCTTTTCCAATGAGTCAACTCTTCACATGAGATGGCCAAAGTATTGAAGTTTCAGCTTTAGCATCAGTCTTTCCAATGAACACCCAGGACTGATCTCCTTTAGGATGGACTGGTAGGATCCCTTTGCAGTCCAAGGGACTCTCAAGGGTCTTCTTCAACACCACAGTTCAAAAGCATCAATTCTTCAGCACTCAGCTTTCTTTACAGTCCAACTCTCACATCCATACGTGACCACTGGAAAAACAATAGCCTTGACTAGATGGACCTTTGTTGGCAAAGTAATGTCTCTGCTTTTGAATATGCTGTCTAGGTTGGTCATAACTTTCCTCCCAAGGAGTAAGCGTCTTTTAATTTCATGGCTGCAAATGCCATCTGCTGTCTGACTCTACAACAGACCATATATGGATAACTCATAAAAGCATGATTTGGTTAAAATTAGAGGTTGAGAATAATCTTTGAATGCACCCCCTTCTTATGGGATGATATACAGGGGCTTTGAGACAACTACTCTTAGGTTTCTGCACTTTTCTCTGGGTATAAAACTATATTTTAAAGGGCTTAGTTTGTTGGAAAACTGACTTAAAGAGTGGAGAGATATTATTTTGCACACCTACATGTTGCTTCATAAATAAAATTATATTGCTACACATGCATACATATATGGATCTTATTTCTATAAAATCTATAGAAAGTGGTCTGTAAAATACATTCAAATGTCTCAGAATTTAATTAATAATAAGTTTACATATATATTGAGTTGAAAGAACATTGAAAATATTTTGGTTCAATTATTTTATTTGACAAATGACTAAAACTATGGCTTGGGAAGATTAAATGGCTTTTAAAGATCATATAGAAGCTAGAATAAAAACTAAGATCTGTTATATCGGCTTTTATGATTTAAAACACAAAAACCTTTTGTGAAGAAATGTAATAGGACCAACTAACATTATTTTTGCACTTTTTGTTAAGTCATCAGTTCAGTTCAGTCGCTCAGTCGTGTCTGACTCTGTGACCCCATGAATCGCAGCACGCCAGGCCTCCCTGTTCATCACCGTCTCCCGGAGTTCACTCAGACTCACGTCCATCGAGTCAGTGATGCCATCCAGCCATCTCATCCTTGGTTGTTCCCTTCTCCTCCTGCCCCCAATCCTTCCCAGCATCAGAGTCTTTTCCAATGAGTCAACTCTTCACATGAGGTGGCCAAAGTACTGGAGTTTCAGCTTTAGCATCATTCCTTCCAAAGAAATCCCAGGGCTGATCTCCTTCAGAATGGACTGGTTGGATCTCCTTGCAGTCCAAGGGACTCTCAAGAGTCTTCNCTTTCCAATGAGTCAACTCTTCGCATGAGGTGGCCAAAGTACTGGAGTTTCAGCTTTAGCATCATTCTTTCCAAAGAAATCCCAGGGTTGATCTCCTTCAGAATGGACTGGTTGGATCTCCTTGCAGTCCAAGGGACTCTCAAGAGTCTTCTCCAACACCACAGTTCAAAAGCATCGATTCTTCAGTGCTCAGCTTTCTTCACAGTCCAACTTTCACATCCATACATGACCACTGGAAAAACCATAGCCTTGACTAGACGGACCTTAGTCGGCAAAATAATGTCTCTGCTTTTGAATATACTATCCAGGTTGGTCATAACTTTTCTTCCAAGGAAGTAAGCATCTTCTAATTTCATGGCTGCAGTCACCATCTGCAGTGATTTTGGAACCCCCCCGCCAAAATAAAGTCTGACACTGTTTCTACTGTTTCCCCATCTATTTCCCATGAAGTGATGGGACCGGATGCCATGATCTTCGTTTTCTGAATGTTGAGCTTTAAGCCAACTTTTTCGCTCTCCTCTTTCACTTTCATCAAGAGGCTCTTTAGCTCCTCTTCACTTTCTGCCATAAGGGTGGTGTCATCTGAATATCTGAGGTTAATGATATTTTTCTCGGCAGTCTTGATTCCAGCTTGTGTTTCTTCCAGTCCAGCATTTCTCATGATGTACTCTGCATATAAGTTAAATAAGCGGGGTGACAATATACAGCCTTGATGTACTCCTTTTCCTATTTGGAACCAGTCTGTTGTTCCATGTGCAGTTCTAACTGTTGCTTCCTGACCTGCATACAGATTTCTCAAGAGGCAGGTTAGGTGGTCTGGTATTCCCATCTCTTTTAGAATTTTCCACAGTTGATTGTGATCCACACAGTCAAAGGCTTTGGCATAGTCAATATAGCAGAAACAGATGTTTTTCTGTAACTCTCTTGCTTTTTCCATGATCCAGCAGATGTTGGCAATTTGATCTCTGGTTCCTCTGCCTTTTCTAAAACCAGCTTGAACATCAGGGAGTTCACGGTTCACGTATTGCTGATGCCTGGCTTGGAGAATTTTCGACTCTTTTTTGACCCCATTAACTATAGTCCACCAGGCTCCTCTATCTGTGGGATTTCCCAGGCAAGAATACTGGAGTGGATTGCCATTTCCTTCTCCAGGGGATCTTCTTGATCCAGGGATTGAATGCACATCTCCTTCCTGGCAGGTGGATCCTTTACCACTGAGCCACCTGAGAAGAACTTCCCATAATGTGGACCCTCTTTAGATAAAGGTGGAAGGAAGACAAAATTTACATGAAATCAGAGAAGAGTCAGGAAAGCAGGGGAAGTCCATCCTGTTTCTATTAATAAACTAGTGGTCTTTCTAGTAAGCACAAAGCTTGATACCCATCAAAGGCCAACAAAGAAGAGGGTGCGAATGATCAGGGAAGAAATAGGGACAGAGATATCTGGGCAAGTTACATAAACACACACTGTCTTTTTTCATTTGTTTGTTTTAATTAGAGTCCCAACAGGTATTTAAGTGTCAAGTAAAAATTAAGAAAATTACAAGAAGGTTTATTTACACAGTATCCAATTACAGAAGGGTGATCTTGATAGAACTACAAATAGAGAAGAGGTTAGTAATCATGAAGCTGCCTCTAGACCTGAGGGGATAAGGAGAGAGAGTGGTTACTAGAATTCCAGAAGGAGAAATTTTCCAGGAAAGGCTGTCTTGAGAGCAGCAGGGACTTGTAGTAGAGCAACAGAGTCAGCTGAGGTGAGGAAGGTAGTTCTGTAATATCAGGGAATAAATACCCTGATATTATTCTCTACTCACCTCTTCTTTCTTGCTACTGTGCCTATTGCCTAATTCTAAATGGAAGTCAGACAGCATGGAAGTCAGTAGATATACTCTATCAGTGTGGAAGAAGCAAGGCGAAATGTGGGCAGAGATCTGGAGAGGCAAACAGATGATGCAAGGTATATTCCTGAAAAAGATTAAGCACTCTTTCAAGGATATATTGACATCGTGTGTCCAACTCTTTGGAACCCCATGGACTGTAGTCTGCCAGGCTCCTCTATTCATTGGATTCTCCAGGCAAGAATACTGGAGTGGGTTGCCATTTCCTCCTCCAGGAGATTTTCCCAACCTAGGAATTGAACCCAAGTCCCTTGCATCTCTGCATTGGCAGGCAGATTCTTTACCACTGTACCACCTGGGAAGCCCATGTATTGGTATTACGAGATAACATAAGTTAAACTATCATGAAAGAAAGAAAAGAAATGATATCATGGAGACCGAAGACTTATTTATACAACTGCTCAAATGAGACGGAAATTTATCTCTCATGTAATAGTTCTAGAGATAATGGTGATGGAGTGCTTGGTTGCTCAGTTGTGTCTGACTCTGTGCGGCCCAGTGGACTGTAGCCCACCAGGCTCCTCTGTCCGTGGGGATTTTCCAAGCAAGAATACTGGAGTGGGTTGCCATGCCCTCCTCCAGGGGATCTTTGCAACCCAGGGATTGAATCCATGTCTCCTGCATTCCAGACAGAACCTTTACTGTCTGGGCTACCAGAGAAGCCCAGTGGTGATGGGGAGCAGGTTGCAGCTCTGTTCCATGAGGGTATACACTGACTCAATTCATTCTCTCTCTCTGCACTGTTCAACACCACTCTGTTTGCCTTTGAATCCACAGAAAGGTCAAATTCTGTGGAAGGTAACTAGTTTCCTCTTAAGGAAGTGACTAAGATATTGCACACATCACTTTCTGTGTACGATGCTCATTTTCTGTACCTTCTCAGATTCTCTTAATGTTAGACCCCTCTGTGACTCTTGGTTGTTTGATTCACCTTGGCCACCAGTGGCCTGAGTGGACTCTGGTCGAGTGGTTGTGCCCTTAGGCCTGATCAGTCTTTTGCTCTGGAAAAGCTGGGCTTTCTACTTGGCCCCCATGGGGGAGNAATGTTAGACCCCTCTGTGACTCTTGGTTGTTTGATTCACCTTGGCCACCAGTGGCCTGAGTGGACTCTGGTCGAGTGGTTGTGCCCTTAGGCCTGATCAGTCTTTTGCTCTGGAAAAGCTGGGCTTTCTACTTGGCCCCCATGGGGGAGTTCTGTCATTGAACAGATGCAACTTTTTTGCATCAAGTGACTAGCTGTGTGTCACTGAAATATCATGTGACGTCTTACATGCCTCACTTCCTCTTATCCTCATCCTTGACCCCCTGACTTTACAACTCTCCAGAAAGCATTCTTGCTTCATGCTTGCTTCAGGCTTTGTGTTCTTGGGATCCTAGGATAAGACACACCTGTTCACATCTAGCTGATCAGTCCTGTTCCATGATGAAACTTGAAATAGGAATTTCTTTGAATGTAAAAAATGAGAGAAACACAGTTTATGCCAAAAAGAAACAAAATTAAGTCAGAATAAGATCAACAAATAAACTAAGACACAAAAATAAACTAAGACACAATGAAATGCTTAATATTAGCCTTTACACAAATAGAGCTAAAGTTTGGTTTTAACTTTCATAGAAGCTGGCATGAGAAAGAAAACATTGTTCATTCCTATGTTCATGATATCTGGGAGAGAGAGAAAACAAACTTGAATCATTAGGAGAATTCCAAATTCTTGATATGAGGCTTAATAAAGGTTTCTTTTTGAGTCCTGTATCTATCAGAAGTCAATAAAGAAACATCCAAGTAATAATGACTTCATAATAAACATATTTGATTATCTCACTTAATAAGAAATCTGGAGGGAAGCATCTTAAGGTTTATTTGACGACCTTTCAATGTCATTAAGAACCCAAATTCTTTTCATCCTTCTTTTTCTCCCATCCTCAGTATATTGTCTTTGATCTTTTAGCTTGTCTTTTCTTGGTGACAAGGACCAAAGATAGAAAGTATGGAAGGAAATGTAGGGCAATAAAGAAGTTTCCTTTCATGTCTCTCAGATTTTATTGGGATAAGGGAAGATATTTCCTGAAGTCCTCCCCCTGAACTTCCAACTATGTCACACTGGCCAGAATTGGGTAGTCATGGCCACTGGAAGCTGCAAGAGAGGAGGGGACGGCCCTCTCTGAACCTGGAAAACTGGCACAGGGAAAAGAGTTGAGAAAGGCTGATGGAGAGTCACAGAACAGTGCTTTTATGGGTTCTCACAAAGAGAACGACGGTGACATAATGAATAGTATCCTAGAGGACAGGTTTCACTAAGCACGGCCCTGTTCTCTAAGGCTATATCTTAAGTGCTTTCCATTTTTACTGTTAGCATTATACTGCCATGTGACACATGCAAATAATTCCTCACGATTGGGACAGATAGGATGAAATGGGTACAGCCTAGCTACACAGGCAACTGATCTGACTTGCACATTTTAGAATATAGGATATCATGTTTGGGCTGAATGTTCTGAAATGTGTCCCTGGATCCACTCTCAACTGTATGTTCAAGGTATAGAATCTGCCTGCAATGCAGGAGATGCAGGAGATGTGGGTTCAATCTCTGGGCTAAGAAGGTCCCCTGGAGGAGGTCATGGCAACCTACTCCAGTATTCTTGCCTGAAGAATCCCACGGACAGGGGAGCCTGCCAAGCTGTGGTCCACGGGGTCACAAAGAGTTGGACATGACTGAAGCAATTGAGCACACAAGCACATAAGGCTAATTTATACAGAACTGAGTTCCAGATTATGCTCCATGGAAAATGCCTAGGAATGACTCCATGATTTTGCCAATTGTATACTGACTCGGCTATACATTAAGAGTAAAGTTACCCATCATTGAAAAAAACCCAAGATACTTAATGGGGAATATAGGCATGTTATTTCTGCTTGGATATAGTCTTACCAGGGGGCCAGCATTCTGCTCAGAAAATTGTTTTGAATTAGTTCCTGTGTCTGCACAAATGGGCAATAAAGGCACCCAAGATATGCTCCATATTGTACTGCAGGCATAATTATATCTGAAGAATTTTAGGGCAGGTGAAATCATATTTGCCTGGACAAAAGTAAAATATTCAAAAAAATTCATAAAATGCTAAGTTTTCAGTTGTGTCATTTCCTGGTGTACCTTCTAAGATATACTGTTAGTGAATATGCACCAAAATAGCTAAATGAGGTAATTCGTTGTATGGGGTTGTTATTTATATACCAATTAAAAGTAATAGAGTGGTTTCCAAAAATAAGTACTTTCGTTTTAGAATAATTTCTCTGTGCTTCTTTTTGGCAATAATCCGCAAGTAGGGTTATTAATTCGGGCCACTACTAGTATGGAATCATGAAACTATGCCATCTTTATATAATAGAATCTTTGTCTTTTCTTCCTAAAGGTAAAATGAGCTAACATTTATCAGTTACCTACTTAAGTATCTAGACACCAATGAAGTAGACATTATGTTCAAAATGGTAAAAGTGACTTACAAAAGTTGTATCTAAATTATACAGCTGAAAGTGATGGATCTAGAACAACAGACAGGCTTGAATCTAGTGAGTGCAAAAGTGAACTAGGATCATTAGGAAATGAGAATGGGAACTGTCCAGAATCTCAGCTTGGCACAGACCCATGATCTCTGGGTTCAGGATAATATAGCAGGAGAGGTACAAAGTGTCTATCTTTTTCTCATACAATGTCTATTTCATGAGACAAACCCGAGCAGAGTCATAAGCTGAAGCCTTTACAAGTATTTTCACGATCCAGCTCCATCTGGTAAATGAAATTCACATTCACATTCCAGCATTTGATTGCCGGTGTTATTGTTATTTTTCACCTTTTTCTTGTTTTTAAATGTGCCCCGATGAAAAGCTGGATAAGACTATGTCAGACACTGGCAATTAGAAACAGTTTTTAAATGGGAAGTCTTATTTCGTGGGATTTTTAAAGTGCACTTTTATTTACTTTTTCCTGTATTCTTAAATTCCTATTTCTGTCTTCTAAGACTGTAACTCTAGTTTTATGTCTTATGTTAGTGTTCAGAACCCCTTCTCCCCCTACACACTTCACAGATAGCACAGACACAGCTCACATGTACACACTGTCATACACCATGCATACACATGATCACACACAGCTGCTTTCTTTTTCATACCTGCAGCAGTCATACACAATTGGGCAGGAATTAGTGGCACAAAATGGCTCTTAGAGGCGTAGTCTTTTGAAGTCAAGTATCAGAAGTGAGAGAGGAACATGGAAAGCTATACTAGCAGTGCCTATGGAGAACTGAAGGTTTTCAAGACTTTCATCCATGCAGGATATCAGAGACATAGACCTATCTGAGTTCAGTATTCACCCTCTGTTAGGCCATACAGTTCAATGGACGGTGATATTTTGCGATTAAAATTGCCTGGTCTTAGCAACTTCTCCCCCCAACAGCTCAGAGGTCACTAGGGATCTCTCCATATAAGATTTATTTCTGTTCAGAGTAGATGGTGAGCATTAACAGGTACAACCAAGGGACATGTGTGGAAGCACATCCTGAACTTAGGCTGACAAGAGTTGAAGAAGAACAGAGCCCCAGGATAAGGTGAATTGGGAAGGATTCAAGTTAAAAAGGCACAATATCTCAGATTTACAGTAGAAAGAAAGAAAAAGAAATGTATATATAAAAGATGGAAGAGAACACAGGTAATTTGAAAGCCTGAGGACAAGAGCATGCTCTCTTTATTTCCCCAATTAATAGTTTCTAGAGTTATTTCAGGTTTTACCACCCCATAACATTGCCTCATATATCTGAAGCAAAGCTGTGCTTTTCCTTATTTTGAAAGATTTCCCTTTATATTTCCCAGGATTTACTGAATGAGTTTTCACTTTGTTGATGAAAGCTGTACATCCAATAATCTAGCAGACAGCAGTGATAGTCTTGAAGCAAAATTATGGTGCAATAACTAAATCCAGTTTAGAATACCACATGATGCTTTGTATATGGTGATGATGATTTGGAAAACTGATATTGAAAAGCGGAATAACACAATTTTCAACAATAATTTTACATTTCAAATTATTTTATTTGGATTCTCAGGGCAAGTGTGTTAAGAGAGTGCTAAAACAGTACAAAGTTAGTGCAAAGGTGTTGCAATAATAAAAAATACTGAGTACATTGTCCAAATATATATATATATTTTAATCTCTTAACAAAGAGGTAAAAAAAAATATCATCTTTTCTCTTAAAAGGACACTAATAAAGTCATGGAACCAAATAGAAGTTCTCTAAGTTCTAGTTTAAAATGGTAGATCTGGATACAGTGATAAAATAGGATTTAATTCTGCCTAGAAGCTAGGGTAGTGAAAAGTGCTTTGTAGATGAGATAAAATTTGAACTAGACCTTAGAAGATAGTCAGTACTGGGACTTCTATCTAGTTATGGTGAACTAAGTAATTTGAACCAATCTTTCCTGTAAGGAGGGACTTTCCTGGAGGCTCAGATGGTAAAGAATCTTCCTGCAATGTGGAAGACCTGGGTTTGATCCCTGGATTAGGAAGATTCCCCAGAGATGGGAATGGCAACCCACTCCAGTATTCTGGCCTGGAGAATTCTATGGACAGAGGGGTCTGGCGGGCTACAGTCCTTGGGGTGGCATGGGGTCACAAAGAGTTGGACTAAGTGACTAACATTTCCCCTTAAGGACAATTTCAAAAGCCTCTCAAAATCTTTTAAAAGAAATCCTTAAATAAATCAAGGTGTTTGATGAAGACTTATCAAGTAGGATCTAAGAGGATAAGGGGATGAGCATCACCTTTGACAATCCTCAGGCTCTTGGTCCAGGGACCAAGGGCATGAAAATTCCTTATCTTAGGGTAGGAAGCCCAGTAGGCTGCACCCTAGGAGTAAAGGTGAACCAGTAAGCTGCTTCTGGATTTGTATAAAGATGATCCCAGAGTGTTAATGCCCATTAGAACTTCGCAGATACAATGACACATCCTCTCTGGAGAAAGATAACATCATCCTGGTTCTCAAATTATTTCTATAAACAATTTCTATATAAAAGATTCAATACAAAATGAAAAATGATCAGGCATTAAAAAAGATAAAATAGCATGAACAAAACCTATAATATATAACAGATGAAAGAAATAGTCTACAAGGTTATTATGTATAGACTTTAAAGTAACAATGCTTACTAAATCAAAGGAGACAAAGATTAAAAACTTTAGCAGAGAATCAATTGGAAACTCTTGAAATGAAAAATGCAATGATTCAAATTAAGTCAATGGATTTAATAGCAAATTAGACACAGCTGAACAGAATAAAAATTAGTCATCTAAAAGATAGGTCAGAAGACAATTTCTAGACAGGTAATGAGACCACTGTGATGAAAATAAAAAATATAAGGTGGTATGTAAAGTGAAGTGAAGTCGCTCAGTCATGTCCGACTCTGTGCGATCCCATGGACTGTAGTCTACCAGGCTTCTCTGTCCATGGGATTTTCCAGGCAAGAGTACTGGAGTGGGTGGCCATTTCCTTCTCCAGGGGATCTTCCTGACCCAGGGATTGAATCCAGGTCTCCTGCATTGCAGGCAGACTCTTTACCCTCTGAGCCATCAGGGAAGCCCTAAGGTGATATAGAAGGGAGGTATTATATACATTATTCAGAGTTCAAGAAGGAGAGGAGAGAAAGAGAAATGTGTGAGATGCATTTTTTTGAAGAGGTAATGGCCTAAATTTTCCAAAACCAAAAGCAAATATCAGGGCTATGATTCAAGAAACTATACAAACCATGGGTAGGGTAAAAATCCACCATTAGACCTCTCATAATAAAATTATTGAAAATCAGAAGTGAAGAGAAAAACAATCTTAAAAGTAATTAGAGAAAAGAGAAAGACTTCTTTCAAAGGAACTGATTTCTCCACAGAAAGAATGGAGGCCAGAAGAAAACTGAATGATGCTTTTATATTACTAAAAGAAGCCTAAGAATTCATCAAACAAACAAGGGATTCAGGTATATTTCAGCTGCTGCTGTTCCTACTAAGTCGCTTCAATCATGTTTGACTCTGTGTGACCCCATAGATGGCAGCCCGCCAGGCTCCCCTGTCCCTGGGATTCTCCAGGCAAGAACACTGGAGTGGGTTGCCATTTCCTTCTCCAATGCATGAAAGTAAAAAGTGAAAGTGAAGTCCTCAGTCATGTCCGACCCTCAGCGACCCCATGGACTGCAGCCTACCAGGCTCATCCATCCATGTGATTTTCCAGGCAATAGTACTGGAGTGGGTTGCCATTGCCTTCTCTGAGAAGGAATATTTGCAGGTGTATTTCTAGCACTGTCCAAAGACTACAGTTCCCATAGGAGCAAGGGCAAGGGAAGAATCATTTGCTGGCAACGCTGTCCTTTGTATGTGGGGGTTAGAGATGACAGAGGACTGAGAACGTTAATATACTGAGAAATCTTGTCCCTGATACACTTATGGTTGAGGAAAAAAAGGCTTCCTATGATAAAACTTGAATTTCAAGTGTCTTAATTGGTAGAACTCTTAACAAATTCTACGGTCTAGATCTGAGAACCAGTGAAACTGATGTCTCTCATAGTTTCTGTCCTAGGGGAATCTCCTTCACTTCACCATGGACTAATTGCTTTGTTCTCCTATAAGTAAGCACAAGGAAATGTTTACATCTGTAGTCAGTATGACTGTTGTGACTATAATTCATTTGGTCAAAATTCATTTAATTGAGTGCAAATAATATATGAAATTAAATAGTAGTTCAAGAAGGTAATTTATATTTAATTAGACACACAAAGGCTATCATGAGCAATGATTAATGGACTTCACCCTTTGTATATGTAAAGAATAATTTTAAAAATCTTTATTATCCATCTACCTCTCTGCCCACAAGCTTGAGTTATTTTAGTAACTAATAGAAAATGTTTATTATATGTAGCAATTTTATGAACTGTTTTTTAATCACAAGGCTATACAGTAGCATACCTAGTCCTTCACTTTTTTATACATTTCTTTTTAAATTTTCTCTTTGATCACAATTTTAATTTAAGCAGTATTGCATGCTCTTTGTATATGGTTAAGTTCATATCCATAAAGCATTTTAACTCCAGGGATGAACAGTATTAGTTGATGCAGTACATTTACTTAATGAGACAATAATACAGTTAATTATCTGTAAGAAACTCAGAATCAATATAGCAGGACTTTCTCTTCATAAGGAAAGCTACTACATATATNCCCCAGAGATGGGAATGGCAACCCACTCCAGTATTCTGGCCTGGAGAATTCTATGGACAGAGGGGTCTGGCGGGCTACAGTCCTTGGGGTGGCATGGGGTCACAAAGAGTTGGACTAAGTGACTAACATTTCCCCTTAAGGACAATTTCAAAAGCCTCTCAAAATCTTTTAAAAGAAATCCTTAAATAAATCAAGGTGTTTGATGAAGACTTATCAAGTAGGATCTAAGAGGATAAGGGGATGAGCATCACCTTTGACAATCCTCAGGCTCTTGGTCCAGGGACCAAGGGCATGAAAATTCCTTATCTTAGGGTAGGAAGCCCAGTAGGCTGCACCCTAGGAGTAAAGGTGAACCAGTAAGCTGCTTCTGGATTTGTATAAAGATGATCCCAGAGTGTTAATGCCCATTAGAACTTCGCAGATACAATGACACATCCTCTCTGGAGAAAGATAACATCATCCTGGTTCTCAAATTATTTCTATAAACAATTTCTATATAAAAGATTCAATACAAAATGAAAAATGATCAGGCATTAAAAAAGATAAAATAGCATGAACAAAACCTATAATATATAACAGATGAAAGAAATAGTCTACAAGGTTATTATGTATAGACTTTAAAGTAACAATGCTTACTAAATCAAAGGAGACAAAGATTAAAAACTTTAGCAGAGAATCAATTGGAAACTCTTGAAATGAAAAATGCAATGATTCAAATTAAGTCAATGGATTTAATAGCAAATTAGACACAGCTGAACAGAATAAAAATTAGTCATCTAAAAGATAGGTCAGAAGACAATTTCTAGACAGGTAATGAGACCACTGTGATGAAAATAAAAAATATAAGGTGGTATGTAAAGTGAAGTGAAGTCGCTCAGTCATGTCCGACTCTGTGCGATCCCATGGACTGTAGTCTACCAGGCTTCTCTGTCCATGGGATTTTCCAGGCAAGAGTACTGGAGTGGGTGGCCATTTCCTTCTCCAGGGGATCTTCCTGACCCAGGGATTGAATCCAGGTCTCGTGCATTGCAGGCAGACTCTTTACCCTCTGAGCCATCAGGGAAGCCCTAAGGTGATATAGAAGGGAGGTATTATATACATTATTTAGAGTTCAAGAAGGAGAGGAGAGAAAGAGAAATGTGTGAGATGCATTTTTTTGAAGAGGTAATGGCCTAAATTTTCCAAAACCAAAAGCAAATATCAGGGCTATGATTCAAGAAACTATACAAACCATGGGTAGGGTAAAAATCCACCATTAGACCTCTCATAATAAAATTATTGAAAATCAGAAGTGAAGAGAAAAACAATCTTAAAAGTAATTAGAGAAAAGAGAAAGACTTCTTTCAAAGGAACTGATTTCTCCACAGAAAGAATGGAGGCCAGAAGAAAACTGAATGATGCTTTTATATTACTAAAAGAAGCCTAAGAATTCATCAAACAAACAAGGGATTCAGGTATATTTCAGCTGCTGCTGTTCCTACTAAGTCGCTTCAATCATGTTTGACTCTGTGTGACCCCATAGATGGCAGCCCGCCAGGCTCCCCTGTCCCTGGGATTCTCCAGGCAAGAACACTGGAGTGGGTTGCCATTTCCTTCTCCAATGCATGAAAGTAAAAAGTGAAAGTGAAGTCCTCAGTCATGTCCGACCCTCAGCGACCCCATGGACTGCAGCCTACCAGGCTCATCCATCCATGTGATTTTCCAGGCAATAGTACTGGAGTGGGTTGCCATTGCCTTCTCTGAGAAGGAATATTTGCAGGTGTATTTCTAGCACTGTCCAAAGACTACAGTTCCCATAGGAGCAAGGGCAAGGGAAGAATCATTTGCTGGCAACGCTGTCCTTTGTATGTGGGGGTTAGAGATGACAGAGGACTGAGAACGTTAATATACTGAGAAATCTTGTCCCTGATACACTTATGGTTGAGGAAAAAAAGGCTTCCTATGATAAAACTTGAATTTCAAGTGTCTTAATTGGTAGAACTCTTAACAAATTCTACGGTCTAGATCTGAGAACCAGTGAAACTGATGTCTCTCATAGTTTCTGTCCTAGGGGAATCTCCTTCACTTCACCATGGACTAATTGCTTTGTTCTCCTATAAGTAAGCACAAGGAAATGTTTACATCTGTAGTCAGTATGACTGTTGTGACTATAATTCATTTGGTCAAAATTCATTTAATTGAGTGCAAATAATATATGAAATTAAATAGTAGTTCAAGAAGGTAATTTATATTTAATTAGACACACAAAGGCTATCATGAGCAATGATTAATGGACTTCACCCTTTGTATATGTAAAGAATAATTTTAAAAATCTTTATTATCCATCTACCTCTCTGCCCACAAGCTTGAGTTATTTTAGTAACTAATAGAAAATGTTTATTATATGTAGCAATTTTATGAACTGTTTTTTAATCACAAGGCTATACAGTAGCATACCTAGTCCTTCACTTTTTTATACATTTCTTTTTAAATTTTCTCTTTGATCACAATTTTAATTTAAGCAGTATTGCATGCTCTTTGTATATGGTTAAGTTCATATCCATAAAGCATTTTAACTCCAGGGATGAACAGTATTAGTTGATGCAGTACATTTACTTAATGAGACAATAATACAGTTAATTATCTGTAAGAAACTCAGAATCAATATAGCAGGACTTTCTCTTCATAAGGAAAGCTACTACATATATATTTATACTAGTCTCTGCAGTGTGACTAACACTGTAAAATCACTGTGCTTGTGAAGAAAAACAGTTTAGAGGCCTCTGCTAAGTAGGATTTACTCTTCTGATCTATTGTTGATGAGAATGTCATCCAGCAATCTTTAGTCATAGGAAGTAGTAGGTACAGGAAGGGAGCAAAGGAGTTGAGAGAAACGTTCTCTCCTAGAGAGGCTTGCAATTCTAGGTGGTTTTGGGAGAAGCAAGCTGAAAGGGGGAAATATTCAATACAGAACTTAAAAATAATTAAGTCAAGAACTCATTTGAAATAGAAGATAATTCATTTTGATTAAATGTATCTAAGATATTAATGCAAACTTCAGCCTAGTGCACTTTGGAGAAAATATATGATAAAGATTATTCCCCCCCCCTCCCCAGTGTGTAGGAACAAACCAACAAACTGAAAAATCTGTCGTGCTTCCGAGGTATTATTATAATCCCTGGTGGGCAAGTTATTGTGATAGCAATTACAAATTGCTCAGGGGCCTACGGATCTTAGAAATCTTTAGAAATTACCTGGAGGGGCAAGAGAGGGCTCCAGGAAGAGCTGCTAAGCTTCCTGAGCCCTGTCAATCCAAAATCTACAAAAATACGGCTTCTCAGTTTCAAAGTCTTGAGTAGCAGGACAGCCGGCTTAGAAGTGCACTTCTGCCTTCCCCGGTGATGGAAATGTACAGAGCCAAGCGGAAACGGGAACAAGCTGTAGACACACTGCTACTAGCACCTGTGCTGGACAGTAGTCCTAGCACACTCTCAGCTGATGCTCTTAATCGGCAGATCCTCAGGGAAAAGACCACTGCAGCAAGTCACTTTTGACTTTTAAAGTGGTGAACTCGTTTGTGAAAGGGGAGGTCATTATTTAGTCAAAGTCAGCCATGAACTCCAGCGATTTAAGGGAAGAAGCCAATATCTTTATTCTAAAGGCATTTCACCCATCCAGCAAGCCAAGTCTGTTTTATACTTAATGATGGTATTAAGGATTGAATGAATGGTTATTGCCACATTATATGGGTATAAAATTTAGGGGGAAGAAAATGAAAACCATACATTTTTTCAGGATCAAGCCTTGATGAATTTTCTTTGCCCCTGATCTGGGGACATTTATGATCGAAAATTCTCTTTGCTCATGAGGTGTTTCACATTACTGATGGTCCTTGCCTGCTGCGGCTTTTACTCCTGCCAGTATTACTACTTAGAACAGGCTGATACTTTTGCTTGTAATTTTAGTTACTTTAGCAAATATAAATAGGTGACTCAGCCTGTTAACAAAGAACATTTGAGAATCCTGTGGAACACAATCCTGTCTTTATGTTATCTCTTATCTCAGTGTCCTTTGTGGGGAGGTCAGGAAGAGAAGATGGTTAACACACATCCCAGTCAATCCCATGTGATTATTTGCCCAACACAGAAATGTAAATGGATTAGTACAGCATGTTTGACTGTATTCATGGTGATCTTCTAGACTTATCATTTCTAAGTTTTACTTAGGCTATAGCAGGTGACAGAGGTTCACACTTTTTTCTGAGGGGGGCCAGGAACTATAACCTAATGTCAGTCACAATAGAAATCTATAGTTAAAGATTCTAGACCTTGACAACCAGGAAGAAACACATAAATCCTAGTTGTGAGTCAGAAGTAACTCAGAGCATGATAAGAACTGGTTACCTTGTTACCTCACCAGAGAAATGGCATAAATGAGAGATGTAGGAGCTCTTGTGGAGTATCTGATCACAGATCCCACACACTTATGCTACACTGATAATCCTCATCATCATCACCACCATTTACAATTAAAAAGTGCTATTAATTTTGCAAAGCAGTTTCACATTGATGATGCCTTTGATTCTCACAGATAAGCAGGTGGATATTACCACAGTTCATTTTGTAGATGAGGAAATCAAGGCACAGGGCCATTAAATAATTTGCTTAACGTCACATAGCTAATTAGTCTCAGATTGGAGCCTCTTCACCATCAGACTTGGGCTCTTAATAGCGAAAATTTTCAAATAAGAAATCAACATCCTAATTTTTATCCTATGCAAAGAGTGAAAAATATTATTAGTGACTTCAGCAGAGGTTGTGATAGAAGCTGGGTAATAAAACTGTAAAAATAAGTCTATCTTACCTAATTCAGATTGTTTGTAAGGACTATATTTAGAGCAATATATTCATTTGACCCCAAACCTATGGTGGAAGGCAGCAGTGTGGCAGCTCAAGCTTTCAGAACTGTAGAATACTGAACTTGGGTTAAAAAGATACTGTCCATGCAAATCAAATGATAGGTACTTATTGTTTCAGTTTCACTTTTTAAAAGACAGCTTTGAATAGGTAACCTAAGTCCTTATCAGAGTATTTTTGGCTTAAGATGAAAAACTTGGTGGGGAAGATGAAGTTCAGTTTAACTTGTGTCAGTCAATGCCATGCTTAAGTAATTGTGAATAAATGTCTTTTGATCATTAAGGACATGCCCACTTGCTAAATAATCTAAATTTTATTTAACCTAAACTATCTGCTCCAGAGTACTTACACTATCAATTGTGTGGTTCAAGAAAATCACGTAATTTCAGTAAGTCTCAATTTCCTCCTGGGGGCTTCCCTGGTGGCTCAGTGTTAAAGAATCCCCCTGCCAGTGCAGGAGATGTGGGTTTGATCCCTCGGTCGGGAAGACTCCCTGGAAAAGGAAATCGCAACCCACTCCAGTATTCTTGTATGGGAAATCCCATGGACAGAAAAGCCTAGCGGGCTGCAGTCCATGGGGTCAAAAAGAATCGGACACAACTGAGTGACTAAAACAACAGTTTGCTCATATAAATCAAGTATTGACTCAGGCGTTTTGCATATTTCAACTTTGTACCAAGTTTGACAAAGAACAGAATCCTCTAGTTTTTCTGTAAAACATGATTTCATTTTCTTTATTTCTTGTAGGAGGAAAGGTGGGAAAAGTTGTCACAGAAGCACTAGCTGAATAATGTATCCTTTGTCCACTCTCATATTTTCAAATGACGACTTGAATATTCTCCTTCATTCCTTCTGATCCTAGGCTAGTTTGCTGTTGTCACTTGTTTCCTAAAATGCAGCCATTACAATGGTTTTGTTGCTGTTTATTCATTTTAGACAAGGTAAGAGTAAACATTGCCAAGAAATTTTCAGTGATATGCTATAAACGCTAAGCCTAACAATTTTATCTTTATTTTGTCCTTAAGAAAGAGAAAGAGAAGGAGAGATAAGGAAGAAAAAGAGTTTTTCCAAATATGTGATGCTTAATAAGATTTTTCTATTTTCCCTCACATCACATTAATTGTTTTTAATTTTTTGAGCTATCTTGGCATTCATGAGATATGACAAACTGAAGGAGCGGAGGGAGACATTTATTTCCAGAAGAGGTCAGAGAGCATAATCAGGGGACAAAACTAGTAAGTAATCAAGCATGCGGTACACACTTTCATTAAGGCCCATGTGTTACCAAACCACAATATTTAAATTTTCTGGTTCCTGCTGTTTAGGCTGAAGAGGTTCTGTTAGGGTTTAATTCAGTTATATTTTGCAAAGGATAAATGTGTGATATTTTCAGTCTTATTAGAGGTGCAATGTTTTATTCTAAGCTTCATCTTCACTTACACGAAAGGAAAAAAGCTCCTCGTGATGGTTAAATAATAAAGAAGGCTGATTGCTTACAGAGTCAAGTAACAAGACTCGACTGTGTGCCATGATCCAATCTCTCCTTAAATCTTGAAATTCTTATCCAACTTAATGATGGCATCTGTTGGAAGGAGCAAATTTCCATGGCACATCTTTGTAACAGCCCCAAATCTCATGGAAAAAAGCCAGGAGAAAAATTTAAATGAATGTAATCCCCTAGGAAAGATACACTTAGAAATATTCTCTTAATGGGAACTTTGTTTGCTGACAGTGAATAGTCTACCCAGATAACACCAACAACATCTGCTGCTGTTGGTAAAAACTGACCTCTTAATCATGAGCTACTGACATCAAAATGACTGCAGGCTGTTGGAACAACACAAGTTTTCCTCAAGCCTGTCTCAACAATATCATGCAGACTGAAGGCCAAAATAATATTTTACCTTTTGTTTTAAATGCAGTTTGCTAAGATAGATAAAGGGAACACATAGAACAGGGAAGACCAACAGATCAATCAGGTGAGATGAAGGTGATCTGATTTGTTTGGCATCTGCTCTGGAAGAGAAATGCTCTGGTGTGCCTTTATTTCAACTGAGTTATCAATTTGGGGGAATTATCTCTCTTTTTCCCTTCAGTAAGTCCATCTTTACTGTGACTGTGCCTACTGTTTGTTTTGATTACAGGACGTTGGGATACCAGTTTTCTGACCAAAATGTCTGTGAGAAGAGGAAGGATGTGGGGGCAGGGATCCACTGTGCTTTACAGGTTAAAGGTTCTTACCTCTAAATCTCTGTCTTATGCCACTGATGTGACAGAATATGACTTATATGTCGTATAGTCAGGGATTTGATGGCTGTTTTATTTGTGTGATCCACAGTAGTTCACTTTGTTGTCAGTCCGTTGTCATTTAAGGTAAAGAAGCAAAGTAAAAACATCTGTTGATCCTCGTGGCTAACTTAGAGACTGCATCTCCTGGCATAGTATTTTAGGTTATTTTATGTTATCTAATTCTAGAGTACAGTCAAAGAATTTGAAAGGACCGTGGAGGTCTTCTAGTCCAGTTCCATCCTTTCACAATATTCCTGGCAGGAAATCATCCTTCTTGCTTGTGTATTTCTAGTTACTGTGTAACTAGTAACAAGCTTTACAACAGTGATAATAGGGAAGAGCCCCAGCCTACCTCTAGGAAGTTTCCACAGTAAAAGAAAAAACACCTGAATCTCTATTCCATAGATCATCTCTTCAGGTAAATAGAGAATAGCGAAATAAGAGAAAGTTTAACTACTGCATTCTCCCCACACTTAGGCCATCTTTTCAGGACTGTTGACGGGTAATTCCTCATCTGATGTTGTCCCACATTGCTAGATTCTTCTCTGTCCTGGCTTCTTTCCTGTGGACACAACCTAGGGTATCTAGGATTATTTTAAAGTGTATTACATGCAGAATAGAATAGAATGGAACAGAACAGACCTGCCAGAACGAAAGGATTTCAGAATTGAAAGGAATATCCAATTTTTGAAAAAGTAGAAATAGGACCCAGAGAAGTTGGGCAAATTGTTCAATGTCACACAAATAGGTCTCCTCCTCCCCCAAACAATTCTCTTTTCAGTTATTTTCCATAAACTGAGCTTTGTTTTTTCAACCGGCTATAATATTTCAGATACTATCTGATCTGTACAGACCTTGGGAACATATGTATTTGGTTTTTAAACAACCATATTATTTGGTTGTTTATTTTCTATTACTTACATGGTAGTTAAACTGAGTCATATACAATTATGTTTTCCCTTATGTTTTGTCTTTTGAAGTTTAGCAATGTGCAAGTGTCTCAAGATATTATGAGTCCTTTCATCTAATCAGTATATCATCTATTCTTCTTTAACTTGTGCAACTATTAATTGTCAGAATGTCTTGGTTCAGATTGTTGTTAAAAATATTCAACAGGACAGAGGCAAACCAACAAACAAGCAAAAACAAACCAAAAAATGCAACTTTGTATCACTATATTGGACGCTAGTTCTAGACTGAGGATTCATTCTTGAAGACATTTTGAACCATTGCTTAACCATGGATGCTTATGCTTAACTCCACACTTACCCATGTTACAGTTTTCCTTCTTGTCTACAAACATTCTATGTAGGTGTCTTCAGAGATGCCCTACTGGAAGTAAGGCATTGTCTAGGATGTGATCATTTTATTTGAAAAGGAAAAGAGATTACTGTGAAATGATTTATTCTTATATTCCTCAGTATCACTTAGAGATCTCTTTCTTTTTTATGTGCTCACAAATCTGTTTTGTAACTTACTCTAGAATTTTTCCAGGAATTAATGAAAAATCCATTCATCTTTGGTATTATTGTTAAAAAAATCTTTTGAAAATCAGTACCTTTCCCAGGACCTCACCTATTCACGAATTCTCAGAATGTTGCAGTGTTCAGGAGATCATATGTGTAAGTGCTTAATAACTTGGTATATAATTGTTGTTGTTCAGTTGCCCAGTTGTGTCCTACTCTTTGTGATCCCATGGACTGCAACACTGCAGGTATATAATTGTACTGAGCTTAACTTAAACATATTTAAAGTTGTTTGTGCTCTGATAGAAACTAAACCTTGGTTTCAGTTTCCTTTTACTAATGTTCATTGTCTTGGGGTATACTTCTCAACTAAAAAAGGATATCAACCAGTTTAATCGGATTGTATTATTATTATTAGGATATTAGCACAATATGTGTGTGTGTGTGTTCAGTCACTCAGCCATGTCTGACTCTTTGTGACCTATGGACTAGGCTGTAGCTCACCAGGCTTCTCTGTCCATAGAATTCTCTGCCATTTTTTTTTTTAAATTAAATACTGACTAGATAAAAAGAAAATTTATAAAATATATGTCATTTATGGAGAAAAGGATATAAAAATATCCATGTACAAACACACAGTTTAATAATTAGAACATTTTCACTTACTGTGAAGTCATTTGGATGCTCTACCCTAACTACATCTCTTTCCTTTTGCTGTCAGAAAAAAAGTGCTATACTAATTCCTCCTTGAGTCTCATTTGAAGATGTGTTTCTGTTTTTCTCCATGGACTCTCTACCTAGCTCTGATATGCAATTTTCCTTGCAGCTCCTCATTTGGTGGAACAGTGGTAGTCATATACATATACATATACATAGTCATATACATATACATATATATATATATATTTTTTTTTTTTTAAAGTTTTGCTGAGAACTTTGAATTTTAGGAATTCAAATTTAAGTGGGTGTGTATATCTCCTATTTGACTTGCCATCTCGGTATTGGGCCTTTATCTATTTTATTCCTATGCCTCAAGGACTGTGAAAAAGCTCATTGGAGCTCAGTAAATCCCTCCTTTTAGCCAGCAACTGAGTTTCTGTAGGATTTACTCATTTCTCTGGGCTCATGTTTGCTGCTGGTTTTTGACCTCTGTGTGGTTGTTATTTTCCAGGTCAGTGGTACATTTATAAGTATATGTTTTCTATGCCTTAGTCAATGTTTAAGTCATTTTCAGCAGGTGCATTGATTAGGAAATGAAAGTATGCTCTACACTTTCCACTTTGAGGTAATTCTTGATGGAGAAGACATGATGAAAACAGGAGTTGAGTAAATAGTTCTATTATTGACTAATATCACACCATTGTGTGGCCTTAGCTTCTGCTTTCAACATAGCTATTGTCTTAAGGATCCTTTCCCTAGTCTTTGTTTATTTGCTTCTTCTACTTTTGTACTTATCCTCAGTTCTGACTTTTTGTATTTGTACGGATTATATTCAATCTGATAGTATAATTCCTCTCAGTTTTTGGAAATATTTCACCTTTAAACTCTTTAGAGATGGAATGATAACTATCTTTACAATGGTACAACAGAGTCTTAGAAAATTTCTTTCTAAGAACTTGCATTGAATTAGTTATTTTTCCTGTTTTATGGACCCTCCTTACTTCATGAATCTATTTCTTTATAAGAATATCTTGATCCCATATAGTTTGGGACTTGAAAAGCCATAAAGCATTCTCTGGCACATTATATAGCTATATATTATAAAACATAAGCTCTATTCTTTGAAACCAGTGATTGTTCATTGTCTTAAGGAGTACTTCTCAACTGCACAAGGATATCAACCAGTTTAATAGGATATTAGTACAATGTGAGTGTGTGTGTGTTCAGTCAGCAGGTCAGGAAGCAACAGTTAGAACTGGACATGGAACAGCAGACTGGTTCCAAATAGGAAAAGGAGTACATCAAGGCTGTATATTGTCACCCTGCTTATTTAACTTCTATGCAGAGTACATCATGAGAAACACTGGTTTGGAAGAAACACAAGCTGGAATCAAGATTGCCAGGAGAAATATCAATAACCTCAGATATACAGATGATACCACCTTAATGGCAGTAAGTGAAGAGGAACTAAAAAGCCTCTTGAAGAAAGTGAAAGAGGAGAGTGAAAAAGTTGGCTTAAAGCTCAACATTCAGAAAATGAAGATCATGGCATCTGGTCCCATCACTTCATGGGAAATAGATGGGGAAATTGGAAACAGTGTCAGACTTTATTTTTTTGGGCTCCAAAATCACTGCAGATGGTGACTGCAGCCATGAAATTAGAAGACACTTATTCCTTGGAAGAAAAGTTATGACCAACCTAGATAGTATATTCAAAAGCAGAGACATTACTTTGCCAACAAAGGTACATCTAGTCAAAGCTATGGTTTTTCCTGTGGTCATGTATGGATGCGAGAGTTGGACTGTGAAGAAGGCTGAGCACTGAAGAATTGATGCTTTTGAACTGTGGTGTTGGAGAAGACTCTTGAGAGTCCCTTGGACTGCAAGGAGATCCAACCAGTCCATTCTGAAGGAGATCAGTCTTGGGATTTCTTTGGAAGGAATGATGCTAAGCTTTAGCTTAGAATTGGACATGGAATAGCAGACTGGTTCCAGATAGGAGAAGGAGTACGTCAAGGCTTTAGAACTGGACAGCTTTCAGCTGAAACAGTTTCAGCTGAAACTCCACTACTTTGGCTACCTCATGCGAAGATTTGACTCACTGGAAAATACTCTGATGCTGGGAGGGATTGGGGGCAGGAGGAAAAGGGGACGGCAGAGGATGAGATGGCTGGATGGCATCACTGACTCGATGAATGTGAGTCCGAGTGAACTCTGGTAGTTGGTGATGGACAGGGAGGCCTGGCGTGCTGCAATTCATGGGGTCACAAAGAGTCGGACACGACTGAGCAACTGAATTGAACTGAACTGAACTCTTTGTGACCCATGGACTGTAGCCCACCAGGCTCCTTTGTCCATGGGATTCTTTAGGCAAGAATACTGGAGTGGGTAGCCATTTCCTCCTCCAGGGGATCTTCTTGACTTAGGGATCAAACCTAAGTCACTTGTGCATTTTGCATTGGCGAGCAGATTTTTTATCTCTTACACCACCTGTCTGCCCTCTTATGGAGAAGGATAAGAGGCTTATGGAAGCTTCTTGATGGGAGGGACTGACTGAGGGGGAAAGTAGGTCTTGTTCTGATGGGTGGGGCCATGCTCAGTTAATCTTTAATTCAATTTTCTGTCGAGGGCGGGGCTATGTTTCCTCCCTGTTATTTGACCTGAGGCCAAACTAATGGAGGTAATGAAGATAACGGTGACTTCCTTCAAAAGGTCCCATGCTTACATTGCTACACTCAGTGCCCCAAACCCTGCAGCAGGCCACTGCCGACCCATGCCTCCTTGGAAGAAAAGTTATGACCTAGACCTAGACAGCTTATTAAAAAGCAGAGACATTACTTTGACAACAAAGGTCCATCTAGTCAAATCTATGGTTTTTCCAGTAGTCATATATGGATGTGACACTTGGACTATAAAGAAAGCTGAGTGCTAAAGAATTGCTGCTTTTGAACTATGGTGTTGGAGAAGACTCTTGAGAGTCCCTTGGACTGCAAGAAGATCCAACCAGTCCATCTCAAAGGAAATCAGTCCTGAATATTCATTGGAAGGACTGATGTTGAATCTGAAACTCCAATACTTTGGCTACCTAATGCAAAGAGCATTTGAAAAGACCCTGATGCTGGGAAAGATTGAAGGTGGGAGAAGAAGGGGACGACAAAGGATGAGATGGTTGGATGGCATCACTGACTCAATGGACATGAGTTTGAGGAAACTTCAGGAGTTGGTGATGGACAGGGAGGCCTGGCCCACTGCAAAGAGTTGGACATGACTGAGCGACTGAACTGAACTGAACTGAGTGCCACCTGGGAAGTCCATTAGTGCAATATAGATAACTAAACTCATTTCACTTATTAATGTACAGTCTGATTTCATTGGGAATATTTAGAGAATGACTTGGCTTACTTGAGGCTTCTTCTTATTAAAAAAGTAAAGGCCTGTTTCTGATTCTCAGTTTTTAGTGCCCTACAAAGACAAGACAAGATGGGCTCAGTGGTGTAGTAAGCAGCTGAATTCTGCCTTGATATGATAGAAATGATTCCTGGTGTATTACACCTAGTTCAGATTCTGAATACCACTGGAACACCTATGAGAGATGGGAGAAATTAAAGAAATAGAACAACCCATTATTCATCATACAGTGATCTTTTATAACCACCTCAAATCTTTAGAGTGTTGGTTTTGAACAGAAATTTATACCTTGGTGGTATTTAATCTGGAACTTAGAATGTGGTATTTAGGCTGATTCATCATTTTAGCAACTATCCCTAGTTTCAAAACATTTACGATTTATTATTCAAGCAACTGGCACTATACATTGAATAAGACTTAAAGGAGAGTTGAATTACTGCTGTTTGTAAATATATTAAACTATATTAAATCTAAAATTTGATTATTTTAATACTTATAAAGCTAGATGTAGTAAACAAAACTGACACAGGTATATTTTATATCTTTGAATACATGACTTTTATGCAATTCTCACTCTTACTTTTATAATTGTGAATTTCTATTTCTTTTAAGCTGGAAGAGTTTGTTGATTATTTTGCTTTGCAAATCTTGGTCACTTGAAATTATACAGAAAAGCTGGGACCTAGATTTTCTGCTGTGTGTAATTTATGGGCTCTGGATAATCTTGACTTCCTTGTAAATTTTATTAACTTTGGTAAGAATGTCATCGATATTAGAGGAGGTTATATCTTGATGAAAGTGAAAGAGGAAAGAGAAAAAGTTGGCTTAAAGCTCAACATTCAGAAAACAAAGATCATGGCATCCGGTCCCATTACTTCATGGGAAATAGATGGGGAAACAGTGGAAACAGTGTCAGACTTTATTTTTTTGGGCTCCAAAATCACTGCAGATGGTGACTGCAGCCATGAAATTAAAAGACGCTTACTCCTTGGAAGAAAAGTTATAACCAACCTAGATAGCATATTCAAAAGCAGAGACATTACTTTGCCGACTAAGGTCCGTCTAGTCAAGGCTATGGTTTTTCCTGTGGTCATGTATGGATGTGAGAGTTGGACTGTGAAGAAGGCTGAGCACTGAAGAATTGATGCTTTTGAACTGTGGTGTTGGAGAAGACTCTTGAGAGTCCCTTGGACTGCAAGGAGATCCAACCAGTCCATTCTGAAGGAGATCAACCCTGGGATTTCTTTGGAAGGAATGATGCTAAAGCTGAAACTCCAATACTTTGGCCACCTCATGCGAAGAGTTGACTCACTGGAAAAGACTCTGATGCTGGGAGGGATTGGGGGCAGGAGGAGAAGGGGACGACCGAGGATGAGATGGCTGGATGGCANCTGTGAAGAAGGCTGAGCGCCAAAGAATTGATGCTTTTGAACTGTGGTGTTGGAGAAGACTCTTGAGAATCCCTTGGACTGCAAGGAGATCCAACCAGTCCATTCTGAAAGAGATCAACCCTGGAATTTCTTTGGAAGGAATGATGCTAAAGATGAAACTCCAGTACTTTGGTCACCTCATGCGAAGAGTTGACTCATTGGAAAAGACTCTGATGCTGGGAGGGATTGGGGGCAGGAGGAGAAGGGGATGACAGAAGATGAGATGGCTGGATGGCATCACTGACTTGATGGACATGAATCTGAGTAAACTCCAGGAGTTGGTGATGGACAGGGAGGCCTGGCATGCTGCGATTCATAGGGTTGCAAAGAGTCGGACACGACTGAGCCACTGAACTGAACTGATATTTTGTTGGTAAGTTTATTTGGCCAGAAACGTGTTTAGGTTGTTCTAGGCATGATTGAGAAGAGACTAAAATGCAGGAAAGCAAAAGAAAGTGATGAATCCTTTCAGCATTGTGTGGGATTGTGAAGTCTGTGGAGAAAATCTTTTGGATAGCTTTCAGCAGTCCCTAATCTGTGCTTTTTCTCATCCTTTTTTTTTTTTAGTAATACACGTATGTTCCACACTTCCCCAAATAATCAGAAGATCTTTTATTTAGCCTAATACCTTTCTGTCAAGAAGAAAGTGTCACATAAACTCATTAACTCGGAAGCACAGGGACTTAATTGAATTGAAAATTGTACCCTACCAAAATTTGCAATTCAGTGAAGGATAATGAAGAGGATCATATTTACCTTAAAGGAATTGAGTAGGACTTATATTTCAAGCTGAAGAAGAAGATTTTGTGGGGACAAAGAGGTATTATCATCTCTTTACAAACCACAATTTTACATAACTGACTACTTAACTCTTTTTAAAGTCCACTAAAACAGACGACATTAATCATCACCCAGAGCTGAAGGCTTTAGAAACTTCAATACACATATTTAGAGATATGGTCGGAGCCCTTCACATAAATGTGAATAGAAGCAGTCTTTGAAAGTACCAGCCACACACATGATTTCAGGCTATCAGATAACTGCAAGAGAGTAAGTGGGTTTAGATTAGAAGTAGTCCGTCATGTCAATTATATATTAATAATATCTAAGGTTTGTCTAGATAGGCAGCATTCATAATACACACACACAGTTTTTTTTTAATCGTTAAAAAGTTATAGCAAGTTCACAAATTATTTGCCTCAATTTTTTTCTAAAGAATTCATCCAAATATGCATGTCTTCATGATCTCATTTAATTCCCCGTTCCCAGAGATAAGCAGGGCTTCCCAGGTGGTGACGGTGGTACAGAGGCAGCCTGCCAATGCAGGAGACATAGGAGATGTTCGTTCAGTCCCCAGGCTGGGAAGATCCCATGGAGAAAGAAATAGCAACCCACTCCAGTGTTCTTGCCTGGAAAATCCCATGGATAGAGTAGCTTGGTGGGCTGTCATCCATGGGGTTGCAAAGAGTCGGACACAACTGAAGCAGCTGAGCATGCATGCATGCAGAGATAACCACTGTAAGTTTTTATTTTTTGCTAGAATATTCTTATATTTATGTACAGTAAGTCTCCTACATATGAGCCTTCAAGTGGAAAACTTTCAAAGATGCAAACATGCATTTACATGTCAGTTCATGTGTCTGGTGTACCTTGTCATGTGTGTGTATCCTCTACAAGTGGTTGTGTTCTTGCGTACTTTACTGTACAGTACTGTATAGAGTAGTACAGTATCTTTATTTCAAGCCCAGGATGTCTGGAAGTAAGTGGCTATACAGTAGTATATAGCCAATTGTGTTGATTGGGTACCTAGGCTAACTTTGTTGCACTTACAAATTAACTTATGAACACACTCTCAGAACAGAATGCATGTGTATGTAACAGACTTACTGTATAAATAGAATATTTACTAGATTTTTAAATATTACAGAAATACTATCCTATTTAAATTTATCACTTAGCTACTAGTCGGGTTTTTTTTTTTTTAGCTTGTTTGACATTTGTTTGTATTCCATCACACGAACATGTTAAAATTTATATGCTCATTTGCTTTTAGGAGGACATTTAAACTGTTCTAACATTGTATAATAGTGACAGATGCTGCAGTATATACCCTTATGTTCACTATTTTGTGCCACTGTGCAGGAGTTTCTCAAGGATACACAGGTAGTCATACCAATTACACTTTTTTGTATGTGTCTATTAGAATTTGTCTTCCTATATTCTTATCAACACTACTTTATGTATTGCATGTATGGATACATACTTTACCAATTTAATGGGGATATAATTTTAAATTTACATTCCCTGAATACTAATGAAGAACAAGTAATATATTTACAGATGTTCTTATTTTCCTCTTATGAATGACCTGTTCATAAATTAATTTTTATTTTCTGGGACCTCATGATATAGATAGACATAGATTAGCTATATGAGTAAAAAAAGCCTTCTTCAATATCATAGCTTTAATTTTTATTTTTAAGATGCTTTTTGGCACAAACATCTTAAATTTTAATGTAATGAAATGTATCAATCCTATGATCTCATAGTGTGTGCTTCTTCTAAATAATTCTTCCCTACCGCAAATCATAAATATATTCTCACACATTCAATAAATATTTGTTAAGCTACTGCTATATAGCTACTGATATATATCTAGCACTGATCTTGGAAATGTATAGAGTGAGCAACAGACATAATATCTATTTTTAAGAATCTTACATTTCAGTGAGAGGGAAGATACAAACAAATAAACTATGATAACTTGAAAACAATTCAGATTATTATTTAAAAAATAAAGTAGAACAAGTTGTGAATAATAATAGAGATACTTACTTTAGGAACAGTAGTCAAGGAAGGAATCTCTGAGGAGGTAATGATGCATAAGAAATCCACCTGAATGGCTGAATTCATCTGAAATGAACCAAGAAAAGTTTAACTGTTAAAGAGTTCCAAACAGAAAGAACAGCAAGAGGAAAGGAGTTTTGTGGGCTTGATCAACAGAGGCTTCCCTGGTGGCTCAGATGGTAATGAATCTGCCCGCAGAATCTCTGAGGAGGTAATGATGCATAAGAAATCCACCTGAATGGCTGAATTCATCTGAAATGAACCAAGAAAAGTTTAACTGTTAAAGAGTTCCAAACAGAAAGAACAGCAAGAGGAAAGGAGTTTTGTGGGCTTGATCAACAGAGGCTTCCCTGGTGGCTCAGATGGTAATGAATCTGCCCGCAAAGCAGGAGACATGGGTTCATTCTTTGGGTCAGAAAGATCCCCTGAAGAAGGAAATGGCAACCCACTCCAATATTCTTGCCTGGAGAATTCCATGGGGTCACAAAGAGTCGGACAAGACTGAGCAACTAACACTTAAACCTGTTTTTTCAGTCTTAACTCCAAGGGCTCAACATTAAACTCAACATTAAATATTAAAGCTCAACATTCAGAAAATGAAGATCATAGCATCCGGTCCCATCACTTCATGGGAAATAGATGGGGAAACAGTGGAAACAGTGTCAGACTTTATTTTGGGGGGCTCCAAAATCACTGCAGATGGTGACTGCAGCCATGAAATTAAAAGACGCTTACTCCTTGGAAGAAAAGTTATGACCAACCTAGATAGTATATTCAAAAACAGAGACATTACTTTGCCGAACAAGGTCCGTCTAGTCAAGGCTATGGTTTTTCCTGTGGTCATGTATGGATGTGAGAGTTGGACTGTGAAGAAGGCTGAGCGCCGAAGAATTGATGCTTTTGAACTGTGGTGTTGGAGAAGACTCTTGAGAGTCCCTTGGACTGCAAGGAGATCCAACCAGTCCATTCTGAAGGAGATCAACCCTGGGATTTCTTTGGAAGGAATGATGCTAAAGCTGAAACTCCAGTACTTTGGCCACCTCATGAGAAGAGTTGACTCACTGGAAAAGACTCTGATGCTGGGAGGGATTGCGGGCAGGAGGAGAAGGGGACGACCGAGGATGGGATGGCTGGATGGCATCACAGATTCAGGACGTGAGTCTGAGTGAACTCCGGGAGATGGTGATGGACAGGGAGGCCTGGTGTGCTGCGATTCATGGGGTCGCGGAGAGTCGGACACGACTGAGCGACTGAACTGAACTGAACCCCAATGGCAACCGTCTAATGTTTGCTCTGTGCCCCCCAACTCACCAAAATTCACATGTTGAAATCCTAATCTTCAAGGCAATGATATTAAGAGGTTGAGCCATTAGGAAATGATTAGGTCATGAGGGTAGGACCCTCATGAATGGGATTAGGGCTCATAAAAGAGACCTCAAGGAATTTGTTTGCCCCTTCCACCATGTGAGACTCTAACAAAAAGTCTGCGACTTGGAGACTTGCTGACCATGCTGGTGTCCTGATCTTGAACTCCTAGTATCCAGAACTGTAAGCAACAAACGTATGTTGTTTCTGTTACTTTTTTTATAGCACCCAAAATGAACTAAAATGGTGTTCCTGTACATAGAGTTTTAGCCTAATTGGATAAATTAACATATATTATGATTTTCCATCTTTGTGACTTTATAAACATATACTTTTATATGACATTCTCTCCACTCTCCATTTCACTTACCAAAGTGAATTTCCCTTAATTATTCATTCAAATGTCTATTTGTTATTTAATTAGTCATTGATGAAATTTTAATTTTCTCAGCCTTCTGAACTAATATGATCTCTTCTTCAGATCTTCAAAGATGTTGGCAAATATCTAAGCATATTTAAAATACTTTTTGCCATATCTATTCTCCTTTTTTTTTAATCTTTCCTTCTATATTAGATTGAATGTATAACGAGAACAGGACCAAGATTTACTTGAATTTCTATGGAATATCATCAATGGCTAGTGTACTGCCTTACAAAAGTCGATGCTTAACATACAATTAAATTGAATTCATCACCAATGCAGTAGAAACTAGAATCAGTACTGGGGTAATATTCTGGCCTTCTCTGTTTACTGGAAGCTGTAGATGACAGTTACTCATTAGTTGTTTTGCACCTCTCTAGCCTGCATGGAGAAGGAAATGGCAACCCACTCCAGTGTTCTTGCCTGGAGAATCCCAGGGACGGGGGAGCCTAGTGGGCTGCTGTCTATGGGGTCGCACAGAGTTGGACACGACTGAAGCAACTTAGCAGCAGCCTGCATTTCCATCCTGTTTTAAGCAATGTTTCTTAGTGTTAAACATTGTGTGTGTGTGTGTGTGTGTGTGTGTGTGGTGTGTACTTTTCCCTTAGGTTGGATCTTTCTAGCTAAAGTATTTATCTGATCTGTGTTGCTGCTCTTGGGAGAAAGACCTAATCCAAGCATTACAATATCAAATGAATGTCACAATTTGATAAACATGAAAAGCCATTCAGTGACCAATGCCTTTAGATTTTATGTTTTTTACTCATTACAAGAGATTTTCCTATGTCATTTAATTTCTGTAATTAAATGCTGACCCTTGCAGTTAAAACTCATTTGAGTTTGGAAAATTGCTTGATTTCTCTTCCTCGGTACTTTCATGTGTAATATGGAAATAATAACTGCACAGGGGTTCTCTCCTTAAGTGATAAAATATCAGTAAAGTACCTAGAAGCGTCTAACACATTATGTACATAACTAAATATTAGCACTTTCACGTCTATGCCTGTGAAATAAATCTGCTAATATTTACATAGGGCAGCCAAATTTTTATAAATGTGGCAAGAAAGAGACCAAAGCTTTATGATGAACAACCATGACTTCAAGCTCTCAACAGGTGTCACTGAGGCACCTATGTTGTGTGTTGTATCCTATCCAAACTGAGATAATGTTGAGGCACTGAGGACATCGGGCTTCACAGGTGGCGCTAGTGGTAAAGAATCCACCTGCCAATGCAGGAGATGTAAGAGATGTGGGTTTGATCCCTGGGTCAGGAAGATCCCCTGAAGAGGAAATGGCGCCCCACTCTGGTATTCTTTCTAGGAGAATCTCACAGAGAAGCCCGGCAAGCTAGAGTCCCTGGGGTCACAAAGAGTTCGACACGACTGAGCAGCTGAGGATATTATAAGACTGAATAACCTGATTTGATCTGTAACTAATTATACTGGACTTTTTGGCCTCCCTTGCTGGTTTATATTCCTGTTCTAGTGGGAGCCAGAGAGCCATGTTATAAATTAAATTCCCCTTGGCCAAGGATCTTCTACTTTGCATCATCTTTCTATTTTATCTAAGGAAAGGTCTTGATACCAGTGACCCATATTCCCAGGCACATCTTGAGGCACTACACAGCATAGGTTCACCCGGAAGAATGTTTATGACCATTAAGCTCTGAGTATTATTCTCAGCGACTTAAACTAACCAAACACATTAGGCATCATTAAGTTTGACAAGAGCTTCACAAATAGCTCAGAGGGGTATCTTAACTTGGAATCTCCATAATGAATTGTTGGCTACTACTGTTTAGAGAGCCAGCATAGGGATAAATCTCTTCTGCCTCCTATTTTACACTGGCCTATGATAATTAATCTCTGGGATCTTGTAACTAACAGCCTTGGTTTTTTGTTTTGTTTGTTTTGTTTACTTATGGTGGAATGAGCATATTGCTGCAGGAGTTTCTTAATGTGGCCATCTTTCTTGGCCTTTCTAAGAAAGAAACCTCAAGGATAAATTTATTATGAGTGGCCATTGTCGATTTAGCTGTTTTCTTCATTCAAGGAAGTCAGAGGAGATTCTAAATTTTCTTTGCTAAGAGACATCTTAGGAAAGCTTCTTTCATTAGTATTGTTGATCCTCTAAAGAGTACCTTAATTTTGGACTGAACAGGTACAATTTCCCCAAGGGACTCAGTTAAATGTTGATTATGTGGCAAAGGTCAGGAACAGGTTTCTCTGCTGGTAAACATAAGGGAAAGAAAATATCTTCAGAGACGGTGTGACACTGAATGGAACTACAGCAAAATCCAAATGGGAAAATCAAGTCAAATACGAGTAAGAGAAGAAGCAACAAGTCTTGCAAGGGCAGAGGCTGGAATCCTGGTCTTTATGGAGGATATAGAGCTCCTTGAGCTGTGGTGGTAAGAGAATTATAGGAAAGGCAGGTTGAAAACAGCTGGGTGGGAGAGAAACAGAAGAAGCGGGGGAAGAGTTACGTTTTAGTGTCCTTGTTTTACCTGGCCTGTTATACTAGGGGCAAACTGGATACATCTAAAGCACCAAACAACTGCGCTCACTTCACACGCTAGCAGAGTGATGCTCAAAATCCTTCAAGGCAGGCTTCAACAGTACGTGAACTGAGAACTTCCAGATGCACAAGGTGGATTTAGAAAAGGCAGAGGAACCAGAGATCAAATTGCCAACAAACCTGTTAGATCATAGAAAAAGCAAGGAAATTTCAGAAAAACATCTACTTCTGCTTCATTGACTATGCTAAAGGCTTTGTGTGGATCACCACAAACTGTGGAAAATTCTTAAAGAGTTGGGGATACCAGACCACCTGACCTGCCTCCTGAGAAATCTGTATGCAGGTCAAGAAACAAAAGTCAGAACCTCACATGGAACAACAGGCTGGTTCAAAATCAGGAAAGGAGTATGTCAAGGCTGTATATTGTCATCTTGCTTATTTAACTTCTGTGAAGTTTGAAACCATCAGTTGAAAACATCATGTGAAATGCTGAGCTGGATGAATCATGATTGCCAGGAGAAATATCAACAACCTCAGATATGCAAATGATACCTCCCTTATGGCAGAAAGTGATGAGACACTAAAGACCTCTTTATAAAGGAAAAAGAGGAGAGTGAAAAAGCTGGCTTAAAACGTAACATCCAAGAAACTAAGATCATGGCATCTGGTCTGATCACTTCACAGCAAATAGATGGGGAAAAAAATGGAAACAGTGAGAAACTTTATTTTCTTGGGCTCCAAAATCACTGCAGACAGTGACTGCAGCAGTGAAAGTAAAAGATGCTTGTTCCTTGGAAGAATAGCTATGACAAGCCAAGACTGTGTATCACTTTGCCAACAACTGTCCATATAGTCAAAGCTATGGTTTTTCCAGTAGCCATGTACAGATGTGAGTTGGACCATAAAGAAGGCTGAGCACTGAAGAATTGATGGCTACACACTGTGGCCCTAAAGACTTTTGAGAGTCCCTCAGACAGCAAGGAGATCAAAAAAGCCAATTCTAAAAGAAATCAACTCTGAATATTCATTGGAAGGACTGATGCTGTAGCTCCAATACTTTGGCCACCTGATGCAAAGAGCTGACTCATTGGAAAAGACCCTTATGCTGGGAAAGACTGAGGGCAGGAGAAGGGGGTAACAGAATGAGATGGTTGGATGACCTGACATAATGGATATGAATTTGAGCAAATTATGGAAGATAGTGAAGGACAGGGAAGCCTGGCATACTGCAGCCAAAATTTTGGAAAGGTTTACAATTATCATCTGCAATATGAGCCTCATCTCATCTCTGAAACAGCCTAACCATGACAGGCAGTATATCTGAAACCCTGTATCTGCTACTCATCTTTATAACCTTTAATCCTCTACCTAGTGAGTCTTAAGCGAGTCCCTTCATGTCCTCAGCCCACTAAACACATTCTACTTTTTAGTCTCAATTGTGTTAGCCAAGTTTACAATATTAGTTTTCTCTTCTAGCCTGTGTTGCACTATGGTTACCTACTAGGACAAAACTACTGCCCAAAACTCTAGCCCATGACATAAACTCTTAAAAATTAGCATTTATTATGTTACTTTCTCTAAGAATTGGAGCTACATAATTAGTGAGGCTCACTGAAAAATAAAAACATGGATGTTGTTGTGAAATTATTAACAAACTAAAGACGGTCACTGCAGGAGACTCAGGTTCAATCCCTGGGTCAGGAAAATCCCCTGGAGAAGAGAATAGCAGCCCACTCCAATATTCTGCTCTGGAGAGTCCCATGGATACAGAAGCCTGGTGGGCTACAGTCCATAGGGTCGCAAAGAGTTGGGCACGACTGGGCAACTAAAAACAAACAAACAAACAAACAAAAAAAGATGGTCGCAGAAGAGCATTAAATCAACTGCTGATCCTTCCCAGCACAGAACTCCATGCAATTGTCTTAAGTAAACCCAAGGCTGCCCAAATTTCACAACCCAGACACTATCTTGAGTCCTTCAAAAAAAAATAACAAAAGGTTTTTTGTCTGTCTTGTAACTCTGAAAAGAGATACTATCACCCACTAATCATACTTAAAGATCTTAGTTTCCTCGCAGGTAACCAAATAACTAGATCTTTTGTTAGTGAAACCTCCTGGATCTTGCCCAAGCCCCTCAGAGTAACTGGAATGATGGCATTCTTCTTAAGAATATGACATCATCCAACTGGATGATTGCTCACCCTGACCAATTCCTGTCCCAGCACTGCCCATCCCCTCTGCTGTAGGGGTATATACCGTCCTCCACTGTCAGCTTGTGAACGTGAAAGTGACGTCGCTCAGTTGTGTCTCACTCTTTTTGACCCCGTGGACTGTAGCCTACCATGATCCTCTGTCCATGGGATTTCCCAGGCAAGAGTATTGGTGTGGCTTGCCATTTCCTTCTCTAGGGGATCTTCCTGACCCAGGGATTGAACCCAGGTCTCTCACATTGCAGGCAGACATTTTACCATCTGAACACCAGGGAAGCCTTTTTTTCAGCTTATTTTCAGCTTATCCCTTTTTTCAGCTTATTTTCAGCTTGGCTGCCCATTCTTACCAAAAAAAAAAAGTACTCCTTTCCCACATTCACCTTTTTGAGTAGTACCTGAAAGTTTTTAAGTTTCTGAGTGTGTAGTATGTAGCAGAGCAGATTTCTCATTGAACAGTCATATGGTTTAATTCAAGGACTTTAGTGTTTCCACTCAAAAACTATACCTTCAGTAATTTAGATCTTTAAGCATAGGTAGAGTGAATTCCCAACTCACTGAATTGCAGACTGCTTGAGTTGGAAGAATTTGGGCTAAGAAATGTGAGATTTTTCTCTGATCCAATATGGTTTCTAGGCATTGAGAAAGCACTTTTCCCAAGGATCCTTGCTCGATTTCCTAGCTCTGACACTTCCAAGGCCAAAGATGAACTATAAGGCCAGTTTCAGGGATGGGACCCAGACGTCCAATGCCCTGGACCAATCAGGATCTTGTAACCTTAATTCTTTTCCTCAGAATTGCTTTCCTGTCAAATCTTATTTCTCCTGTTTCTCTGTCATTCTGAGCTTCAATTCAACTAAATAGCACCTAAGCCCAATGCTCTTTAAAAATATAAATACTAAATAAAAATCATTTGCCCTTCCTCAATGATAATTATGGGCTTCCCTTGTGGTTCAGCTGGTAAAAATCCACGTGCAACATGGAAGACCTGAGTCTGATCCCTGGGCTGGGAAGATCCCCTAGAGAAGGGAAAGGCTACCCACTCTAGTATTCTGGCCTAGAGAATTCCATGGATTAGTCCATGGGGTTGCAAAGAGTCAGACACAACGGGATGACTTTCACTTTTCTTTCAATGATAATCATGGTTACTAGAAACTTAAAGGTCAGCAATTCCTTTTTTAAAAGGGGATATATGTTTTAATCCCCTAGAGAAGGGAAAGGCTACCCACTCTAGTATTCTGGCCTAGAGAATTCCATGGATTAGTCCATGGGGTTGCAAAGAGTCAGACACAACGGGATGACTTTCACTTTTCTTTCAATGATAATCATGGTTACTAGAAACTTAAAGGTCAGCAATTCCTTTTTTAAAAGGGGATATATGTTTTATTTCCTCTAAATACAACAGAAAAGAAAGTGCTTTTTGTTTGTATATTTTGCTAAATGAGTAACAAGAATTATATTTTCAAGACTTACTGGACCAGTTTATTCCCCATACTGCTTAAATCCCATGTGTCTGTTGCACATTCTGGCTCTGACCTGTCTCTAAGCATTGATTTAAGGATTAAATGGGATAATACATGTAAAATAGTTTTGAAAATATAAAATGTGATTTTTAAAAATGGCTATACATGGAAATTTTATTTTTTACCTGGGATTTAATAAAACTGACAGGATAGTAAAATTCTAGAATGTTTAGAAATGAGAAAAACACATATATGAAAATACAGAGAGAGAACACTTAGTTCAAATGCTTCATTTCATAACTGCCAAAACTGATGGAACTAAAACTAGAAATTTGTTTTGTAGCTTCTAATTTCTTTCTTTGATATCTATGTGTTAAAAAGATTTGTTAGCATAATTTTGAGCAAACCCAAGAGGACAGAAACTGAATTGTTCTTGTGTGTAATTTCATTGGTAAAACCATAAATACTGTATTGCAAGACTATAGGCAAAACATAATACCTGATTTTGTCTCTTTCAGTAATGTTTAAAAAAAGTTGACAAGCAATGTCTACATCCATTGCCAGGATTGCAAGATGATGACATTTTAATTATATCATTTTATTTACCCTTACAAGTTATATTAACTTTGTAAGAAAATGCTTCCCTCACCTCCTGTCTCTACTATTTGATCACCTGCTACTACAATGCACATAGAAAAGTAGAAAAGTTAGAATAAACGTTTTATCTTTTTTAATTTACTCAATTTTCTTTTCTTAAAATGTGAGATTTTAAAATTTGTCGTTAGGAATTAATGGATATCAATATATTTGAAAAGTTTCAATACATTGCAGTGCTTATTATTCTTGAAGTAAAAACATTCTAGAAACCAAAATTAAAATTTCTCCAAAAAGCTCTGCTTCCCTCCTCCTTTCCCTTCCTTCATCCACCCTCCCTTCCCTACCCTCTCTCTCCTTCCCCTCTCTTTTCCTCCCTCTCTCCCTTTCCCTGTCTCTGTTCCCTCCTTCCTTTCTTCCTTCCTCTTCTTCCTGCCTACTTTTCTTCCTTTCTTCATTCCTTCCCTCTTTTCCGCCTTCCATTTATTTTCAAGACCATAGGGATACTCATCACTACTGGGTTGGTTATTGTTACTAGGCCTTTTGAATGGACAGAGTCAAGCTGTTTATATTCATATTTTGAATTCAGTTTGAAAGTGAAAGTGAAAGTCGCTCAGTTGTGTCCAACTCTTCGTGACACCATAGCCTATACAGTCCTTGGAATTCTCCAGGCCAGAATACTGGAGTGGGTAGACTTTCCCTTCTCCAGGGGATCTTCCCAACCCAGGGATCAAACCCAGGTCCCCACATTGCAGGTGGATTCTTTACCAGCTAAGCCACAAAGGAAACCAGATTGATTTTTTTATATAAATTTATTTTAATTGGAGTTTAATTACTTTACAATATTGTATTGGTTTTGCCATACATCAGCGTGAATCCAACACAGGTATACACATGTTCACATCCTGAACCCCCCTCCCCCCTCCTTCCTCATATGACCCCTCTGGGTCATCTCAGTGCACCAGCCCCAAGCATCCTGTATCATGCATCGAACCTGGACTGGCGATTCATTTCATGAGTGATATTATACATTTTTCAATGCCATCCTCCCAAATCATCCTACCCTCTCCCTCTCCCACAAAGTCCAAAAGACTGTTCTATACATCTGTGTCTCTTTTGCTTTCTTGCATACAGGGTCATTGTTACCATCTTTCTAAATTCCACATATATGCATTAATATACTGTATTGGTGTTTTTCTTTCTGGCTTACTTTACTCTGTATAATAGGCTCCAGTTTCATCCACCTCATTAGAACTAATTCAAATGTATTCTTTTTAATGGCTGAGTAATACTCCATTGTGTATATGTACCACAGCTTTCTTATCTATTCATCTGCTGGTGGACATCGAGGTTGCTTCCATGTCCTGGCTATTATAAACAGTGCTGCAATGAACATTGGGGTACACGTGTCTCTTTCAATTCTGGTTTCCTTGGTGTGTATGCCCAGCAGTGGGATTGCTGGGTCATAGGCAGTTCTATTTCCAGTTTTTTAAGGAATCTCCACACTGACACTTTCTAACACCATACACAAAAATAAACTCAAAATGGATTAAAGATCTAAATGTAAGACCAGAAACTATAAAACTCCTAGAGGAGAACATAGGCAAAACACTCTCCGACATACATCACAGCAGGATCCTCTGTGACCCACCTCCCAGAATATTGGAAATAAAAGCAAAAATAAACAAATGGGACCTAATTAAACTTAAAAGCTTCTGCACAACAAAGGAAACTATAAGCAAGGTGAAAAGACAGCCTTC
>SJYX01021117.1:195656-253778 GCA_006410675.1 Oreotragus oreotragus
TGGGTTCATTTCTGGGCTTTCTATCTTGTTCCATTGGTCTATATTTCTGTTTTTGTGCCAGGACCATACTGTCTTGATGACTGTAGCTTTGTAGTATAATCTGAAGTCAGGAAAGTTGACTCCTCCAGCTTCATTCATTCTAAGACTGCTTTGGCTATTTGGGGTCTTTTGTGTTTCCATATGAATTGTGAAATTTTTTGTCCTAGTTCTGTGAAAAATACCATTGGTAATTTGATTGGGATCACATTGAATCTGTATATGACATTTGGTAGTTTAGTCATTTCACAATATTGATTCTTCCTACACAGGAACACAGAATATCTCTCCATCTGTTTATTTCATTTTTTATTTTTTTTAATCAGTGTCTTATAAGTTTCTGTTTACAATTCTTTTGTCTCTTTAGGTAAGTTCATTCCTAGATATTTTATTCTTTTTGTTGCAATGGTGAATAGGAGTGATTCCTTAATTTCTGTTTCTGATTTTTCTTTGTTAGTGTATGGGAATGCAAGTGATTTCTGTGTATTGATTTTGTATTCTGTGACTTTGCTAAATTCTCTGAACAGCTCTAGTAATTTTCTGATAGTATCTTTAGGGTTTTCTATGTATAGTATCATATCATCTGCAAACAGTGAAAGCTTAGTAAAGCTTTCTGATCTGGATTCCTTTTCTTTTTCTTCTCTGACTGCTGTAGCTAGGACTTTCAGAACTATGTTAAATAATAGTGGCAAAATTGGACACCCTTGTCTTGTTCCTGATCTTAGGGGGAATACTTTCAGTTTTTCGCCTTTGAGAATAATGTTTGCTGTAGGCTTATTATATATGGCCTTTGCTATGTTGAGGTGGGTTCCTTCTATGCCCATTTTTTGAAGAGTTTTCATCATAAATGGGTGCTGAATTTGTCAAAGGCTTTTTCTGCATCTATTGAAATTATCATATGATTTTTATCTTTTAGCTTGTTAATATGGTGTATCACATTGATTAATCTGTGTACACTGAAGAATCCTTGCATCCCTGGAATAAACTCAACTTGATCATGGTTTGTGAGCTTTTTGATGTGTTGCTGAATTCACTTTGCTAAAATTTTGTTGAGGAGTTTTGCATCTATATTCATTAGTGATATTGGCCTGTAGTGGATTTATTCATTCTTTTGTGCTTTGTCTTTCAGTGTAGTCTTCAAAAGTGAGTCTTAATTTTTGTTTCTGTTTCCTGAATTATATTAACTCGTATCTGAGTTATTAAAATTATGATTTATTCTAATTTCATATAATTTTAAAACTAATTTTGAAACTGCACATTGCAATTATAATCCTATATTTTAATGGTTCATTGCAGCATCTTAAAAATACACTATATATATCAACTATATCTCAATAAAAATTAAAATATAACAGTACATTGCAGTGTGTCTTTTTGACCTGATTTTTTGTAAGAATATTTTTCTATTCCTTATTCTGTTTTCTTTTAGTAACTTTTATGAAATTTACACGACTGAGCAACTTAACTTTTACTTTTCATTTTCATGCATTGGAGAAGGAAATGGCAACCCACTCCAGTGTTCTTGCCTGGAGAATCCAGGGACGGGGGATCCTGGTGGGCTGCCATCTCTGGGGTCGTGCAGAGTTGGACATGACTGAAGCAACTTAGCAGCAGCAGCAGCAGCAGCAGCATGAAATTTACCTTGATATCTTTCTGGTGTCTGTCTGTTATATCAAATCAGTTTTCTTAAAACTTTAGAAAAGAAGCACACTTCAAAATTGCCTTTCTAATCAAAATGAGCTCCCTCTATTTCTTGAACATCATTTAAAATATGTTTTTATTTTTTGAGTTTTTTAAGATCCTATTTCCCATCTGACTTTTATTTAGATCTTCATTTTTCTTCTTATCTACCATTTCTGTTATGCTCAATTACTCTTTAATGTCGTGTCAAGTGCCCCCAAAGGAGGGCACACAGTTTAAAGATTACACGGGACCAGACTGCAGGCTCTGTCATGACCTATTATTGGTGTGTACAATAATCCTTCCATTTTCAACTGCTATTCTCTCGTCTTTCCATACTTTGCAGTGAATACATGTTGACAGTGTTTGGGGCTTATCATGACCTCATATACATTAGACATTTCATTCCTTTTTCTTCTGTGTAGATGCTTAGAGAATGTAGACTTTTTCACATTTCACAGTTTGCTTCTATCTGCTTGTATTTCCTATTACCCTATTCTGTCATAAATCTTACCTGTTTGGTGCTGTTATTATTTTGCTATTTCATTACTCTTTCTGCTTTTATATGGACTTTGGAAAAACTAGTGTATATTCTAAGAACTTTATTTTCCTAGAACTTTTTCAACTGTAATTATTCTTGCTTATTTATCAAATTAGGCTCAGTCTGACCACTAGGTGAAAATCTAATATTTTTATTTAAAACTATATTTATTGAAGATTTAATACCCTAATGGATCTTAATAGTCCTTTCAAATTATTCTGTGTATATCATGAAAGTAATATATATGTGTGTACCTTCCAAGTTTTCCGAGGTAATTGAATCTAGAACAAGCTTCATTTGAAATTTATTTAGAATATTATTTTTCATCTGAGCAAATTTCAGATGAAATAGAGCTCCCCACCACTTTTTTTCCAGTTGATTATCATAGGCAAATTTTGATTATATTTTTATCTTTTTTTTATAAAGAATGTTGAGCTGACATCTATACAACGGCATTCTGTTAGTTTCAAAATTGTTCAAAATTTCAGTGAGAGCCAAAAAGTTTTTAAATACTTAAATTTGAGGAAATTGTTAATAGAAATATAGTTTATGGTACTGTTTTATTTGATGTTATTAACTTTACCTAGGCACCTTTATAAAAGTATAAAATCTTTGGCCACATCATAAACCTAATGTGTCAGATTCTTTGGTAATGTGTATCTTGGAAAATGTTTACATATTATTCAAATGCACAAAAGAGTTGAATACCATGTCCTAGAGACTAGACATTTAGTCAGAAATAGATCAAGTGGCTAAAGCTACCAAAAATGAAAGGAAATAAATCAGTAGGTGGACTGAAAGTTTAGAAGGAGGGAGAATAGAGTACAACAGAGGGTGAGACAGACAGAACCTACAAGAAAACTAATGTAGAGTCAGCAGCCATTGTGAAAGTTCAGGAAATTTGTTGTACTTAATCAGGGAAGACAGTAATTTAATACTGTGGCTGTGTCNGGAAAAAAATCAGTAGGTGGACTGAAAGTTTAGAAGGAGGGAGAATAGAGTACAACAGAGGGTGAGACAGACAGAACCTACAAGAAAACTAATGTAGAGTCAGCAGCCATTGTGAAAGTTCAGAAAATTTGTTGTACTTAATCAGGGAAGACGGTAATTTAATACTGTGGCTGTGTCATACAGGATTTCTCATAAAATTCAAGAAAAGAGTGGCTCAGATGTTAAAGGATCATAATGCAATGCAAGAGATCTGGGTTCAATCCATGGGATGGGAAGATCCCCTGGAGAAGGAAATGGCTACCCACTCCAGTATTCTTGCCTGGAAAATCCCATGGACAGAGTGGCTGTGTCATACAGGATTTCTCATAAAATTCAGGGAAAGGGTGGCTCAGAGGTTAAAGGATCATAATGCAATGCAAGAGATCTGGGTTCAATCCATGAGATGGGAAGATCCCCTGGAGAAGGGAATGGCTACCCACTCCAGTATTCTTGCCTGGAAAATCCCATGGACAGAGGAGTCTTGTGGGCTACAATCCATGGAATTACAAAGAGCTGGACAGAACTGAGTGACTAACACATACACACATATAGCATATATATGACATGAGTGCCAAAATCTAGCCCTCTAGAGCTCAGGGCATACGTTAGCAATCAGTCATAAAACCCTTTCATAGTGTTTTGAATATTGCCTCATATAATTCTTATTTTAAAAAAACTTTAAAAATACAGCTCTGTGCAAACATTTCCAACAACTTTTAATTGGCCTCTCAGTCAAGTCAGAAAGAGAAACACCAATGCAGTATATTAACGCATATATATGGAATTTAGAAAGACGGTCAGGGAAGGCAATGGCACCCCACCCCAGTACTCTTGCCTGGAGAATCCCAGAGATGGGGGAGCCCTGTCTCTTATACACATCTCCAGTGACCCATATNTACAGCTCTGTGCAAACATTTCCAACAACTTTTAATTGGCCTCTCAGTCAAGTCAGAAAGAGAAACACCAATGCAGTATATTAACGCATATATATGGAATTTAGAAAGACGGTCAGGGAAGGCAATGGCACCCCACCCCAGTACTCTTGCCTGGAGAATCCCAGAGATGGGGGAGCCTGGTGGGCTACTGTCTATGGGGTCACACAGAGTCGGACACAACTGAAGTGACTTAGCAGCAGCAGCAGCAGAAAGACAGTAACGATGATCCTATATGCAAGGCAGCAAAAAAGATACAGATGTAAAGAACAGACTTTTGAACTGTGTGGGAGAAGGCAAGGGTGGGATGATTTGGGAAAATAGCATTGAAACATATATATTACCATATGTAAAATAGATGACCAGTACAAGTTCAATGCATGAAGCAGGGCACTCAAAGCCGGTGCTCTGGGACAACCCAGAGGGATAGGGAGGGGAAGGAGGTGGGAGGGAGGTTCAGGACGGGGGAGACACATGTGCATCTGTGGCTGACTCATGTTGGTATATGGCAAAAGCCACCACAATACTGTAATTATCCTCCAATTAAAATAAATTATTTTTTAAAAGAATGNATGCATGAAGCAGGGCACTCAAAGCCGGTGCTCTGGGACAACCCAGAGGGATAGGGAGGGGAAGGAGGTGGGAGGGAGGTTCAGGACGGGGGAGACACATGTGCATCTGTGGCTGACTCATGTTGGTATATGGCAAAAGCCACCACAATACTGTAATTATCCTCCAATTAAAATAAATTATTTTTTAAAAGAATGATTACATAGTTTTTTTTATATTTGAAAGAATATTTGTCTTTCTCATTTAGTATCTGAGAATTTAATACATACAAAAATAGAAGTCATGGATGAATCTTAGAAAGGCAACAACTGGGTTTAGCTTGAGTAACTTAAGATACAATGAGGGATATTTTATGAACAAAGACTCAGGGTGCCTGATTAGCATAACCTATAAAGTATCAGACTGACCTAAAGCCTTAGTTGCTTGGTAGTGTGTTGCTTCTTTTTTGTTGCTGCTATTGCTTCTTTTTTACAGAGGTAAGTGTATAATACTATTCAGAATCAGTGGGAAGTGAGCAGAGTCTGGAATATCTACATAGAAAGAATATCTACATAGCCCATTCCATTGAAAGTTAAGAGATTGGTTGTGGAATACAATAGAGAGCTCAGAAATAAAGCCATAAATCTACAGTCAATTAATCCATGACAAAGAAGGCAAGAATATACAATGGAGAAAAGACAGCCTCTTCAACGAGTTTTGCTGGAAAAATTGGACAACCACATATAAAACAGTAAGATTAGAACATTCTTTCACACCGTGAACAAAAATAAATTCAAAATGATTTAAAGACATAAATATAAGACCAGAAACCATAAATGCCTAGAAGAAAACATATGCAGAACAGTGTCTAATATGAATAGTAGAAATATTTCCCTGGACCAGTCTCCTAAGGCAACAGACATAAAAGCAAAAATAAACAAATGGGACCTAATCAAATTTAAAAGCTTTTGCACAGAAAAGGAAACCATCAACAAAATAAAAAGACAACCTATGAAATGGGAGAAAATCTTTGCAAATAATGTGAATGATGAGGTTAATATCCAAAATATACAAAGAGCTCATGCAACACAACATTAAGAAAGTAAGCAATCCAATTAAAAATGGGCTGAAGACTTAAATAGATACTTTTCAAAAGAAAGCATACAGACATTCCCCCCAAATACAAAAACATATACTTTCTTCTGAAGTGTACATGCAACATTCTCCAGGATAGACAATATCTTGGGTCACAAATCAAACCTCAGTAAATTTAAGAAAACTGAAATCATATCAAGCATCTTCTCTGACCATAACTCCATGAGACTAGATTTCAATTACATGAAAAAAACTGTAAGAAACACAAATACTTGGAGATTAAACAACACATTTCTAAATAACCAACAGGTTACTGAAGAAATAAAAAGGAAAATCAAAAAATTTCTAGAAACAAATGACAATGAAAACACAACAACTCAAAACCTACAGGATGCAGCAAAAGCAGTTCTAGGAGGGAAGTTTATAGCAATAAAATCCTACTTCAAGAAATAAGAAAACATTGAATAGACAACCTAACTATACATCTAAAATAACTGGAAAAAGAAGAAAAAGAATCCCAAAATTAGTAGAAGGAAATAAATCATAAAGATTTGAGCAGAAATAAATGAAAAAGAAATGAAAGAGGCTGTAGTAATGATTAATAAATCTAAAAGCTGTTTCTTTGAGAAGATAAACAAAATTGACAAGCATTTGGCCAGACTCATTAAGAAAAAAAGAAGAATCAAATCAACAAAATTAGAAATGAAAAAGGAGAAGTTACAACAGATGATGCAGAAATACAAAGGATTATAAGAGACTGTTATGAACATCTATATGGCAATAAAATGGATAACCAGGAAGAAATAGACAGATTCTTAGAAAAGTTCAATCTTCCAAAACTGAACCAGGAAGAAATAGAAATTATGAACCTAATTACAAGCACTGAAATGAAAGCTGTGATCAAAAATCTCCCAAAAAACAAAAGCCCAGGACCTGATGGCTTCACAGGAGAATTCTATCAAACATTTAAAGAAGAGCTAAATGGCAATAAAATGGATAACCTGGAAGAAATAGACAGATTCTTAGAAAAGTTCAATCTTCCAAAACTGAACCAGGAAGAAATAGAAATTATGAACCTAATTACAAGCACTGAAATGAAAGCTGTGATCAAAAATCTCCCAAAAAACAAAAGCCCAGGACCTGATGGCTTCACAGGAGAATTCTATCAAACATTTAAAGAAGAGCTAATGCCTATCCTTCTAAAACTCTTTCAAAAATTTGCAGAAGAAAGAAACTTCCAAGCTCATTCAACGAGTCCACCATCACCCTGATACTAAAACCAGACAAAGACAACACAAAAAAAGAAAGCTACAAGCCAATATCACTGATAAACATAGATGCAAAAATAATCAACAAAATTTTAGCAAACAGTATTCAACAACACATCAAAAAGCTCATACATCATGATCAATTTGGGTTTATTCCAGGAATGCAAGGATTCAATAAATGCAAATCAATCAATGTGATGCACCATATTAACAAATTGAAAGATAAAAACCATATGATCATTCAATAGATGCAGAAAAAGCCTTTAACAAAATTCAGCACCTGTTTATGATTAAAACTATTCAAAACATGGGCATATAAGGAACCTACCTCAACATAGTAAAGGCCATATATCATAAGCCTACAGCAAACATTATTCTCAATGGTGAAAAACTGAAAGCATTACCCCTAAGATCAGAAACAAGACAAGGGTGTCCACTTTCACCACTATTATTCAACATAGTTCTGGAAGTCCTAGCTACAGCCATAGGGAAAAAAATGAAATAAAAGGAATCCAGATTGGAAAAGAATTAAAGTTCTCACTGTTTGCAGATGACATGAAACTGTATAAAGAAAACCCTAAAGATAGTATCAGAAAATCACTAGAGCTAATCAGTGAATTTAGCAAAGTTGCAGGATATAAAATTAATACACAGAAATCACTTGCATTTCTATATACTAACAATGAAAAATCAGAAAACGCAATTAAGGAATCAATCCCATTCACCACTGGGAGAAAAATCAATAACCTCAGATATGCAGATGACACCACCCTTATGGCAGAAAGTGAAGAGGAGCTAAAAAGCCTCTTGAGATTAGTGGTTGTCAGGCACCAGGGGGATTGGGGAATGAATAGTAACTGCTAATGGGTGTGGAGTTTCTTTTGGGGTAATGATGACTTTTTAGATAGTTGCATAAGTCTATGAATATATTAAATATCACCAAATTTTACAATTGAAAAGGATGATTTTTTAAGTGAATTATACTCAACAAAGCTGTTATAAAAGAAAAAAAAAACTGAAGGAGGAGAGCGAAAAAGTTGGCTTAATGCTCAACATTCAGAAAATGAAGATCATGGCAGATTCATGGGGTCGCAAAGAGTCGGACACGACTGAGCGACTGAAATGAACTGAACTGAACTGAAGGAGACAAAAGAACTGTACACAGAAAATTTAAGACACTAATGAAAGAATGGAACTGGAGAAATCAACTTTCCTGACTTCAGATTATACTACAAAGTTACAGTCATAAAGACACTATGGTACTGGAACAAAAACAGAAGTAGAGACCAATAGAACAAGACAGAAAGAAAGCTCAGAAATAAACCCATGCACCTATGGGTACCTTATTTTTGACAAAGGAGGCAAGAATATACAATAGGGCAAAGATAGCCCTTCAATAAATGGTGCTGGGAAAACTGGACAACTACATGTAGAAGAATGAAATTAGAATACTTCCTAACACTATCCACAAAGATAAACTCAAAATGTATTAAAGACTTAAATGTAAGACCAGAAACTATAAAACTCTCAGAGGAAAACATGGGCAGAATATTCGATGACATAAAGCAAGATCCTCTATGACCCACCTCCTAGAGTAATGGAAATAAAAACAAAAGTAAACAAGTGGAACTTGATTAAATTTAAAAGCTTTTGCATAGCAAAGGAAACTATAAGCAAAGTGAAAAGACAACCCTCAGAATGGGAGAAAATAATAGCAAATGAAACAACTGACAAAGGATTAATTTCCAAAATATACAAGCAGCTCATATAACTCAATGCCAGAAAAACAAACAACCCAATCAAAAAGTGGGGAATACAGTCCTTGAAATTCTCCAGGCCAGAATACTGGAGTGGGTAGTCTTTCCCTTCTCCAGGTTAGGTCCATGAATCAAGGTAAATTGGACGTGGTCAAGCAGAAGATGGCAAGAGTAAACATCAATATCTTAGGAATCAGTGAACTAAAATGAATGGGAATGGTTTAATTTAATTTAGATGACCATTATATCTACTACTGTGGGCAAAATTCCCATAGAAGAAATGGAATAGCCCTTAGAATCAACAAAAAAGTCCAAAATGCAGTACTTGGGTGCAATCTCAAAAGAGAGATCTCAGTTCATTTTCAAGGCAAACCACTCATCACAGTAATCTAAGTCTATGCCCCAACAACTTATGCCAAAGAAGCTGAAGCTGACCAGATATAGAACAACCTACAAGACCTTTGAGAACTAACACACAAAAAAAGATGTCCTTTTCATCACAGGGGATTGGAATGCAAAAGTAGGAAGCCAAGATATACCTGAAATAACAGGCAGTTTTGGCCTTGGAGTACAAGATGAAGTAGGGTGAAGGCTAACAGAGTTTTTCCAAGAGGATACACTGGTCATAACAAATACACTTTTCCAAAACACAAGAGACAACACTACAAAAGGATATCACCAAATGATCAATACTGAAATCAGATTGATTATAGTCTTTGAAGTTGAAGATGCAGATCTATTGTTGCTGTTGCTCTGTCACTCCATGTCTGACTCTTTGCAACTCCATGGACTGCAGCACACAGGCTTCCCTTCCCTTCACCAACTCCCAGAGTTTACTCAAACTCATGTCCATTGAGTTGGTGATGCCATCCAACCACCTCATCCTCTATCATTCCCTTCTCCTCCTGCCTTCAATCTTTCTCAGCATCAGGGTCTTTTCCAATGAGCCAGCTTTTTGCATCAGGTGGCCATATTATTGGAGCTTCAGCTTCAGCATCATTCCTTCCAATGAGTATTCAGGACGGATTTCCTTTAGGATTGACTAGTTTGAGCTTCTTGCTGTCCAAGGGATTCTCAAGAGTTTTCTCCAGCCCCACAGTTTGAGGGCATCGATTTTTTGGTGCTCAGCCTTTTTTTATTGTCCGACTCTCACATCCATACATGACTACTGGAAAAACCATAGCTTTGACTGTATGGACCTTTGTAGGCAAAATAATGTCTCTGCTTTTTACTACGCTGTCTAGGTTTGTCATAGCGTTTCTTCCAAGGAGCAAGAATCTTTTAATTTCATGGCTGCAGTCACCATCTGCAGTGACTTTGGAGTCCAAGAAAATAAAGTCTGTCACTGTGTCCATTGTTTCCCCATGTCTCTGCCATGAAGTGATGGGATCAGATGCCATGATCTTCATTTTATGAATGTTGAGCTTCAAGCCAGCCTTTTCATTCTTCTCTTTCATGTTCATCAAGAGCCTCTTTAATTCCACTTCACTTTCTGCCATAAGGGTGGTATCATATGCATATCTGAAGTTATTGATATTTCCCCCAGCAATCTTGATTCCATCCAGCTTGTGCTTCATCCAGCCTGTCATTTCAAATGATGTGCTCTGCATACAAGTTAAATAAGCAGGGTGACAAAATACAGCCTTATACTCCTTTCTAGATTTTGAACCAGTCCATGGTTTCATGCCTAGTTCTATCTGTCGCTTCTTGACCTGCATACAGGTTTCTCAGGAGGCAGATAAGGTAGTCTGGTATTCCCACCACTTTAAGAATTTTCCACAGTTTCTACACAGTCAAAGTCTTTAGCAGAGTCAATGAAGCAGAAGTAGATGTTTTTCTGGAATACTTTTGCTTTTTCTATGATTCAACGGATGTTGGAAAATTGATCTCTGGTTCCTCTGCCTTTTCCAACACCTTTTTACAGTATGAAAAGGCAAAAAGAAGATCTATATAGTCAACAAAAAACAAGACCTGGGGCTGACTGTGACTCAATCATCAGGTCCTTATAGCAAAATTCAGGCTTAAACTAAAAAAGTGAGGAAAATCACTAGGCTATTCATGTATGACCTAAATCAAATCCCTTACGATTATACAGTGAAGGTTAAAAATAGATCAAGGGATTAGATCTGGTAGACAGAGTGCCTGAAGAACTATGGACAGAGGTTCATAACATTGTACAGGAGGCAGTAAACAAAGCCATCCCATAGAAAAAGAAATGCAAGAAAGCAAAGTGGTTGTCTGAGGAGGCTTTTACAAATAGCTGAAGAAAGAAGAGAAGTGAAAAGCAAGGGAGAAAAGGAAAGATATGCTCAACTGAATGCAGAGTTCCAGAGAATAGCAAAGAAAGAAAAGAAGGCCTTCAGTGAACAATGAAAAGAAATAGAGGAAAACAATAGAATGGGAAAGACTAGAGATCTCTTCAAGAAAACCGGAGATATCAAAGAAATATTTAATGCAAGGATGGGCGTGATCAAGGACAGAAAATTTAAAGACCTAACAGAGGCAGAAGAGATTAAGAAGAAGTGGCAAGAATACACAGAAAAAAATTACAAAAAAGGTCTTGATGACCTGGATAGCAATGTTGTGATCACTTACTTAGAGCTAGACATCCTGGAGTGTGAAGTCAAGAGGGCCTTAGGAGTCATTACAACCAATAAAGCTAATGGAGGTGATGGAATTCCAGCTATTTCAAATACAGAACAATAATGCTGTTAAAATGTTGCACTCAATATATCAGCAAATTTGGAAAACCCAGCAGTAGCCACAGGACTGGAAAAGGTCAGTTTTCATCCCAATTCCAAAGAAGTTCAGTGCTAAAGAATGCTCAAACTACAGGACAATTGTGCTCACTTCCCATGCTAGTAAAGTTATGCTCAAAATCCTTCAAGGTGGCTTCAGCGGCACTTGAATCAAGAACTTCCAGATGTACAACCTTGGTTTAGAAAAGGAAGAGAAACCAGAGATCAAATTGCCAACATCCATTGGATCATAGAGAAAGCAAAGGAATTCCAGACAAAAACATCTACTTCTGTTTCACTGACTGTGCAAAAGCCTTTGATTGTGTAGATTACAACAAACTGTGGAAAGCTCTTAAAGAGATGGGAATCCCAGACCATCTTACCTGTCTCCTCAGAAGCCAGTATGCAGGTCAAGAAGAAACAGTTAGAACCTTACATGAAACAACTGACTGGTTCAAAATTGAGAAAGGAGTACAACAGGGCTCTGTATTGTCAACACTGTTTATTTAACTTATCATATGCAGAGTACATCATCTGAAATTCTGGGCTGGATGAGTTATAAGCTGTAATCAAGATTGCCTGGAGAAATATCAATAACCTCCAGATAGGCAGATGATACCACTCTAGTGGCAGAAAGCAAAGAGGAACTAAAGAGTCTCTTGATAAGGGTGAAGGAGGAGAGTGAAAAAATTGGTTTAAAATTCAACATGAAAAAATCTAAGATCATGGCTTTGGGTCCCCTCACTTCATGGCAAAAAGAAGGGAAAAAAGTGGAAACAGTGAAAATTTTTCTATTCTTGGCCTTCAAAATCACTCCAGATAATGACTGCAGTTATGAAATTAGAAGATATTCAATTCTTGGAATGAAGATTATGACAAACCTAGACAGTGCATTAAAAAGCAGACACCATTTTGCCAACAAAGGCCCGCATAGTCAAAGCTATGGTCTTTCCAGTAGTCATGCACGGATGTGAGAGCTGGATCATAAAGAAGGCTGAGCATTGAAGAACTGATGCTTTCGAACTGTGGTGCTGGAAAAGACTCTTGAGAGTCCCTTGGACAGCAAGGAGATCAAATCAGTCAATCCTAAGGGAAATCAACCCTGAATACTCATTGGAAGGACTGACACTGAAGTTCCAATACTTTGGCCACCTAATGGGAACAGCCAACTCATTGGAAGAGACGCTGATGCTGGAAAAAACTGGAGGCAAAAGGAGAAGATGGCAGCAGACAAGGAGATGTTTGGCTAGCATCACCAATGCAATGGACATGAACTTTGACAAACTCAGGGAGGCCTGGTGTGCTGCAGTCTGTTGGGTTGCACAGAATCAGACAAGACCTGGTGACTGAATGATTTGAATAAATGACATAGTATTTCACTAACTTTAGATTTCAGTTCAGTTCAGTTCAGTCGCTCAGTCGTGTTCGACTGTTTGCGACCCCATGAATAGCAGCATGCCAAGCCTCCCTGTTCATCACCATCTCCTGGAGTTCGCTCAAACTCAAGTCCATCAAGTCGGTGATGCTATCTAGCCATCTCATCCTCTGTCATCCCCTTTGCCTCCTGCCTCCAATCCCTCCCAGCATCAGAGTCTTTTCCAATGAGTCAACTCTTTGCATGACGTGGCAAAGTACTGGAATTTCAGCTTTAGTATCAGTCCTTCCAAAGAACACCCAGGGCTGATCTCCTTTAGAACGGACTGGTTGGATCTCCTTGCAAAGTGCTAATAATGAGCATTTTAAATGTCTAAGAGGGAAAAATAGTATATGAAATGAAAGGGTATTTGATCATGGAATTTTTCTAGTTCTTGTTTTATTTGTAGAAGGATACATAATTGTTGTAAACATTCAAATAATATGGCATTATATGGAGTAAAATATTAAATTCTTTCTAAATTATTTCATCTTCTGTAATCTAAGTCCTCTTCCCTCAAAAAAACCTTAGTTAAAAGTTTTGTGTGCTCCCTCTCAAGATTTTGTTATTTTCTAGATATTGCCAAATTACCGTCGAAAGAAGTTCTTGCTAATTATTCTCCCATAACTGTGTGAGGGGCTTCCCGAGTGGTTCAGTGATAAAAGAACCCCCCTGCAGGGGACTTCCCTGGTGGTCCAGTGGCTAAGACTCCATGCTCTCAGTGCAGGAGGCTGGAGTTCAGTCCCTGGTCAGGGAACTAGATTCCACATGCTGCAACCAAGAAGTTGCATGCCACAACTAAAGAACCTGTATGCCACAATGAAGACTGTTGTAGCCAAATATATAAATAAAAAATTTTTTTAAAAAGAATCCCCCTTCAATGCAGGAGCCTCAGAAGACACGGGTTTGATCCCGTCTCCAGGGTCAAAAAGATCCCCTAGAGAAGGGCATGGCAACCCATTCCAGTATTCTTGCATAGAAAATCCCATGGACAGAGGAGCCTGGTAGGTTACAGTCCATAGGGTCACAAAGAGTCAGACACACCTGAAGGAACTTAGCACACATGCACACAACTGTGTAAGAAGATATCTGTTTACCTATGTTCATATCATGCCAGACATCAATTATTTACATTTATTGGCAATGTTAAGAGGGTAAAAAATTTATTTAAGATGATAATGCATTAAAAATTGTTTCAATGTTGTGTTATAATAAAATATTATATGCAAATCAAAACCACAATGAGGTATCATCTCATGCTGGTCAGAATGCCCAACATCAAAAAGTCTACAAACAATAAACGCTGAAGAGAGTATGGAGAAAAGGGAATCCTCTTACACAGCTGGTGGGAATGCAAACTGGTACAGCCACTGTGGAGAACAGTGTAGAGATTCCTTAAAAAACTGGAAATAGAACTGCTGGGCATACTCAGCGAGGAAACCAAAATTGAAAGGGACACATGTACCCCAATGTTCATTGCAGCACTGTTTACAATAGCTAGGACATGGAAGCAACTTAATGTCCATCAGCATATGAATGGATAATGGAGGTTGTGATACATATACACTATGGAATATTACTCAGCTATAAAAAAAAAGAACACATTTGAGTCGGTTCTAACGAGGTGGATAAAACTGGAGCCTATTATACAGAGTGAAGTAAGCCAGAAAGAGAAACACCAATACTGTATATTAATGTATAATATGTGATTTAGAAAGATGGTAATGACGATCCTATATGCAAAGCAGCAAAAGAGACACAGATGTAAAGAACCAACTTTCAGACTTTCAGGCAACGGTGGGATGATTTGAGAGAATAGCACTGAAATACGTATACTGCCATATGTAAAATAGATGACCAGTGCAAGTTCAATGCATGAAGCAGAACTCAAAGCCGGTGCTCTGGGCCAACCCAGAGGGATGGGGTGGAGAGGGAGGTGGCAGGAGGGCTAAGGATGAGGAGACGCATGTGCACCCATGAGTGGTTCATGTCAATGTATGGCAAAAACCACCACAATGTTGTAAAGAAAGGATCCTCCAATTAAATGAATTAATTTTTTTTAAGTTATAGAGATGCTTAATGTCCTTGGAATTCTCCAGGCAATAATACTGGAGTGGGCAGCCATTCCCTTCTCCAGGAGATCTTCCAGACCCAGGGATCAAACACTGGTCTCCTGCATTACAGGCAGATTCTTTACTGTCTGAGCTACCATGGAAACCCATTGATAAAGGAATGGTTAATGAAATTGTAAATACATTTGTGTTTATAATTTTAGAAAATATAATTGACTTACATAAAAAGACCCCTAGGAAAAGACTCCTATGACCTGTTCGAGAAAAAAACTAAAAGAGACTTTCCCCTTAGAAAAATAAAGCTAGCTACTATCACCATAAATCCAAGGATATCAGTATTACCTATTTGTTCATAGATAAATACCCGGAGGAATAAATTCCATACTTGAAAAAGTAGTTACCTTGAGGGAAGAACTACAAGATACATTGTTTTTGATGAGTATTTGTTTTTAATTGAAGTCATCGGTTCAGTTCAGTTGCTCAGTTGTGTCCGACTCTTTGCGAACCCATGAATCGCAGCACGCCAGGCCTCCCTATCCATCACCATCTCCCGGAATTCACTCAGACTCACNACCTTAGTCGGCAAAGTAATGTCTCTGCTTTTGAATATACTATCCAGGTTGGTCATAACTTTTCTTCCAAGGAGTAAGCGTCTTTTAATTTCATGGCTGCAGTCACCATCTGCAGTGATTTTGGAGCCCAAAAAAATAAAGTCTGACACTGTTTCCACTGTTTCCCCATCTATTTCTCATGAAGTGATGGGACCGGATGCCATGATCTTCGTTTTCTGAATGTTGAGCTTTAAGCCAACTGTTTCGATACGACAACATTATATTTAACTGCTTTTCTAATTTTCATTTCTCAATTACCAATGAATTTCCCCAACATTAGCCTTAGCATTTTTTGTCTTATATATTGCCTTTACATTCATTGTCCTTTTTCCTATTGGGCTACCTTTCTTTTTTAATCATTTTCTTTGTCAGTGATTTTCAGAGATTCTTTTTTTATCGTGGATTTTTAAACACAAACTATGTTTATTTGCTCTGCTACCATCTGTGCATATTTCATACTACCTCACTGCCTCTATATCTGTACAAATGAAGTCCCTTTTGTGTTAATTATTTCTGTAATGTCCTATGTTTATCCAAAGAGATATAAATACCTTTAACCAAATTCTCAGCCATTTATATAATGAACTTTATAAATATGCACTTGTAAAATATATTTATTATATATTCACCGTGTGTNTATGTTTATTTGCTCTGCTACCATCTGTGCATATTTCATACTACCTCACTGCCTCTATATCTGTACAAATGAAGTCCCTTTTGTGTTAATTATTTCTGTAATGTCCTATGTTTATCCAAAGAGATATAAATACCTTTAACCAAATTCTCAGCCATTTATATAATGAACTTTATAAATTTGCACTTGTAAAATATATTTATTATATATTCACCGTGTGTGTGCTAAGTCACCTCAGTTGTGTCACGACCCTATAGATTATAGCTAGCCAAGCTTCTCTGTCCATGGGATTCTCCAGGCAAGAATACTGGAGTGGGATGCCATTTCCTCCTCCAAGGATTATATATTCATTACTAAACACAAATTCCACCAAATTGCTTATGTGAATTTATATTTGAACAACTTTCTGGCAACTGTGAATACCGTTCTGTATACACAAAATCTGTATACTGCATACACAAAATTTGATTCATTTGAGTACAGTTAGATTAAAAGGAAATTGTTGGTTGCTAATAGAAAACGGAGATAAAGCAAATGTCAAAATTTTTTATTTTTACCAAGAAGCTTTAAAAAGGAGAAGGAATATGAGGGAAGCTTTAAAAAGGAAAAGGAATATGAGGGGAACAAATTCAGATCCTACAAGAACTCTCTGTGACTGGTTATTTAAGAGTTGAAACAATGGAGAAAAGGGACAGAGGAAAGCTGGAAGGGCTGGTATTAGGGCACATAGTGGAATTCGAGGAATAAGAAGCGCCTGCTCTCCAATACTAAAACTAAAAGATATTAAGGATCAGGCAGACATATATGCCTCATGTCTTCAAGTCTTATCTATTTGCAACAATTAAAAAACATTTATATTGACCTCTTTAACACTATAGAGCAATCACAAAAAACTTCTAGTGAGCCAAGAAACAATAGAAATATATAGTTCTGTCTACTATTAGTGTAAAAAAGCATTGACATTTTCCTTTTTTTTTTTCTATACTGTTATATTATTTTGCTTTGGGGAAGGTACCTGATATTTATAATGGTTTTCCACAGGTTAACCATACATATTTCTTCTCTTAACTGTATTCCTCACAGAAGATTTTAAGTTCATCAATGTCTAATTGTCCTGCCATGGTGGCTGTCAGAAATCTGACCTCTGAAGTTGGGGAAAGTCTTTTTCAAGTTCCAAGTAGTATCTTATGAGGGAATAGAGAAAATTAAGACTGGAAAAATAGACTGAGCGAGGCAATGTGCCAGTTGCATGTTCTTACCCTTTAACATATAATTAGATTTGGCAGGCATATGGCAAATGCTCTCTCAGTGTTCTCTGTCCACAATGCTCAAAGCTCTGTCCAGCCGCTTCCAAATGGTGATTTCTGGTCCCTCCGTTCAGGTGCACCATGTTCTGAATGTCCTGTGTAATTCTGACCCCTAGTGGTTAGGGAGGCTAATAGACACACTTCTGTTACATTCATAAGGTGTGTATGTGTGTGCATAAGGTGCCATGTACCAAACTGCTAACTTTTTTGTCATTTTAATTTCGCAACTAAATCTGATTTGAATTCAACCTCTCCTGTTTCATGATGCAGTATGCCTTTTAATCCATCTAACATATATATAAAACCATGAAATCAAAACTGTCTCTTTTCCCAGTTTATAGAGAATGAGATGCCAGTTTAATGTAAGGAAGAATGGTTTAATTTTTACACTCAGTCAGGAGTCTTCCCTGCCTAAAGAAAGCTGACAGTAAACTATGTTATGATGATACGAGCTGAGACAACTTTTATTTTCACTAGATCCCATCCTGATAGGCACATGTTGTACCTTGAAGCCTTCTATTAAAATCCAAATATTCCACCTAGGTTGCATTATCAATCATTGAGTAATTAAGTACCAATCAACACTAATAACACCATTAGATAGCTATGTGATAGATTAAAAATAATTAAACCAAAGACTGAAGAAATGTACATAGAAGTAATTTCAAAAGATAAATATTCACAAAGGCATAATCTGAAGCATGAAATATAATAGAATGCCTAACATTTAGACATCATCATAGATGTCAAATATATTCATAAACAAAAAAAAGTTTACTGCATTCAAGCTTTAAAAATTTCTTGTGAGAAAGTTGGGAGTTTTTTCCCCATTTTGCCGTTTCATAAACTATGGTGCAGAGAGACTACCAATCTTATCTAAAGTTATAGAGCTGACTTATGGTAGAGCTGAAAACCAAGTGCATGTTTTTTTATAAACCTACCATCTTTTTTATGCTTGATGTATGACGAGTACTTCCATGGGGTTTCTTGGAAGTCACCTTAATTTCAAGGTGTTATTGAAAAACTGGGGTTGAGCAGTTAGAAGAGGCAGGAGACTGGAGTGTGAAATGAGGAAACGAACTGAATTATGTCACCACTGTTTTTGGTGAGCCAACTGGATCACACAAAATTCAAAAACAAATGTGGAGTTTTCTGGGGAATTGAAACTGTATTACTAATACAGAAATGAAAAAAGATTGGAATTCTTAATCTATCTTGAGGCTGAGAATTTTATTTTAGGTATTGTGGTGTCTGCGTGTGTGTGTGTGTGTATGTGTTAGTCACTCAATCATGTGCAACTCTGCAACCCCATGGACTGGAGCCTGTGGAATTCTCCAGGCAAGAACATTGGAGTGGGTAGTCACTCCCTTCTCCAGGGGATCTTCCCAACCCAGGGACTGAACCTGGGTCTCCTGCATTACAGATGGATTCTTTACCTCCTAAACCATGAGGGAACCCCAGGTGTTGTGTTCCAGTGTGTTAGTTGCTCAGTCGCGTCTGACTCTTTGCGACCCCATGCACTGTGGCCTGCCAGGCTCCTCTGTCCATGGAATTCTCCAGGCAAGACTGAGAGGGTCATTTCCTAGGTAGGTAGATAAGTCTAGAGGTCCCAAAGGAGAGAGGGGTCTGGAATTCTCAAGAGAGAAAGAAAGGACAAACTTTTTTTTCCTCTACATTCCTTAGGATTATGTATCCTGCCTGAGGACAGTCTCTGGATTAAACCTGACTAATCTCAAAAATNATCTAGATGTGTATAAGAGACAGGAATAATCCTAGCAACTACATGCTGCAACTTATTTCAGAAATAAATGCAAGGTTGAACTAATGGTAGAGGAAAGCTTAGATGAAGATGAATGTAAAGAGATGCTTTTCTTCAAAAAGAAGCTCTTCTAACTTTATGATAAGGTCTTTATGAAGGAAAATGTACCTCTCAGATGTTTGAAATTTTCTTTCACTGTACTTTGAATGTGATGAATAGTGTAACCTGAAATCTCTGAGGCAGAGGTAACAAGATTCAGAGATTGTCTGATGGCATATAACCCAACTGAATGCACATGTATTGGACCCCTGCTATGCATGTATATGTACAGGACTTCTACCACATTCTTAGAGGTATTTCAAACTCTATAGCTGATAATATCTACATACAAAACTAGTACAAATAAGTTTCCTAGGCATTAAATGTAAAGTGTAATGTAAATTGTAAGTTTCCAGAGTAAGCTGTCAAAAGATAATATAGAAAATAAGTACCCTGACTTGTCAAAAATAAGTATCACTTTGAGTTATTAGGGAAATTTTCAGCAAAGAATTCAGAAATTGGTATTTTAAAACTGAAGGCAAAGTTAGAAATCAACCAGATAAAAGCTTTAAGTTTTTTTCTATGTGAAATTTGTCTTTAAATAAACTCATAAGCAGAAACTTGACATTAACTGTTACAAAGTGGATGAAGTTAGGATAAACAGTCTGATTCTCAGTTCAGTCGTGTCCAACTCTTTGCGACTCCATGAACCGCAGCACATCATCTCATCCTCTGTCGTCCCCTTCTCCTCCTGCCCTCAATCTTTCCCAGCATCAGGGTCTTTTCTAATGAGTCAGCTCTTTGCATCAGGTGGCCAAAGTATTGGAGTTTCAGCTTCAACATCAGTCCTTCCAATGAACACTCAGGACTGATCTCCTTGCAGTCCAAGGGACTCTCAAGAGTCTTCTCCAACACCACACTTCAAAAGTATCAATTCTTTAGTGCTCAGCTTTCTTTATAGTCCACCTCTCACACCCATACATGGCCCCTGGAAAAACCATAGCCTTGACTAGATGGACATTTGTTGACAAAGTAATGTCTCTGCTTTTTAATGTGCTGTCTAGGTTGGTCATAACTTTCCTTCTAAGGAGTAAGCGTCTTTTAATTTCATTGCTGCAGTCACCATCTGCGATAATTTTGGAGCCCCCAAAATAAAGTCAGCCACTGTTTCCCCATCTATTTGCCATAAAGTGATGGGACTAGATGCCATGATCTTAGTTTTCTGAATGTTGAGCTTTAAGCCAACTTTTTCACTCTCCTCTTTCACTTTTATCAAGAGGCTCTTTAGTTATGATTCTCAGTGCCCCACAATTATACACTTCACCTATTCCTCATAGCATTCTTAGTACAACTTTCTGCAGCCCCAGACTTTTCCTCAGCCTCATTTTAAGACCTCTGAAAATAAAGCTGGAAATGCCTCAGTTAATACTAATATTAAATAAGGCCCAAATAGCTGTGCAAAGATAGTAGTATGTCTCCCTTACAAATAAGCCTGGAAAATTGCTGGAATTCATTCAAATGTTCAACAGTTCCATCAACAATGCAAGATTTTTATTTTTGCAATTGTTGATATATTGGGAACTTTTGCTTACCTAACTGTCAAAATATGGCTGCTGCATCTCTGGGCATAGCAACTGTCTTAAGGACAAGAAAAGGGGAAAATAATGATGTCAGGTCCAAGTGTCTTTTTCTCTCTGCCACAATAAAAAGCAAAAAATATGTCCAGAACAAGCAGTAGATGCTTTCTTATATCTTACTGACTCTAACTTTGCCACAGGACCATCCTTGACACTAAGGCATCTGGGAAGGTAAGCTGTCTCAGCTAGTACTGTGTATATTGTATCCCTGGACAAAAGTGGGCCTCTATTTGCCAGGAAGCAGTGGTGTTGGTTCATCAGTTGAGAGTGTCTTCTCCTAACCACAAATCTTTCTATAACTGGGAGCACCTATGTTATTTGACTTGGTTACCATCACTAGCAAATTGATTGTGGTGTTTGTATCCACATTCTCAAATTGGACCTTGACAAATGAACCAAATTTTGAAAAGTAGAGAGATGGGGAGAAAACATTTCAAGTGGAANCTTTCTGTAACTGGGAGCACCTATGTTATTTGACTTGGTTACCATCACTAGCAAATTGATTGTGGTGTTTGTATCCACATTCTCAAATTGGACCTTGACAAATGAACCAAATTTTGAAAAGCAGAGAGATGGGGAGAAAACATTTCAAGTGGAAGATTAGTGGTTCAAATGAATGGAACTGTACTTTGTGTTTTTGATCGCTTCATATCTAATGACTTACTTTCATTTTCAGGCCTCATTCAAAAATTCATCTTTTCTAAAGTCCATTCATATCTGAGTATGTCTTCAATATTTTAGTTTTAAATATCTTACTGTATGAAAACCCTTTCTCTTCACTTGTAAGTATTTAACTTAGCTAGGTTTTTCCCCCTTTGGATGGTGGTTGTATGAATGTATTTGCCAGAATTACTAAGATTAACTAAATCAGAGAATTTCTTAACAGTCTTTGACTTTCTAAACTCAGATTCCAGTTCCGTATTCTTCTGGGTATAGAAACCTGAGTTAAGTTATCTAACACTTTTGTGACTCAGCTTCATCATCAAAGAAATGAGGGTAATCATAGTGTCTTCCTTATAGAGTGAGTGAGAGTTATCTCTCATTACCTGCAAGTCTGTCCTTGGATCAGTAACAAAGACAGGCACACCCTGTGCACTCATCACCAAATAGTGGCTATTATTACTGGATGGTGAGCTTCCAATGTGATGAAATGTGCTCTTCTAAGGCCTTTTGACAGAAAATATCACTGTTGACATAATACTTTCTAAGAGGAAACTCCGAATGTAAGGAAATTTACCTTTAATACAATTATGTCTAATTCTCATGCTGCTTTTCATCTCGAGAGAGCTGGTTTCTTTTTCCTGCTTCATTCTCCCTTAGCTGAAAAAATCTATATGATGAACTAACAAGATAACTTCACTGTCTTATAGATCACCAGATGTACAAGCTGGATTTAGAACAGGCAGAGGAACCAGAGATCAAATTGCCAACATCTGTTGGATCATAGAAAAGGCAAAAGAATTCCAGAAAAACATCTACTTCTGCTTCACCGACTATGCTACAGCCTTTGAATGTGTGGGTCACAACAAACTCTGGAAAATTCTTAAAGTGATGGAAATACCAGACCACTTTTCCTTCCTCCTGAGAGAACTGTATGCAGGTCAAGAAGCAACAGTTAGAACCAGACATGGAACAGTGGACTGGTTCCAGATTGGGAAAGGAGTACGTCAAGGTTGTCTATTGTCAACCAGTTTATTTAACTTACATGCAGAGTACGTCATTCAAAATGCCAGGCTGGATGAAGCACAAACTGGAATCAAGATTGCTGAGAGAAATATCAATAACCTCAGATATGTAGATGACACCACCCATATGGCAGACTAAGCACATATATAATAAAAATATATTTTGAACTAAACTAAACTGCATGAATACAGTTTACCAGCTGAGAAAAACAGTAACAATTTTAAAGGTAAGAGACTATTTCAGAAATTCAACTTAATGTGTTAAGTTCTGGATAAATTAAGATGAATGAAGCAAAGACCCATTATTTATTGTTATTTCATTTTACTTTTGTCTTAGATTTTTATTTTTAAACCACGTATTGAATTAACAATGTATTCGTTTCAGGTGTGCAGCAAGGTGATTCAGATTCTTTTTCAGATTTTTTTCATTGTAGGTTATTACAAGATACTGAATATGTATTCCTGTCCACACAACAGGTCCTGCTTACTTCTTTTGATATAGTACCATGTATATGTTAATTCCCAAATCCTAGTTTCTCTCTCCCCCATCCCCTTTTTACTTTGGTAGCTGTATGCTTGTTTTCTATGAGCATGAGTCTATTTCTGTTTTGTAAATAAGTTGATTTGTGTCACTTTTTTAGTTTCCATATACATGTGATATCAGATGATATTTGCCTTTGTCTGATTGCTTCACTTAATAATCTCTAGGTCCATCTACGTTGCTGCAAATCCATTATTTCATTCTTTTATGACTGAAAAATACTCCATCTTATATCCTTTTGAACCATGTTTTTCTCCAGATATATGCCCAGGAGTCAAACTGGTGGATCATATGGAGGCTCTATTTTTAATTTTTTAAAGGAAGGAATCTCTATATTCTTTTTCCATAATGGCTGGATCAATTCTCATTCCCACCAACAGTGCAGGAGGACTCCCATTTCTACATAAGTCCTCTAGTATTTATTATTTATAGAGTTTTTAATGGTGACCATTAAAAAATGGTGTGAGGTGATACTCTATTGTAGTTTTGATGTGCATTTTTCTAATAATTCACAATATTGTGCATCTTTTCATGTGCCTGATGGCCACTGTATATCTTCTTTTGGAAAAATATCTACTTGGGTGTTCTGCCTATTTTTTGGTTGGGTTGTTTGTTTTTCAGTATTAAGTTGTATGAACTGTTTGTTATTTTGGAAATTAGTTCCTTGCCAGTAGCATCATTTGCAAAACCCACAAATCAATCAATGTGATCCACATTTACAAATTGAACGGTAAAAACCATGTGATCATCTCAATAGATATAGAAAAAGCTTTCAATAAAATTCAACATATATTTATGATAAAAAAATAAACTTTTTAGAAAGTGGGCATAGAGGGAATATATATCAATAAAAAGGCTGTGTATGACAAACTCACAGCTAACATCATGCTCAATGGTGAAAATTCAAATGCATTTCTTCTAAGATCAGGAACAACATAGGAATGCACACTCTTGTTACTTTCACTCAGTGTAGTTCTGGAAGTCCTAGTCACAGCAATCAGAGAAAAAATAGAAATAAAAGGAATCCAAATTGAAAAAGAAGGACATATTCTTAATAGATTATCAAACTATGACAAACAGAATGATAATATAGTGCGATAACATTGGAAGTTTGTAGGTATATCACCAGAGAAGTAGTCAAAGGTAGTCACTCTGGTTGCAAATAAAGGAAACTTGAATATAAATAGCTTATGTGCAGAGCTCTTTTATTAACTCATGGAACCAACTGACAACCTAACAGGGTCAGCTGGTTTTACAGGATACTCCCATGCAGAGACCCAAATCTTTTCAGAATTCTCTTTCTTTGTATCTGTATCTTCAGTATATCCCCTGTTCTTTTTTTTAATATATGTCAAATTTGCTTTTTCCTAATTGTCTTCCTCTACTATCCAGATAAACATGGTTATTAGTTGGTTTAGTGCACATAGTCTAGGTTTATATTAATACATGGGGAGAATGACACTTTCTTTAAAAGTTTTATTTATGGTATTTAACTGGCCATCTTTCATTCAGTTCAGTTCAATTGCTCAGTCATGTCTGACTCTTTGTGACCCCATGAATCGCAGCACCCCAGGCCGCCCTGTTCATCACCATCTCCTGGAGTTCACTCAGACTCACATCTATCGAGTCTGTGATGCCATCCAGCCATCTCATAAACTGAACTGAAGATTAGAGCATTAGGAAACTTTTAAATTCCATTTACAGATTTACAATCATATATCCTCTCAATGAATTTGTTCCCAACCAGTTCTAAAACTCAAAGATGTAATCAAAATTACATATTTAAATTAACATCTTGAACTTCAGACATGATTTATGTTGACTATGTTTCTTGATTACTTGAATCCTTTATCTCTTCATTTGTTAACTAGAACAAGCTACTTCAGCAGGGTCTTTGTAAGAGTGAGTGGCATAAACATGTGAAGAAAACCTAGTATGCTCAAATGCTACTTGACTCTTGTCTATTCTGTATGCCTGTTACATTCTACTGTGCAGGTTCCTAAGCTATGCATTCTGTATGCTCCACACTGAGAAACTTCTGAATGATATGGGGTTTGTATATGTCTGTCATTATTGTATGTGGACTTTTATAACTTTTGACAGTTGCTGTCAGTCTTTCATTTTTTTCCCGTTTCTTTTTCTGTGTGCTTGTTCACCCTCCCCTTTCTGTTTAATTGGCCTCTAATTTTCTGAAAGTATAAGAAACAAGTTGCATACTTGTCAGAGCTGCTTTTGAAATAATGAGCACTTATATTTTGAAAGGGGCTTCCCAGGTGGTGTTAGTGGCAAAGAACTCACCTGCCAATGCAGGAGACATAAGAGACACAGGTTCAGTCGCTGGGTCAGGAGATCCCTTGGAAGAGAGCATGGCAACCCACTCCAGTCTTCTTGCCTGGAGAATCCCAGAAGAGCCTGGTGTGCTACAGTCCATGGGGTTGCAAAGAGTCGGACACGACTGAAGCGACTTCACACACACATACAAGTACTTTGAAAGAAGGCTTGAATGGATTTCAGTGGCTGGGTGGAAGGGTACCTATTCTTGCCCCTAATAACCATTTTAGCTAATCTTTATTGAACCTCCCCCTTGGGTCATAACTGTGCTAAACACAGATTTTATTGTTTTTCTTTGTACGTTTCTGGAGGGCAGGAGCTATCTTGTAAACCTCTATCTTCTCTGCGCCATGCAAAGCTTTTCTTTTTTCCATAAACAATCTTCAAATATACAAATGAGTGAAAGCTTGAATTCTGAAATCAGAAGCCTCTCCTGCTACTGGTTGGACATCTTTTGCAAAATAGTATCATTGATTATCTCTACTGTGAATCCTCCTGCCAATGAAGGAGCTACAGGTGACATGGGTTTGATCCCTGGTTGGAAAGATCCCCAGGAGAAGGAAACGGCAACCCACTCCAATATTCTTGCCTAGGAAATCCCATGGACAGAGGAGCCTGCCAGGCTACAGTCCATGGGGTTGCAGAGTTGGACGTGACTGAATGACTGAGCAACTGAGCATGAACAGGTTGACCCACACAAAGTTGTGTTTGTATCAACTCAGTAACAAAAAATAAAATGCTGTGTGAAAGCTATTTACATAGCATATCAATTTCTTTGCTTCTTGCAGATATTCTGTGCTATCAGTGTAAAGGTGGAAACCCACTAACTCACTGGAATGAATTTCATTGTGAAACCAATGATCAGCAACATTAACAGAAATTAAATCAGAAGCTATGAAGAAAAATGACACTAATTCTGCAATCTAAAAAAAAAAAAAAGTAGGCTGGAATAATCCTAGCAACTACATGCTGCAACTTATTTCAGAAATAAATGCAAGGTTGGACTAATGGTAGAGGAAAGCTTAGATGAAGATGAATGTAAAGAGATGCTTTTCTTCAAAAAGAAGCTCTTCTAACTTTATGATAAGGTCTTTATGAAGGAAAATGTACCTCTCAGATGTTTGAAATTTTCTTTCACTGTACTTTGAATGTGATGAATAGTGTAACCTGAAATCTCTGAGGCAGAGGTAACAAGATTCAGAGATTGTCTGATGGCATATAACCCAACTGAATGCACATGTATTGGACCCCTGCTATGCATGTATATGTACAGGACTTCTACCACATTCTTAGAAGTATTTCAAACTCTATAGCTGATAATATCTACATACAAAACTAGTACAAATAAGTTTCCTAGGCATTAAATGTAAAGTGTAATGTAAATTGTAAGTTTCCAGAGTAAGCTGTCAAAAGATAATATAGAAAATAAGTACCCTGACTTGTCAAAAATAAGTATCACTTTGAGTTATTAGGGAAATTTTCAGCAAAGAATTCAGAAATTGATATTTTAAAACTGAAGGCAAAGTTAGAAATCAACCAGATAAAAGCTTTAAATTTTTTTCTATGTGAAATTTGTCTTTAAATAAACTCATAAGTAAAAACTTGACATTAACTGTTACAAAGTGGATGAAGTTAGGATAAACAGTCTGATTCTCAGTTCAGTCATGTCCAACACTTTGCGACTCCATGAACCGCAGCACATCATCTCATCCTCTGTCGTCCCCTTCTCCTCCTGCCCTCAATCTTTCCCAGCATCAGGGTCTTTTCTAATGAGTCAGCTCTTTGCATCAGGTGGCCAAAGTATTGGAGTTTCAGCTTCAACATCAGTCCTTCCAATGAACACNATTCTTCGGCGCTCAGCCTTCTTCACAGTCCAACTCTCACATCCATACATGACCACAGGAAAAATCATAGCCTTGACTAGATGGACCCTAGTCAGCAAAGTAATGTCTCTGCTTTTGAATATGCTATCTAGGTTGGTTGTAACTTTTCTTCCAAGGAGTAAGCATCTTTTAATTTCATGGTTGCAGTCACCATCTTTCATTAGGTGTCACTTAATAGTAGTTGTGAATCAACAATACTCATGCAAATAACATGTTTGATCCCTGGGTCAGGAATATCTCCTGGAGGAGGAAATGGCAACTCATTCCAGTATGTTTGCCTGGAAAATTCCAAGGACAGAGAAGCCTGGATGGCTACAGTCCATGGGCTGGCAAAGAGCTGGACATGACTAAGCAACTGAGCACACACAGTGATAAAATTAAACAAGCATATTAGAATCCCTTAGATAAAACATTGGAGGATTTTACTCAAGAAGAGAAAAAAAATCTAAGATAGAAAGTCAAGTTAATATATCATGGTAAAATGCTTATGGGTAAGAATGCAGATAGAAAACCCACCATTCCTCTTTCCTTACCTACAATATCTTATCAGATTGACAAGCAAAATAACAAAAATTTAAATCAGGAAAAAACTGCCAAAAGCAACTATGGGAGTGGAAAAAAACTTTCCCTCTATCCTTTCTAGGTTAGATTGACATGAGTCAGATTAAATGGAAAAAAAAAAATTAGTTACATATGTATGAGCTCCATAAGAATATGAATCCCAAGGACAAGTTTGGCAATTGAGGCTATGTGCTACCTGAGGAGGAGAAGAGGAGGTAGGGGTTTGAGACTTCAAAGAAGAAAAGGGAAATTTACATGGAGATGAAAAACAAATGTTTGGTAAACACATGTTTGCTATGCCATGCAGAGAGACAGAGAAAAAACTTTCCCTCTATCCTTTCTAGGTTAGATTGACATGAGTCAGATTAAATGGAAAAAAAAAAAATTAGTTACATATGTATGAGCTCCGTAAGAATATGAATCCCAAGGACAAGTTTGGCAATTGAGGCTATGTGCTACCTGAGGAGGTGAAGAGGAGGTAGGGGTTTGAGACTTCAAAGAAGAGAAAGGAAATTTACATGGAGATGAAAAACAAATGTTTGGTAAACACATGTTTGCTATGCCATGCAGAGAGACAGTGGAATAAAGAATGCACTTTGGTCTCCAAGCCATGCTGAGTTCCCCCTACTACCCCTATCCCATAGTGCTCTTCCTGGAACAGATCCTGTATCTAAATTATTTTAGGCAGTTAAGGAGGAGGTAATAGAAAGACCTCCCAAGTGTGCTGTTTCTTAGAAACAATCAATCCAAAATATTTCTCAAACCAAAAAGACTCACTCTGCAGTGGCAAGTTATATTTCCCTACGTAACCAAATAACATCATACCTCATATAACTCACTTTTTAAAGTGTCAGCCTAGGAAATAAAGTGAAAATTCAGGTGCAGCTTAGACAACTATGCTTCTTATACCTACTCCCTCTATCCCCATGAAAAAGTACTGAAGAAATCAAGAAAATCCTGAGACTGCTCATGAATAATTCCCAGATTGAAAAGTAGAATGGATGTGTTTACACAGTCAGTGGAATGATAATGGAAAATCCTTTTGAGTAGAATTGTTTCACTTATACTCCCTGTGATCTCATCAGAAGCAGTAAAATCTTTTAGGACTCTCTGTTTTTCAGTGTTTTACAGTAAAGTTGTGGAATAATCTACAAGAACTGATTGTCGCATCCCATTAGATGGTATTCTTCTTACTCTACACCTCATTGGATGAATCTCAGTAAAAACACTGACGAACTTGAGAAGAGACACCCCCCCCCAAAAAAAAAAAAAGAGAGAGAGAGCCAGGCTTTATGACAAAGGCTGTACATTGCCCTAGTGGAATGTACCTCTCATTTCTTTTTTTCTTTTTTTCTCATTCTCAGGTTTAAAAGTTTAGAGTGAACAAAATTATTCCAGTCCTCAATTTAAAGCTTGGGACATAATACAAAGATTTCCTAAAGTTAAGGAAATTATCTTCTATTAGAATAAATAATATTAGATTGGATTACCCAAACAAATTATGAAAAAGTAATAGCATAGCAACTATCCAAATATTTTAGGGGAAAAAAATGAAAATGAGAATGAAATAAAAGCACATATCATGTTAATAAAGCAAAAAAAAAAAAAAAAGGTCAGTGCAAAAAGCTCAAGTTAAAGAATCTGACTCCAAACTTTTAAAGGCTGCTGCTGCTGCTGCTAAATCACTTCAGCCCTTTCCGACTCTGTGCAAACCCATGGACGGCAGCCCACCAGGCTCCCCCGTCCCTGGGGTTCTCCAGGCAAGAACACTGGAGTGGGTTGCCATTTCCTTCTCCAATGCATGAAAGTGAAAAGTGAAAGTGAAATCGTTCAGTCGTGTCTGACCCTCAGCGACCCCATGGACTGCAGCCTTCCAGGCTCCTCCATCCATGGGATTTTCCAGGCAAGAGTACTAGAGTCGGGCGCCATTGCCTTCTCCTTCAAAGACCGCTAGATAGGATAAATATGTATTTTATGTATGCATTTTATTTAAACTGCATTTTAATTAAATACAGTTATGTATTTAAATACAGAATATGTAATGTGTAAAATTAAATACAGAATATGTATTTTAATTAAACTGAAAGAATAACCACAGGAAAAGTAATTAAAAAAACAACAGCATTGGAGGACATTATAAGATAAGGAATAGTTGAAATACTAACAGTAAGTCAGTATATTTTTCCAATATAAATAAATGGACTTTATAGGTCCAACTGTCTTGTTGACAACTGTAAAATTTGGAAGAAATACACAAACATAAAACAAAACCTACTTGAAACATGGAAGAATTACCAAAAACAGCCAAATAATGCACGAGGGTTTACACACTGGATAAATTTTATAGTTTCATAGTTTTTACAGTGAGTGTAGGCTCAGTTTGCACAGTAAGAAGTAAATAAAACTCAGAAAATACAGTTGTTCTGGTGTGAAACACCAAAGAATAAAATAAAAGGCAGCAACAGTTAACAGAAATTGCTGTTGGAAATCCAGGAAAGGGGATAACCATAGAGGGCAATCTCCAGATTTTGTGTGTACATTCCTTCCAGACCTCTTGCTGATGTCTGACACTTACATGAATGACATGGACACTGAAGGAGAGCAGCACAGCCCACCTGAAAGGCTACCAATTTGGCACATTGATTATTTTGAATCAGAATTACTTAAACACATGGCAAGGATACTCTGACCCTTATTTGTCCCTTGAGAGGAAATAAATTTCACATGTGATAGCATCCTCCCTATACCTAGAAAGTAGAAAGCATCCTTATCACCAGAGAGGGATTTCAAGGCCAAGGCCATATAAAGAAATTTTGTTACTTCTTTATTAGTTTGTGGCCCCAAATCCCTTTGTTCTCTTAAATCTTTATAAAGGTATGAAGTCTACTTGCCTTGGCCACTTCTGTGATTTCATATCTATCAGAATTTCATAAACACAAAATTAAATTTGTTTTTCTCCTACTAATCTAAGTCAGTTTAATTACTAGATCAACCAAAGAACTCAGAAGGGAAGAAGGAAAAAGATTTCCTTTCTGAGTTTTTTAATCTGATGATGAATGAACTCAAATATCTTAGTATAAGGAACAGAGAAAAAACTGTTCAAGAAAAAAGAAATATTTTCAAGAGCTCATGAAATAATATAAAAAGATTTAAAATGCATGTATTCAATATTTGAATCAGTTCTAATAAGATGGATGAAACTGGAACCGATTATACAGAGTGAAGCCAGAAAGAAAAACACCAATACAGTATACTAACACATATATATGGAATTTAGAAAGATGGTAATAAGGACCCTGTATGCAAGACAGCAAAAGAGACACAGATGTGTAGAGCGGACTTTTGGACTCTGAAGGAGAGGGAGAGGGTGGGATGATTTGGAAGAACAGCATTGAAATATGTATACTATCATGCAAGAAACGAATCGCCAGTCTATGTTCGATGCAGGATGCAGGCAGCTTGGGGCTGGTGTATGGGGATGATCCGGAGGGATGAAATGGGGTGGGAGGTGGGAGACGGGGTTCATGTTTGGGAGTTCATGTACACCCGTGAGGGATTCATGTCAATATATGCCAAAACCAATACAGTACTGTAAAGTAAAATAAAGTAAAACTTAAAATTAAAAAAAAAATAAAATAAAATGCATGTATTCAGAGGCACTTTGGAATAAAATGAATTTATCATTCAGTTATGTCGGATTCAGGCCATCTTCCCGACCAGGGATGGAACCCAGGTCTTCTGCATTGATGGACTTCCCTAGTGGCTCAGATGGTAAAGAATCCTGCTGCAGTGTACAACACTCAAGTTCTATTCCTGGGTTGGGAAGATTCCCTGGAGAAGGGAATGGCTACCCACTCTAGTATTCTTGCCTAGAGAATTCCATGGACAGAGGAGCCTGGCAGGCTACAGTACATGGGGTCGCCAAGAGTCAGACAAAACTGAGCAACTAACACTTTCACTTTTTCAGAATAAAAGAGAGAGGAGACAGAAAAATACCTGATGAAATAAGGTATTTCAAAAATTTCCCAGATTTTGGCATTGACATATAGATTTGAGAAGCTCAGCAAATTTAACCAGGATAAGCATATAGAACATCATACCTTGATGTAACATAATCAAGTTATTGGGATCCAAAAAAGAAAATAAAATCTTGAAAACAGCCAGAAAAAAATGATGCATTATGCAATTTAAGTCCATTGACTTTTCATAAGAAAGTCTATATTGGAAACTGATTATTGCAAAGAGATTAAAGAATCAAAATTCTAAAGTGTAGGAAGTAAAAATAAGACTGTAGTCAGAATATTCTTGGCCTCCTCATTCTTCATCCAATAATCATGATATTCAGAAGTCTATTGGAGGCAAATGAGTTCACATTTTGAGTTAAGGTTGAATTGGAATTCATAAACTCTAATGGAATTGGTACAAAATGAAAATGCCACCTCAACTTTACTCTTGCTACCTATGCCAAACCAATTATTTCCATTTGAACTATTTTCTCCAGTGAAAAACTGATCTTTTCAATTTTTCTTTTTTTTTTTTTTCCAAATGTACTTTCCAGTCCTGACTTTGCATTTTAAAGATAATATGGGGATCTTTCAGAGAAGGCAATGGCATCCCACTCCAGTACTCTTGCCTGGAAAATCCCATTGGCAGAGGAGCCTGGTAGGCTGCAGTCCATGGGGTCGCTAGGAGTTAGACACGACTGAGCGACTTCACTTTTACTTTTCACTTTCATGCATTGGAGTAGGAAATGGCAACCCACTCCAGTATTCTTGCCTGGAGAATCCCAGGGATGGCGGAGCCTGGTGGGTTGCCATCTATGGGGTCACACAGAGTAGGACACGACTGAAGTGACTTAGCAGCAGCAGCATTGGAGAAGGAAATGGCAACCCACTCCAGTGTTCTTGCCTGGAGAATCCCAGGGATGGAGGAGCCTGGTGGGCTGCCATCATGGGGTCACACAGAGTCGGACATGACTGAAGCGACTTAGCAGCAGCAGCATGGGGATCTTTATAAAAGTATAAAGATACCTTGGGCAAGGTGGTGTAGGCAGAAAGAAAGAAAAGGAGAGGAAAGAAAAGAGAAAAAAGAATAAATGAAAAAAGACAATGAAATAATATTTGAGATAACTTTAAATGCCAAAACCTGTCAATCAGAATTCTATATTCAGAGAAAACATCCTTAACAAATCAAGAAATTGATAAGTGATTACTTATGGGTTGTGTTTGCTGAACCAAGTATAACATCTCTAAAGACCAAATCAATTAATTGTACCTTGTCATCTCAATAGGAACAGGACTAGACCAGGTGCAACACAAATATCATAAGTGATTCAGAAAACACCCAGACCTGTGGTTTCATCTTGCCCAGGGAGGATAGAAAATGATGCCTGACTGTCTCATATATCCAGTTGCCATCTTGAAAAATAGAGAAAGCGGAAGAATCTAAAAGGTTGAACACTGATCAAACAAAAATAAACAATAAACAAGCTATGAAAAAGAAAGGAATTTTGAATTCATTGAATATTTTAACAAATAAATCTTTTAATCCAGGGATAATTTGAATATCATTAATGAACAAATTCAAGCTTTCCTGATGCCTGGTTAGGTGGAGTGAGGATTGAAGGAAGGGGCTTGTGAGGGAGATTATACCAGTTAAAGAAAAAAATAATAATAAAATCACCTTTCTTGAGTATAATTGTGTATGTATATTTGTATCTATGATATACATGTTTATAACAAAATATTTTGGGCTTTTCTACTATTAGTGTAACAATATACTTTTCTCCCAAAGCAGTTCTGTTCTCAAGTGTCTGTTTTCCTTAATATGCATAGGGTATGTTATGTTAAAACATTTTTAACATTTTATGTTAAAAAATTGGCAGAGTATAGTAGAAGGGTAAAGAAAAAGCAAAACTAAGAGGAAATAAAATGTCTATTCTCTATCAGGTTTTTCAGCTTTGTTTTCCATGAAAAGATGGTGGAGAGGAGGATAGTGGGATCTATTCAAGATATAATCTGTGAGATTCAGGCAGAAGAAGAGCTGTTTGGGGACTTAAGCGAAGAAATCTTGCACAGGATTGGGGTGCGACTTCTTCTGGTGCGACTTTTCAGGCCTGCCACAATTCTGACACCCAGAATATCAGAACATTAGAAGCATTCCTTGTCCTGATCCTTTCCGCTAAGTTCTATCTCTAGGATCATATTTCTCTTTATCACATCTGCCCACAACCACCTGAAATCTAAATTACTGTCCTGGAGTTTGGAAACAGGAAGTACTTGGTTTTTTATAAAATGCCTCCATTTGTTTATGACTTCAAAGTTTCCTTGCATCATCCACTATTTTCTTACTTCTATCAATCATAGCTGAGAACAACCATATCTATCCACTCGATGAAATCTAAACATGTGATCTTTTCTCTGCAAGAGCAAATCATTAAGAAAAAATCTGAACAATTTTGGGGTTGGGAAGAACACACTAGATTATGAGGACTTTAACATTTTCAAATCTTCAGGAGAGAACAAAGTTTCAGAGTTAGAAAAGAAGATAGCAAAATTCTTCACTCTAATATGATTTCAAGGCTACAAGACAATACTTTACCCTACAAATGCTTATCACATGTGTATAATCTTTTTTTTATCAGAAGACAAGAACTTTCCTTTTTCAAGAAAGAAAAATTACTTTCTAAGTCTTCCTGGGGAGGGTAACACTGGCCAACGGCAGGGATACAATAATAAAGCTAAGGTATTTATTATAACTCTTACTCTTCTCAACAACTTTCTGCTTTAGATTTTATTATCCCCATCTGACAGATGAGGACACAAGGAGAGAAAAGTTAAATGACTTGCCAAACATAATGCAGTTAAGGAGTGCTCAAGTTGCCCTTCAAATCTATGTAATTTGGTCCACAAGTTCTTTCGTTTAAGCACTATACTATATTTTAGTGTGAAAATGTTAGTCCCTCAAATAGTCTAACAACCATGGGGTTCGACTATGTGCAACCCCGTGGACTGTAGCTTGCCAGGCTCCTCTGTCCATGGGATTCTCCAGGCAAGAATACTAGAGTGGGTGGCCATCCTCATCTCCAGGGGATCTTCCCTACCCAGGGATCAAGCCTGAGTCTCCTGCATTGTAGGCAGATTCTTTACCATCTGAGCCATCAGGGACTACCTCTTTACAATAAGAAGAAAGAGACCAAAGAACTAAATAAACATTTCTCCAAAGAAGACATACATATGGCTAACAAACACATGAAAAGACTCTCAACATCACTCATTATCAGAGAAATGCAAATCAAAACCACAATGAGGTACCATTTCACGCCAATCAGAATGGCTGCGATCCAAAAGACTACAAGCAATAAATGCTGAAGAGGGTGTGGAGAAAAGGGAACCCTCTTATACTGTTGATGGGAATACAAACTAGTACAGCCACTATGGAGAACAGTGTGGAGATTCCTTAAAAAACTGCAAATAGAACTGCCTTATGAACCAGCAATCCCACTGCTGGGCATACACACCGAGGAAACCAGAATTTAAAAAGACACGTGTACCCCAATGTTCATTGCAGCACTGTTTATAGTAGCCAGGACATGGAAGCAACCTAGATGTCCATCAGCAGATGAATGGATAAGAAAGCTGTGGTACATATACACAGTGGAGTATTACTCAGCCATTAAAAAGAATACATTTGAATCCGTTCTAATGAGGTGGATGAAACTGAAGCCGATTATACAGAGTGAAGTAAGCCAGAAAGAAAAACACCAATACAGTATACTAACACATATATATGGAATTTAGAAAGATGGTAATGATGACCCTGTATGCGAGACAGCAAAAGAGACACAGATGTACATTTTAAAGCATACACACAGAGCCTCATGGAAACGGTCCCTAAGCAGTAGCCAAAGCAGGCAGCTCTTAGACATTTTAGACAAAGAAACAATACATTCGGGAGAAACTGACAGGACAAAGAAACGAATGTGTTCTGAGTATTGGGTGGGTTGTTGCTGTTATTGTGGCTGTTTGTTTGGCTGCCCTGGGTCTTTGTTGCAGCGCAAGGGCTCCTGGAAGTCGTGCACGGGCTTTCTCTAGCTGTAGGCTTGCTCGGCTTGCAGGCTTTCTTTCGTTGCACAGAGCAGGTTTTGTTGCTCTGAGGCATGTGGGATCTTAGTACTCTGACCAGGGATTGAACCCAAGTCCCCTGCATTGGAAGATGGATTCTTAACCACTGGACCACCAGGGAAGTCCCAAAACTTAGGTATTGAGTGTTCAATTGTGAGGCATCTAAGCAGAGTTTGTGCTTGGGGTGGTAAACGAAAGAAGTAACGAGGAGTTTATCCAGGCTTCTTCCCCCAGATGCCCTGTCCCTGGCAATAAGGATGTCCTTCTACCTCCAGGTGCAGCGAGGGCACCTTTCGCATGAGGGGTGTATTTCCTGCTTTCAGGGGATCAGAAAGGAGAGTCAGAGCATCCCTCTTGCCTTGGCCATTTCTTAACTTTAATTCAAAATAAGCAATGTTCCATTGTAATATATTTGGGAGTAGTCCACCCCAAGTCCCAACAGCACTGGTCAGAAAACGGTTCTAGATAAAGACATGGATACTCGGGAAACATAAAAGGATGCAGTAGATATGTGAGGATGATCCCCAAAGATCAGTGTACTCAGCCCAGCTCCACTGAGCTCACCGACATGGTAACATGGACAGGGGTGGACAGCTGGTAAGATTGGAAGCTGGGCTTCTATACCCAACAGAGACTTGGAGGCAGTGGCCCCATCCTTCCTAGGGACCACATTCAAAGGGATGGCTTCAGGTCCTGGCAGCATTGAGCTTTCTCAGGCAGACATCTGAGGGGTCATCCTGCAGACATGGTCTCCTGTCGCCAGAAACCCTGCTGGAATTTGACGGTCCCTTGGTGCAAAATCTGGATGCATTTGTTCTGTGGCTCGAGTTCCACTGTTCTCACAGGCTCACATTCTTACCTAGAGAGAAGGAGACAGAGGAGAGTCTTTCTAGAGAAAGAGTGTGATGAGAAGGGAGGGGTGACGGGGAGAAAGAAAGGCAAGTTAGTGAGTTACCTTCAGTGGAAAGAGTTCCCTGCCAAACAGATGGGACCTCACACACCCGCGAGTGCCTCCTGCAGTCTCGAGGGTCTCTTCCTTTCCCCAGTAGGGGGCGTGCGCGCCTGTAGTGCTGTGAGGTGCTTGGACAACTGGGTCATTTCTTAAAATAAACATTCACTTACCACTGTTGCCCTTGTTCAGTACCTAAGTGCCATCCAACTCTTTGTGACCACGTGGGCGGCAGCATGCCAGGCTTCCTTGTCCTTCACCACTCCTGGAGTTTGTCCAAATTCATGTCCATTGAGTCAGTGATGCTATCTAAACATCCGCTCTGCCATCCTCTTCTCCTTTTGCCCTCAATCTTCCCCAGCATCAGAGTCTTTTCCAATGAGTTGGCTCTTCGCATCAAGTGGCCAAAGTATTGGAGCTTCTGCTTCAGCATCAGTCCTTCCAATGAGTATTCACTGGAATGTTCGTTGATTTCCTTTAGGATTGACTGGTTTGATCTCCTTTGCAGTCCAAGGGACTCTCAAGTGTCTTCTCCAGCACCACAGTTAGAAAGCATCAATTCTTCAGCACTCAGCCTTCTTTATGGTCTGACGCTCACATCCGTACATGACTACTGGAAAAACCATAGCCCTGACTATATGGACCTTGGTCGGCAAAGTGATGTCTTTGCTTTTTAATATATATATTGTCTAGGTTTGTCAAGTTTTCCGTCCAAGGAGCAAGAGACTTTTAATTTCATGGATGCAGTCACAGTCTGCAGGGATTTTGGAGCCCAAGAAAATAAAATCTGCCGCTGCTTCCACTTTTTCACCTTCTGTTTACCATGAAGTGATGGGATTGGATGCCATAATCTTAGTTTATGATTCTGCAATCCTACACCTAGTGTTTACCCAAGAGAATTTAAAATCCATGTTCATGCACACAAACAAACCTGTATGGGAATATCTTAGTGGAATATAGTGGCTGTAATAATTTTTGTCAAATATCAAAAACTTCACAAATGTCCTTCAGCTGGTGAACAAAGAAAGGCTGGCACATGATACCACTCAGCAATAACAAGGAACAAAGCACATCACGTGCTACAACATAAATGAACATCAGACACATTCTGCTAAGTTAAAGAACCCAGACACAAAAAGCAAGCTTCTGTATGATTCTGTTTATATGACATTCTAGAAAAGGCAAAGCTATAGGGAGAGAAAAGAGATCGCAGGAGCTGAGGTGTGGAGCTGGGGGGAGGGGCTGCCTGACAACAAAGGGGCGTGGGGGAGCTTCAGGGGCGAGTGTCTCTCCTGTGATCTGCGTTCACCTGATGGTCACATGGATATGTGAGTGTGTCAGTCAAAGAACTATATACTAAAAGGGGTATATTTACTATTTGTAAATGTTCTTCAATAAGTCTAACTTTTATACTTATTTTGAATATAAGCACCCCACCCCAGTACTCTTGCCTGGAAAATCCAATGGACGGAGTAGCCTGGTGGGCTGCAGTCCATGGGGTCGCTAACAGTCGGACAGACTGAGCGACTTCACTTTCACTTTTCTCTTTCATGCATTGGAGAAGGAAATGGCAACCCACTCCAGTATTCTTGCCTGGAGAATCCCAGGGACGGGGGAGCCTGGTGGGCTGCCGTCTATGGGGTCACACAGAGTCGGACACGACTGAAGTGACTTAGCAGCAGCATACACATAAACACATATGCATACATGTGTATATGCACACGTGCTATCCATCTGTTTTAATGGTTGAATAACACGCCATTAAATGCAGACATCTATTTCATTTGGCCAGTTCCTTACTATCGAGTGGTTTCCAGGGTTTGGACATTCTCTTTAATGATTTGATACTATGGAAGGCAGGGACGGCGGAGCCTGGTGGGCTGCCATCTATGGGGTTGGACTTAGTAGTAGTAGTAAGGAGTTGGTCCAGGACTTGGCCAAGCCTGCCCCAGTGCCTCCCCACGCATGCTTTCACTCCATCCCTACACAGCCTGGAGGTAGGGATTATTATCTGCTCTGCAGGAAGTGCAACTGAACTTAGCAGGGGGTTGGGGGTCACGTGTGCAAGTTGCACACTCAGGGAACAGGAGACCGAGGACCCCCAACTGCTTCTGTCCAGTTGGGAGGCTCAAGCTCCTTTCCTTACACTGTGCAGCCAGTTGTAAACTATTGAAAGGAAGCAACTGTGTCTTCTTCCTGTTCGTCCCTCCAAAACAACTAATATATAGGAGACTGGACCCAAGATGAGATGCTTCCCCAAAACCGGGGGTTGGTTGAAACTGAACCCCACTCTCTAAGGGAATGAAGTCAACAGTCTGCCCATGAACTCACTTCTAATGAAGACAAGCCCTTGGTACACCATAGGGGTGTGGAGCATGATGAAGTCAGCAAACGGCCCTTGAGTGCCTGCTGTGCCAGGCCCTGAAGGGAGAACCAGTGCATGATGGTGCAGCTGTTCCCCCTCTCCACCTCAACCCTGGGGCTTAAACAGAGAACCCGTCCTTGCCTGAGGGAGCCAGATGGCTCACACAGCCCCTGCTCACAGAGAAGGCCCAGTGTTCACAGCCAGAGGCAGGAGTCTCAGTCAGGCCTCCAAGTCTCAGTCTTGGCTTGGCCTGAGACACGAAAACCAGACAGGCAGAGGGCAGCTCTGGCAGGGAACACTCCAGAACCTAACCCTCAAGGAGTCCCAGTCCAGCCTGCAGGCTCCCTCTGTTCATCACCTGCAGTCAATGGTTGGGAGCCCTTCTTGCACTGGTGAGAAGTCCCTGTCTTTACTGGGATGACTGGGCTGGAAAGGCGCTCTTTAGAGGACAAAGGCGAGACAGAGAGGGGGTCCAGAAGGCAGTGTGGGTGGACATGCAGCAGGGCAGTGAGTCAGAGTGATGTATACGAGTTGGGTGTGAGTGCACTCTATGTGCAGAGTATGTGTGTGCCAGAGAGTGAGTCCTGACTCCCTGGAGGTCTAATATGCCTCCTAAAGGGCCACCTGCCTCCTAGCCAGGCATGGTCAGTTTTCGTAAGCATTCGTTTGTGCGTGATCAGAAAGAATCTGTATTTCACAGTTTATGTGCTCATTGAATCAGCTTGTCAGTACATTTTGCGAAGTTTCTGTATCTTAATTGATTTTTGTGTCCCCTTGATTTATCAGATTCCAACAGAGGCATAGGTAGATCTCCCACTGTGGTGAACTGGTCATTTTCTCCTTACAACAGACCAAACTTTTTAATATCTCCTTTAGTATTTTTATTAGATGCAAACAATTTTAGAATTACTAATATCAGACTTTCCTTGGGAGTTGAAGGTTTTATCAGAATCTTTGTGGAGCATTTCTCGACACCAGCAGTCAATTCTCTGAGTTTCCACACATCAACTGGGTGCTCACTGAATCAGTTCGATTTTGACACTAAACACAGACTTCCCAGCCTAAGTGTTCAGTCCCCTAAGACTGTCTTCCTTCACATCAGATGTGCTTCACCACTCACCTGCACTTTTGTCAAAACCCCTCCTACATTTCAGTAGTTTTCCAGCAAGGCTCACAGAACTCAGAAAGGCACCTTAAATGTTTACCAATTTATTAGGATGGATCAATTCAGAAGCAACCAAATGGAAGAGAGGTGGAGGGCAAGGCGTGGGGGCAGAGGAGGCAAGGAGCTTCCCTGTCCTCTTCAAGCAGCCACTCTCTGGATACCTTGGTATGTTCACCACCAGGAAGTCCATCAAGTCTCCTCGCTGAACAGTTTTTATAGAGCTTAATCTTCAGCACCCCCTCCCACGTTCCCTTCTTAGACATCAGTAGCCTGAAATTTCCAACCCTCTAATCACTGGGTCGTTCTGATGACCAGCCCCATCCTAAGGCTATCTTAGGGTCTAAGTCACCCCATTATTACAAACTCAGGTTGATCAAAGGGGTCTCCTTAGAAACAGCAAAACATAAAGCCTCTCAACAAGGAAATTCTGAGGGTTTTAGGAGCTCTGGCCAAGAACCAAGGACAAAGACCAAGTGTATTTCTTATTACGCCACAGTTTTCATCCTTTCTGTCTAGTAATCATTTTTGGTTTAAAGCCTATATTTTCTGATATCAATATATAGTTATGCCAGCTTTCAGTTAATTAATATCAACTAATTAACCAGTTTTTAGTTAGTAGTTGCCTAGTATATCTTTTTATCAAAAATATTACTATAAAATGTATTGAAATAATTTTGAAAGTTTTCTTTTGTTTAAATTTTCAAGTTTCAGCTATTTATAAGGTATTTACTATGTAAATGTTTTAATATACAAAAGTAGTAGTAAAATGGCCACCCATATACCTAATGCATGGCTTAAAATCTGACTTTTTGTCATTTTGCTTTATCTGCATCTATTTTTTATGCCATGTGTTTTACATAAGCCTCATACCTTTATCACACTTAATAAGATTCATGATTCCTTAATAGTCTTCATTATCCAGTTCACATTCAAATTTCCCCAGTAAACCCAAATTGCTTTCATAGTCCTTTCTCACATTTAGTTACTTTGTCTCCAACACGCCTTTCAGTCTAGGACAGTTTATACACACCCTCAGTTTTTTTCCTTGATAACATTAATGTTTTCAAGATGTCAAACAACTTGTCACACAAACTGTCCATCTTATTAACTTGTCTTTATGTCCATATATTTCAATTGTATCTGCTGTAAACAGTATTCCCTGGATTCATTTTCTAATGCAGTATAATGTTTGTCTTTTACTTGGCAAGTTTAGTTCATTTATATTTATGGTCACTATCAATATATTTGGAATTAGTTCTTCCATCTTATCTGATTATTTCCACAAATCTCACTTTTTATATGTTTCATTATTTTTTAATTGAATGGGTGCTTTTGCTTTCTTATGTTTAGTCTACCTCATTCCTTTTTATTCCATAATCAATTTGGAGATCTATACTCCATGGATCCACATCACATTTTGCCCAGTGTGAGAGAAGGGCCTTCAAGAGACTCCCCTTTAATTTTGGCCTGTGTCCCTTGAGCTTGGCAAACTTGAAAACAGGCATGAGATGTTATATCAATAGAGCTAAGATAAAACTAGAAGAAACTAACTGGGAGAAAACTATTCTTATGTCAACACTGAGGAAAGAATGAACATAAGATTTTCCTAGACCAGGTATGGTCTAAGCAGGAGGGAACTAGAAAGGAGCCATTTATAAGTCCTGTCCACAGACAGATGGTCCCCAGACAATCAAGGCTGCCAAGGGAAACATTGGCAACCAGTTGGAGGAGATGACTTGCCTTGTGGAGGGAAGGACAATTGGCCCCAGAAGGATGCTTTGGAGGAGTCCACAAAAGCACGTTTCAGGAAACTGGTCACTTTGAACATCTGCCAAGCCCAGCTCCTAACAGAGGCAAACCTCCAGGGACCGATCATGTATGGTCATACCTCCTTCCCTAACCCCTCCCCAGGGGCCTCAGCAGCAGGCAGGTCATGTATAAGACCATCCACACCCACACTCCATAAGGTCTGAGGCAGCCTTTGTACCACGTGACCTGGCTGCACTGGGCAGAGCTGATTAGTCTAATGGGCCACGACCCAATGGCTGTCAACCAATCAGTAGACAGCTCAGTGTGGTGAGAGAGCCAATCAGATTCTCTCTCAGGAGCTTGTGCTAGGAGCACCTCACAGGCCGCAGGGCAGGATGAAGCTGAGCGGATTTGGGAAGAGAAGCCACAGGAGTGGGTGTGGGATCAGAGACGGGGGCCATGACAAGCCCCAAGAGGAGAGGATGCAGGATCACTGCAGGGTGGAAGTGATAAGGCAGAGAAAAGCTGTGGAGAGCAGGGGAGGTTTTAAACAAGATTGGCCAGAGCATATAATTTTCATTATGGCTGTGGTTTGGTTTGGTCTGAGCCCCACTGGACATCTACAGACCCGGCTGCTGACTCCTGGAAGCCGGCCTGGGTCTAGTTCCAGGTCAAATGTCCTGGTTTCCCTTGGTTCCTGTTCTTGCATATCAGTCAGGTTTGTCTGTCTCTCTTGCTGCCCACCTGTATCTACAACACTGGAAACACCCATTACTTGAGATAACCAGAGCTGGACTTTGTTTCCTGCAGGCAAAGAACACAGCCCAAATATAAAGTGAGAGAAAATCATCAAAGACCCAGAGCAGAGCCTGGCATCAGCAGGAACAGAGCCTGGCTGCACCCTGAACAGGCTTCATGCCAGGCAGTTCTTGATGCATGTCCCCCAATAAAATCTTTCCTTACTGGGCTTTATTTTATTCTTGTGAAAATAAACCTTATTGTAAAATAGAATGAAAACTACAAACCAAAGCAGAAACCCACTAGGCAAACAAGACCCCCTCAATGTATAAAGTCATTGCAGACAGGACTGTATAAAGTCACTGCTTTTGTTTCTTGTTTCTTGAGAACATGACTCCAATGAGGCCCATGGCTGCAAGGCCCACTCCCGCGATGCCAACTGCCATGATGGCATCTCTGACCTGCAAGAGAGAGGACAGTGAGTCAGACTCTGTGCCAGGAAGCTGAGAACAGACTGTACTTTCAACAAGGACATCTGGCTCAGGGAGCTGGACATGCCCCTTGGCTTCCCCGACAAACTCCGGAGTCAACAAATATTGGCAGGGAAATGGGAGAGAAGGGCAGGATGGGAAAGGAATTGGTGGATGGGGCCAGCTGCCAACAAAGTACACAGACATGAAGAGGGAAACGCCTTTGACCCTGCGAGTTTTTAAAGCAGACAGACCCCCAGAGGGTGGCTGTAGAAAGCACAGGGAGACGAAGCCAGATGGTTGAAATCCTGGCTGGCCAACAGGGAGCTCTTGAAGTAAGTGTAAAGTTCAAGAGGAATTGCTATTGAATCCTCAATAAACTCTGACCTCTGTCCTACAAATCCCGCACTTATCTTCACCCTTGCTGAATCCCAAGAGCACAGTCCAGCCAACCATTGACCTTTGCATGTTCTTAAATATATGACTCAACTATGAAAAAGAGTAGTGATGTTATACTTTAAACTATTAAGATATCTGACTTGTATTGCTTAAAATAGAAAAAAAAAACAAACAAACATAAGTTTCATGGTAAAAATTGAACATATGTCAAATTTCACTCTTTCCTGAACTCCAGCTAAAAATAAAGTAAGTCATTAGTTTTAGGCGTAATTTCACTAGGACTTAGAGAACACTCACTGCAATGAAGGCACAAGGCCCCAATCAGCAAAACTGTACTTCTCCTAACTAAAAGAGCATCATAAACATGGATCAAGAAATCTCCCCTGAAACCATACCAGGCATTTACGCAGAATCAAGATTCAAAAAGGAAAAGATTTTCGTAATGGTTTGATGCCAAGAAATCCAGTGAGACAATCTATCAGAAGTCTCAGTAATATAAAAGGTGAAAATGTGGACCTGAAACCCAAAATCCACATCTTTCCATGACCCACCAACCCTGCCCTTGGTACCCCAAGCACAGAGCTTGTCTAGGTTGTATGTTTTGTGGCTGCAATACTCACACATGCCCAACATAAAGAACAATTTGGAAAGCTTCAGTGGTTAAAAAATATGCAACTTGGCACTGCCCAGGGTTATCTGAGCCATAAATGTGTCCAGCAAAGCTATATGAAATTCCAGGAAATATACCAGTGTAACTAACATCACAAGGTACCCAGAACTGGTATCCTTGGCAGCAGAACCCATGAGGACAGACGTTTGAATGAAGCAACTGACCTAAGTTCCACTGTCGGTCAGTCTTTAGAGCTTCCTGTGAAAGGTAATTAGGCTGGCGTTGTGGCAGCCGGTTCCGTTTCACTCTTTCTAGGGAACCTGCATATAACCACTGGTATCCAGTGTTTTCCTTGCTAAGCTAGGTGTGAGGGTGGGAGAGACGGTTTGCAGATAATGCAGTAGTAACAATAAGCCTCCAGGTCTTTACAGGACCTCATAGTGTGAGAAGAAATGCTGATGGAGCCAGTTCACACAAAAGGTACTTGGTCAAGGAAAACAACAATAGCCTCATTGTTTGTGCTCAAGCTTTGTACAAAGTATGTAATTCAATACAAAAGCAGTATATAGTTAGTTCTGAGGGTGCAAATTTTACAGAAAGAATGACCTTCCTGGGAGAGACAGTGCTCCCTTCAGATGCCATTGATGATTTTCTTGTTGCAAGGCTGCTGGGTCCAGCCCAGGCACTGTGCTGAAATTGCAGGAGTTCTGATCATGAAAACAGGCTACGTGGTGTGCATCAGAGGTCTTCAATCAGAATATTATGAAAGAGAAAAACTGTCCTTCATTATCTTTTTTTTTTAAGTGGGCAAACTGTAATTCTATCAGATTGCAGACAACTAGCTGCTTATGCTAAAACGTCCACTCTGAGCTACGCCCTGGAATTGTTTCTAGGAAAAAGACAGTTTGAATGTGCTTTCTTTACTTTTAGCAATGTTGTAAGTGGATATAAGAAGAGGAATATTACTCAGAGAGCAACTGAATTTAGACTATGAGCGGATACAAACTAAGAATGTTTATAAAATATTTGACAGCAAGTTGGCTTTAATATGTACAGTAATTTTTAAATAATACCCTGCAGTTCATCCAGGTTTATGAAATATACACATTCAGTCAGTCAGTCAGTTCAGTTCAGTCGCTCAGTCGTGTCCAACTCTTTGCGACCCCATGAATCACAGCACGCCAGGCCTCCCTGTCCATCACCAACTCCTAGAGTTCACTCAGACTCACATCCATCGAGTCCGTGATGCCATCCAGCCATCTCATCCTCAGTCGTCCCCTTTTCCTCCTGTCCCCAATCCCTCCCAGCATCAGAGTCTTTTCCAATGAGTCAACTCTTCACATCAGGTGGCCAAAGTACTGCAGTTTCAGCTTTAGCATCAGTCCTTCCAAAGAAATCCCAGGGCTGATCTAGCATCACGGACTCGATGGACATGAGTCTGAGTGAACTCCAGGAGATGGTGATGAACAGGGACGCCTGGCGTGCTGCCATTCATGGGGTCACAAAGAGTCGGACACGAGTGAACTGAACTGAACTGACTGAAACAATCACAAGTTGTAAAAGTCCGGGCAGACCGGTCGGGTAAGTTAGAAAGCCATCAAAGGGGTTTAAACCGAGACATTCTTTTTATATGCAGGAGACTGTTAACTGGACTCTGAGTTAACTCTTTTCAGAGAAAGGTGGTAATGTCAGAAGAGTATAGTATAGCAGACAGTAAACAGACAGATTTTGGTTTCGAGGTAGATGCTCAGACAGAGGACCCCTTGAGACCTGACTCGCCTTGTCCTTCAGGTCTCTCCACATGACCTTGTCATGGGTGGGATCTCCCGTGCTGGCTCCCAGCACTTCACAGTCCAACTCTCACATCCATACATGACCACAGGAAAAACCATAGCCTTGACTAGACGGACCTTTGTTGGCAAAGTAATGTCTCTGCTTTTCAATATGCTATCTAGGTTGGTCATAACTTTCCTTCCAAGGAGTAAGCGTCTTTTAATTTCATGGCTGCAGTCACCATCTGCAGTGATTTTGGAGCCCCAAAAAACAAAGTCTGACACTGTTTCCACTGTTTCCCCATCTATTTCCCATGAAGTGATGGGACCAGATACCATGATCTTTGTTTTCTGGATGTTGATAGTTCTTGTCAAATATGTCTTTTGCAAATACATTCTCCCAGTCTGTGACTCGTCATCTCATCTCTCAAAAGTGTTTTCTACAGAACAAAGTGTTTTAATTTTAATGAATCTCAACCTATATATTTCTTGGAATGTGCTTTTGGTGCTGTACCTAAAGAGTCATTGCCAAACCCCACATCTTCTAGATTTTCTCCTATGCTACCTTCTAAGAGTTTTCTGGCTTTGTATTTTACACTTAGGCCTAAGTCCATTTTAAGTTAATTTTTATAAAGGATGTATGCAACACCAGCCCCCATAGAAGAATTGTTACACTTTCATGAAAACATATTGTTTTCTTAACCAGTTCATTAGTACTTTATATTATCTCACTTTTGCTGACAACAAAACTCACATGCACTAGCACAATAGACACACAAGAAGTAGAGACTATCTGAACAGTCTTACAAGCTATTATCTTAATCTTAATTGCCCTACCATCCTTACAGATTTTATATGTAATAGACAAAATTAATAATCCATCCCTTACAGTAAAAAGTATAGGTCACCAATGATACTGAAGCTACGCAAATACAGATCACGAAGACTTGAATTTCGACTCCAATATAATTCCAATATCAGAGTTAAAACCAGGAGAATTGCGACTATCAGAAGTAGTCATTTTATTTAAAGAGATAGCTATCTGAATGTTAATTTTCTCAGAAGATGTGCTATACTCATAAGATGTGCCTTCTCTAGGACTAAAAACAGATGCAATCCCAGGGCATCTAAATCAAGCAACTCTTAACCCGATCAGGCCTGTATTATGGACAATGTTCAGAAAATTGTGGATCAAATCGTAGTTTTATACCAATTTTCCTCGAATTGGTACTGCTGAAACACTTTGAAAAATGATCTGCATCAATACTATAGATTCATTAAGAAGCTAAGCTAGCACTAACCTTTTAGGTTGGAGATTGGGAAATAATAGTCCGCTTAATGGTATGCCATAGTTAGATACATCAACATGATTTATTACTATTTTATCAATGTTCTTCATCCTATTATACTTCAATTAAAATTTTCAAAATACAATTACTCAAACCCAGAAGTTACATCTACAAAAACACAAAAACAAAACACCCTTTGAGAAGTAAAATGAACGAAAATTTAAATTTGCCTCTTTTATTACCCCAACAATTATAGGACTCCCTATTGTCATCCTAATCATTATATTCCTGGACATGATTTTCCAAACATCTAACCAACAAGTAATTGTCTGATATCTTTTCAACAGTGGTTAGTCCAACTTACATCAAAGCAAATAATAAACATTCATAATCATAAAGGACAAACGAGCTCTAATATTAATATCATTTAGTGGGTCAATAAATTTACTAGGATTGTTGCCACACTCATTTACACCAACTACACAATTATCAATAAATCTAGGCATACGAGCAGGAACTGCTCATCATGAGCTTTTGCAATAAAACTAAAGCATCATTAGCCCACTTTTTACCTCAACGGACTCCAATCTCCTTAATCCCTATACTAGTTAGTATCAAAACAATTAGCCTATTTATCCAACAAGTAGCCTTAGCTGTTTGACTAACAGCCAACATTAGACCAGGACACTTGCTAATTCACCTAATTGGAGGAGCTACTCTGACACTAATAAGCATCAGCACCATCCTCATTTCTTTTATTATCCTTGCTTTATTCACCATTCTTGAATTTGCAGTTGCTATAATTCAAGCCTATGTGTTTATGCCATTAGTAAGCCTTTATTTACTTGACAACACATCATGATCCACCAAACCTATGCCTATCATATAGTAAACCCTAGCCCTTAACCACTTACAAGCCTTCTCAGCCCTTCTAATAACATCTGGCCTAATATTATTTCATTTTAACTCAGCAACATTACTCCTACTTGACCTATTAACTAATATTCTTACAATATATTAATGATGATATTATTCAAGAAAGTACTTTTCAAGGTCATCACACACCAATTATTCAAAAAGGACTTTGATATGGAATAGTTCTTTTCATTATTTCAGAAGTCGAATTTTTACAGGCTTCTTTTGGGCTTTTTATCACTCAAGCCTCACTTCAACACCTGAACTAGGCAGGTGTTGACCACCTACAGGAATTTGCCCTCTCAGTCTCTTAGAAGTCTCACTTTTGAATACGTCTGTACTATTAGTCTCTGGGGTATCAATCATCTGAGTCCATGACAGCCTCACAGAAGGAAATGAAAAGCATATACTTCAAGCTTTTTTTTTTTAATCACAATCACTCTGACATTTATCTCACACCTCTGCAAGCCTCAAAGTACTACAAAACATCATTTACCATTTCAGATGGAGTATATGGCTCAACTTTCTTCATAGCCACATGATTTCATGGATTACATGTACTTATTGGATCAACCTTTGTCGTTTGCTTATGTCAATTAAAATTTCACTTTACATCTAACCATTTTGACTTTGAAGCTGCTAATACTGTTATTTCATATATAAAATATATTTAAATTTGTGTATCTGTTGCTGAGGCTCATATTCTTTTAGTATTAAACAATACCTTTGACTTCCAGTCAATTAGTTTTGGTACAACCAAAAACAAAATAATTAATCTAATATTAACACTATTGACATACCTAACTATAGCCACATTAATTGTTATTATTGCATTTTGACTCCCCCAACTGTTTACTCAGGAAAAACAAGCCGCTATGAAAGTGGATTTGACCCCATAGGATCAGCCCATCTTCCCTTCTCCCTAAAAGTTTCCTAGCCATCATATGCCTCCTCTTCGATCTAGAAATTGCACTTCAATTACCTCTTCCTTGGGCATCACAAATAATATAAACACCATACTTATCATAGCCCTCTTCCTAATTCTATTATTAGCAGTAAGCCTAGCCTATGAATGAACCCAAAAAGAGTTAGAATGAACTGAATGATATTTATTTTAAAACAAAATGATTTTGACTCATTATAATATGATTAAATTCATAATGACCAAGTGTCTTTAGTCTATATAAATATTATCATAGCATTTACAGTTCTAATAAAGGTATTAGGATTACTAATATACCAATCCCATTTAATATCATCCCTATTATGCTTAGAAGGAAAACTATCCTTATTTATTATGGCAACCCTGATAATCCTCAACCCACATTTCACCTTAGCTAGCATAATACCCATTGTGTTATTAGTTAGTGTTTAATGGTTACAGAGTCACTTGGGGAAAATGAAAAGATTCTGGAGATGAATGGTGAGGATTTTTTTACAACATTATGAATGCAGTTAATGCTATAGAGATGCATACTTAAAATGATTCAAATGATAAATGGTCTATGTTTTTTAATCACACAAAAAAATAATGATACGTGTTACAACATGGAAAAGCACTGAAAACATCCTCAGTGAAAGAAACCATACAGAAAAAGCCACCCAGATCACACTCATCTTGTACACTTTAAATCCATGAAGGTTTTAAACATGTGGGAAAGCCCCAGTGATGGTTCCAGAAAAAGAAAACTGCATTAGAATAAAGATATTTGCACAAAGCTTAGGCAGCTGGTGAAAGCTGAAATGGTCCTGTGGTTAGGATTGTAATGTGGAAACCATAATTATCCCCCATTTGGCAGTTACATGTTGGTTACCTGGGAAAGTGACCCTGTTTGGGGTAAAACACTGCAGTTTTAGTGTGAATGCAGAAAATTTGTACTGCTATTTAAAGTGGAAACATTTGAAATTTGCTAGAAAGTGCATTACCTTTCAATAAACCATGTAAGTCACATGTCAGAAAATCAGAGATGACATCAAACATCACACTAGAGGCCAAGACTTAACCAGACCGAATTCAACTGAAGTGGTGATGCTAATTGCCTTGTAGGAGTCCACATGGTATTATAAATCACCATAGGAAGGGTATATTAGTAGCCACCAAGTCTTCGGTGCTATAGGTGACCCTGATAGACCTGAAATCATGAGATTTCTGAATTCAAATTTTCCACGTGAAACTACCAAAACAACTGTCAGAACTAAAACATGAATTCAGGGAGTCCCTGGAAGTTCAGTGGTTAAGACTGCATTTCCACTGCAGGGGTTATGGGTTTGATCTTTGGTCAGGGCACTAAGATCCCATAGCCAAGTCACATGGCCAAAAAAAGAAAAATCAGTAAAACTGCAAGATCATTTGTGATTCTCTACATTAATAATGAACTATCAGAAAGAGAAATTAAGAAAATAATCCCACTTACAATTGCATCACCTGCAAAACAAGGAATTTAATCAAGGACTTGAAAGACCTGCAAGCTAAAAACTGCAAGACATTCATCAATTAAGGTGAACAGACTCAAAAAGATATCCTGTGCTCATGGGTGAAAATACCATTAAAATGTCCATTCCACCCAAAACAACAGACCCATTCATGCAATCAGTACCAACGTCTCAATGACATTTTTCACAGAAACAAAAACAATCAACATCTGTGTGGAGCCACAAGTGACCAAAAGAAAGGAGAAAGCCTGGACACATCTTCCTCCCTAACTTCAATCTACATGACACAGCTAAAAGCACCACAAAGTGTGGAACTGGCCCAGAAACAGGCATAGAGACAGAGAGCCCAGAAGTAACCTATAGGAGCACGGCCAGTTAATTCATAAGAAAGGAGCCAAGAACATACACCCAGGAAAGGACATCCCCTCAATAACCGTGCTAGGAAAATGGACACCACACATCAAGGAACAACTTGGACACCATCCTACACCACAGATTAAAACTGACTAAAAGCCACAAGTTTCAACATCAAGCCCTAACAGTCCTGGGTCCTCTGAAGACAGACACCCTCATCATCAGCCACCCACAGGAATCTTCTCCCCAATTTTTACTCACCTTTTCCTTCAGCTGCACCACCTCCCTGCAAGTCCTGAGGAGACCAGATTCTCGTTAGCATGAACCCCACAATGTCCCAAAGCTGATGCCCTAATGGGTCCTGAAGAGACCAGACTCCTGACAGCAGCCACCCAGAGCCAGGAGCTTGGTCAGAGCGGGAACTTCCCCTGCGGGTCAGGGTAGGGTCAGGGAGGCAGGCTCCTCTTCTTCTGCCAGCCAATGAGAACATGGAGAGCAAGTCTCCCTCACAGCCTAGTGGAGACCCCGCCCCCTGAGGGCAGTTCTGCTAGCTCCATTAAACTATGGAAACTCAAACTGACAGAGCCAAGTATTGAAAACTTCTCCAAAATACTTAACAATCAACTTGAAACATTAGGGAATGAAATGTAGACACCAAAATCACTCAGAGTTATTAACAAACATTTAAAATTTGAAACTGTCAAATTGTAGACATAAACACAGAAAATCTACATGACCTTGGGTTTGGTCTATATATCATGAATTTTTAGTTTTAACACACAAGCTGTCAGTCCACAAGAGAAAAATATTGTGGACTTTATAAAAGTAAAGAGATCTATTCTGAAAGATCTTAGTCAAAAAAATCAAGAAAATAATCCCACTTACAACTACATCTCCCTGCAAAACTAGGAATTAAACCAAGGAGTTGAAAGACCTGAAGCTAAAAACTACAAGACATTTATGAATTAAACTGGACACAAAAACATATCCCATGCTTGTGGGTGAAAATGCCATAAAAATATCCATTCTAACCAAAGCACATACACATTCATGCAATCACTACCAACATTTCAATGACATTTTTCACAGAAACAATCTTAACATCTGTGTGGAGCCCCAGAGGACCCAGAGAGACCCTGAGAAAGGAGAACAGGCTAGTGTCATCTCCCTCCTTGACTTCAATCTACATTACGTACTTAAAGGCACCACAAGACGTGTAGAAATGCCACCGAAATAGGCACAGAAATAAGAGAGCCCAGAAATAAACCTGCAGGCATAAGGTCAGTTAATTCACAAGAAAGGAGCCAAGAACATACACCCCCTTTTATTGAAGGAAAAGGACTGTCCCCTCAATAAGCCATGCTGGGGAAAATGGACACCACACACCAAAGAACACTGGACACTGTCCTATATCACAAAAACCGACTAAGCCCACGATTTTCCACATCAAGCCCTGACAGTCCTGGGTCCTCTGAAGACAGACACGCTCCACCACAGCCACACACAGAAACCTCCTCCCCAATTTTACTCACCTCTTCCTTCAAGGGCACCATCTCCCTGCAGGTCCTGAGGAGGACAGACTCCCATCAACCTGAAATGAACCCCACAATATCCCAAAGCTGAATCTCCAGCAGGTCCTAAGGAAAGCAGGCTCCTGTAAGCCTGAACTGAACCCCACAATGTCCCAAAGTCAAAACCCCAGTGGGTCCTGAGGGGTCAGACTCCTGTCAGCCTGAACTGAACCCCACAATGTCCCGAAGCCAAAGCCCCAATGGGTCCTGAGGAGATCAGACTCCCATCAATCTGAACTGAGTCCTACAATGTCCCAAGGTGAAATCCCAGTGGGTCTTGAGGAGACCAGACTCCCATCAGCCTGAACTGAACCTCACAATAACCCAAAGATGAATCCCCAGCAGGTCTTGAGGAAACCAGGCTCCTGTCAGCCTGAACTGAATCCCACAATGTCCCAAACCCAAAACCCCAGCACGTCTTGAGGGGCCAGGCTCCTGTCAGCCTGAACTGAACCCCACAATGTCCCAAAGCAGAAACCCCAGCAGGTCCTGAGGAGACCAGACTCCTGTCAGCCTGAACAGAACCCCACAAATTCTGCAAAGCTGAAATCCCAGTAAGTCCTGAGGAAACCAGACTCCTGTCAGCCTGAACTGAACCCCACAATGTCCCAGAGATGAAACTGCAGTGGGTCCTGAGGAGACCACAGTCCTGTCAGTGGCTATGCCCAGCCAGGTGTGCTCTGTCAGAGAGGGAATTCCCATTGGAGTTTGGAGTCAGGGAGGGTCAGGGAGGCAGGCTCCTTGTTCCCTGCCAGCCAATGAGAACTGGAGATCAAGCCGCCCTCACTCAGGCATGCACAGCTTAGTGGAGACAATTAACTTGAAACAGTAAAGAATGAGTGTTAAGGAACAACTAACTTAAAACAGAGAATGAAATGTAGACATCAAATTCACTCAGATTTATTCATAGACATTTAAAATTCAAAACTATGAAAACTGTAGACATAAACAGAAAATCTACATGACCATGGGTCTGACCTGTACATCATAAGCTTTGAGTTTTAATACACGAGCTTTAGTCCACAGAAGAAAAATATTGTAGACTTTATAAAATTAAAGATGTCAATTCTAAAAGACCTTATTCAGAAAATTAAAAGACAAGCCACAAACTGGTAGAGAAGTATTTGCAAAATTAATATCCAGTAAAGGACTTGGACTCAAAATAGACAAAGACCTCTTGAAAAATCCCATAGAAACTGAGTAAAGATCTGAATAGACACCCAGCCAAAAAAAAAAAAAGATATACAGATAGTAAAAAACAAGAACATGCTCAACATCATACACCATTAGGAATTACAAATTAAAATCATGAGATATCACACCACACAAATTAGGACTAAACTCTAAATATATGACACCAATTGTTGGAGCATACCCAAAAAATATGTCCTTTTTCATTAAATCAAATCCCTTTTCATTATTGGGGACTGGAATGCAAAAATAGGAAGTCAAGAAACACCTGGAGTAACAGGCAAATTTGGCCTTGGAGTACAGAATGAAGCAGGGCAAAGGCTAATAGAGTTTTGCCAAGAGAATGCACTGGTCATAGTAAACACCCTCTTCCAGCAACACAAGAGAAGACTCTACACATGGACATCACCAGATGGCCAACACCGAAATCAGATTGATTATATTCTTTGCAGCCAAAGATGGAGAAGCTCTATACAGTCGACAAAAACAAGACCAGGAGCTGACTGTGGCTCAGATCATGAACTCCTTATTTCCAAATTTAGACTTCAATTGAAGAAAGTAGGGAAAACCGCTAGACAATTCAGGTATGACCTAAATCAAATCTCTTATGATTATACAGTGGAAGTGAGAAATAGATTTAAGGGACTAGATCTGATAGACAGTCCCTAATGAATTATGGACGGAGGTTCATGACATTGTACAGGAGACAGGGATCAAGACCACCCCCATGCAAAAAAAAATGAAAAAAAGCAAAATGGCTGTCTGGGCAGGCCTTACAAATAGCTGTGAAAAGAAGAGAAGAGAAAAGCAAAAGAGAAAAGGAAAGATAAGCATCTGAATGCAGAGTTCCAAAAAATAGCAAGGAGAGATAAGAAAGCCTTCCTCAGCAATCAATGCAAAGAAATAGAGGAGAACAACAGAATGGGAAAGAAAATTAGAGATACCAAGGGAACATTTCATGCAGATGGGCTCGATAAAGGACAGAAATGGTATGGACCTAACAAAAGCACAAGATATTAAGAAGAGGTGGCAAGTATACACAGAAGAACTGTACAAAAAAGATTTTTCATGGCCAAGATAATCACTATGGTGTGATCACTCACCTAGAGCCAGACATCCTGGGATGTGAAGTCAAGTGGGCCTTAGAAAGCATCACTACAAACAAAGCTAGTGGAGATGATGGAATTCCAGTTGAGCTGTTTCAAATCCTGGAAGATGATGCTGTGAAAGTGCTGCACTCAATATGCCAGCAAATTTGGAAAACTCAGCAGTGGCCACAGGACTGGAAAAGGTCAGTTTTCATTCCAATCCCAAAGAAAGGCAATGCCAAAGAATGCTCAAACTACNCTTGATAACATTAATGTTTTCAAGATGTCAAACAACTTGTCACACAAACTGTCCATCTTATTAACTTGTCTTTATGTCCATATATTTCAATTGTATCTGCTGTAAACAGTATTCCCTGGATTCGTTTTCTAATGCAGTATAATGTTTGTCTTTTACTTGGCAAGTTTAGTTCATTTATATTTATGGTCACTATCAATATATTTGGAATTAGTTCTTCCATCTTATCTGATTATTTCCACAAATCTCACTTTTTATATGTTTCATTATTTTTTAATTGAATGGGTGCTTTTGCTTTCTTATGTTTAGTCTACCTCATTCCTTTTTATTCCATAATCAATTTGGAGATCTATACTCCATGGATCCACATCACATTCTGCCCAGTGTGAGAGAAGGGCCTTCAAGAGACTCCCCTTTAATTTTGGCCTGTGTCCCTTGAGCTTGGCAAACTTGAAAACAGGCATGAGATGTTATATCAATAGAGCTAAGATAAAACTAGAAGAAACTAACTGGGAGAAAACTATTCTTATGTCAACACTGAGGAAAGAATGAACATAAGATTTTCCTAGACCAGGTATGGTCTAAGCAGGAGGGAACTAGAAAGGAGCCATTTATAAGTCCTGTCCACAGACANAAACTAACTGGGAGAAAACTATTCTTATGTCAACACTGGGGAAAGAATGAACATAAGATTTTCCTAGACCAGGTATGGTCTAAGCAGGAGGGAACTAGAAAGGAGCCATTTATAAGTCCTGTCCGGCAAGTCCTGTCCACAGACAGATGGTCCCCAATCAAGGCTGCCAAGGGAAACATTGGCAACCAGTTGGAGGAGATGACTTGCCTTGTGGAGGGAAGGACAATTGGCCCCAGAAGGATGCTTTGGAGGAGTCCACAAAAGCACGTTTCAGGAAACTGGTCACTTTGAACATCTGCCAAGCCCAGCTCCTAACAGAGGCAAACCTCCAGGGACCGATCATGTATGGTCATACCTCCTTCCCTAACCCCTCCCCAGGGGCCTCAGCAGCAGGCAGGTCATGTATAAGACCATCCATACCCACACTCCATAAGGTCTGAGGCAGCCTTTGTACCACGTGACCTGGCTGCACTGGGCAGAGCTGATTAGTCTAATGGGCCACGACCCAATGGCTGTCAACCAATCAGTAGACAGCTCAGTGTGGTGAGAGAGCCAATCAGATTCTCTCTCAGGAGCTTGTGCTAGGAGCACCTCACAGGCCGCAGGGCAGGATGAAGCTGAGCGGATTTGGGAAGAGAAGCCACAGGAGTGGGTGTGGGATCAGAGACGGGGGCCATGACAAGCCCCAAGAGGAGAGGATGCAGGATCACTGCAGGGTGGAAGTGATAAGGCAGAGAAAAGCTGTGGAGAGCAGGGGAGGTTTTAAACAAGATTGGCCAGAGCATATAATTTTCATTATGGCTGTGGTTTGGTTTGGTCTGAGCCCCACTGGACATCTACAGACCCGGCTGCTGACTCCTGGAAGCCGGCCTGGGTCTAGTTCCAGGTCAAATGTCCTGGTTTCCCTTGGTTCCTGTTCTTGCATATCAGTCAGGTTTGTCTGTCTCTCTTGCTGCCCACCTGTATCTACAACACTGGAAACACCCATTACTTGAGATAACCAGAGCTGGACTTTGTTTCCTGCAGGCAAAGAACACAGCCCAAATATAAAGTGAGAGAAAATCATCAAAGACCCAGAGCAGAGCCTGGCATCAGCAGGAACAGAGCCTGGCTGCACCCTGAACAGGCTTCATGCCAGGCAGTTCTTGATGCATGTCCCCCAATAAAATCTTTCCTTACTGGGCTTTATTTTATTCTTGTGAAAATAAACCTTATTGTAAAATAGAATGAAAACTACAAACCAAAGCAGAAACCCACTAGGCAAACAAGACCCCCTCAATGTATAAAGTCATTGCAGACAGGACTGTATAAAGTCACTGCTTTTGTTTCTTGTTTCTTGAGAACATGACTCCAATGAGGCCCATGGCTGCAAGGCCCACTCCCGCGATGCCAACTGCCATGATGGCATCTCTGACCTGCAAGAGAGAGGACAGTGAGTCAGACTCTGTGCCAGGAAGCTGAGAACAGACTGTACTTTCAACAAGGACATCTGGCTCAGGGAGCTGGACATGCCCCTTGGCTTCCCCGACAAACTCCGGAGTCAACAAATATTGGCAGGGAAATGGGAGAGAAGGGCAGGATGGGAAAGGAATTGGTGGATGGGGCCAGCTGCCAACAAAGTACACAGACATGAAGAGGGAAACGCCTTTGACCCTGCGAGTTTTTAAAGCAGACAGACCCCCAGAGGGTGGCTGTAGAAAGCACAGGGAGACGAAGCCAGATGGTTGAAATCCTGGCTGGCCAACAGGGAGCTCTTGAAGTAAGTGTAAAGTTCAAGAGGAATTGCTATTGAATCCTCAATAAACTCTGACCTCTGTCCTACAAATCCCGCACTTATCTTCACCCTTGCTGAATCCCAAGAGCACAGTCCAGCCAACCATTGACCTTTGCATGTTCTTAAATATATGACTCAACTATGAAAAAGAGTAGTGATGTTATACTTTAAACTATTAAGATATCTGACTTGTATTGCTTAAAATAGAAAAAAAAAA
>SJYX01021117.1:255842-273400 GCA_006410675.1 Oreotragus oreotragus
ATGCTAAAGCTGAAACTCCAGTACTTTGGCCACCTCATGCGAAGAGTTGACTCATTGGAAAAGACCCTGATGCTGGGAGGGATTGGGGGCAGGAGAAGAAGGGGACGACCAGGATGAGATGGCTGGATAGCATCACGGACTTGATGGACGTGAGTCTGGGTGAACTCCGGGAGACGGTGATAAACAGGGAGGCCTGGCGTGCTGCGATTCTTGGGGTCGCAAAGAGTCAGACATGACTGAGCGACTGAACTGAACTGATAGACATTGTGGCTCTTACACCTGGCGGTGGGAAGGCTACTGGCTTCTAGAGGGTAGAAGCCACAGACGCTGCTAAACATCCTACAAAGCACAGAGCAAGTCAGGACAATGAAAGCTTCACTTCATCATCAATGGCCCAAAACGTTAACAGTGCTGAGGCTGAGAACCCCTCATCTAGGCCAAGAAGTGAACGAGGAAGTCGTTGGGAAGAGTTCACATGGAGCCTCCTCTTGCTCTGTATCCTGCTTTCATGTTCTCTGAGGGGGGTCCAGGAGAACTGCTGACGCTTTTTGACTTTTTCAGGTGTGTAAGTGGTGCATCAGGCTAAAGGCTCAGAAAGAGAAATGGTATGTGTCTAGTTAGTGTTGCTTCATTTTTCAGGAAGATGTTTGTAGAAAGAATGAACAATAAACAAATATTTCTTGGTTCTTTTACTATCTCAAGATTTAGAATTGTATTTAAACGCTCTAAATATTATTTTTGTGTACTAACAAATATATTTTACCAGATTACATAACAATACTCTGTTGAAATAAAATGTTCTACTTGTATGAACCCATGAATTTGTCCTTCAGTCTATTAATAACCACTGCTGCTTCTGTTAAGTCACTTCAGTCGTGTCCGACTCTGTGCGACCCCATAGATGGCAGCTCACCAGGCTCCCCCATCCCAGGGATTCTCCAGGCAAGAACACTGGAGTGGGTTGCCATTTCCTTCTCCAATGCATGAAAGTGAAAAGGGAAAGTCACTCAGTCGTGTCCGACTCTTAGCAACCCCACAGACTGCAGCCCACCAGGCTCCTCCATCCATGGGATTTTCCAGGCAAGAGTACTGGAGTGAGGTGCCACTGGACAACTAAAAATGAAACGATTAAGAGATACTTTATAAATCTATGAAATCTTCCTAAAACAACACCCTAAATTTACTATTTCCCAAATGTGTACAGTAATCTCTTTTTTTATTCTATTGCTGCATTGGAGGGTGGACATTTACCTGAAGTTGAAGCCCAGGTCTAATTGGGACCTCAATTGTTATGTAGTACCACAAATTATGAAATCAGATTTATTTAGTGTAAATTTCTCTTTATTCTGACATCATCACTGCTACTTTTAAAAAACTTCTATTATACTAAATATACCAGTAAATGTTAGTTTTCTCATTTAAAAAGATAAATAATTGGAAAACAGGAGAGAGAAGATAAGGACATCAGAGGAGGGCTTCCCTGGTGGCTCAATAACAAAGAATCTCCCGGCCAATACAGGAGATCCGGGTCCCACTCCTGACCCGGGAAGATCCCACCTGCCGCAGAGCAACTAAGCCTGTGCACCACAACTACTGAGCCTGTGCTGCGAGCCCAGGAGCCGCAGCTGCTGAGCCCCCGTGCCGCAGCTACTCAAGTCCATGTGCCCGAGAGCCACGCTCCACGACGAGAGAAGCCATCGCAATCAGAAGCCCGCACAGCAGTGAAGACCCAGCAGAGTCAGAAATGAATAAGTAAAAATTTTTAAAAAAAGAAAAACAGAGGAGCATTCTAGGGATACAACCTCTGGGATAAAAAAAAAGAGAAAATGGAAAACTTCCCAGAACTGAAGAATTGGGGTTTCTAGACTGAAAAGAGTCATCAAGTTCCCAATACAATTCATAAAAACAGATCCATGCAAGGTTTATCACAGATCATTTTCAGAACACTGAAGATAAGGAGAAGAGTCTATAAACTTCCAGAAAGATAAAACTGGTCATATACAAAGGCTTGAAAATCACAACGAATTCAGACTTCTCAACTAGAGTAGCTTAAATGACATAACCATGGAGCAATACCTTCAAATCTGGGGCAACATTTTTTTCAGCCTAAAATTCCATCCCCAGTCAAACTATCAATCAAATGGATAAAAGGAAGATATCTTCAGGCACGCACAGTCTTTTTAAAATGCGCTCTTTCTCAGAACCTATTCTAAGTGGTATTCCACCAAAACTAGAGTAATCCCAGAATGGGGAAGATGTGGGCTACAGAGGGTAAAAGCATTAACACACGAGAAAACTGAAGGGTGTCTCTAAAGGGTGGTAGTAAAGACAGACACTAGGATGACAGTATGCATCGAATGTGGCTCAGGACAAAGGCTGCGAAGGTCATTTTCCCCAGTAGACACATGTGCTGATGCCATAATCCCCCAGATTCCTTCGGTTTGCATCACCTTTGTAACTTAATCAGGTTCCTCTCATGGACCTGCCCAATGACTTTCCCAGAAGGAGGCTCTTATAAACTGTCAGAGAACTTGAAATCAGACTGTGACCCAGAGATTCTGGAACTCTTCACCAAACATTGGCAGTATTACCCTGTCCATACCTAGGTAGGGGTGTACTTGACATTCCTCGATTTTTATATTAATCGTCTTTCACATTCACATGTACATGCTTATATATTTATTGCATGTATGTACATATATAGGGATGAACTAATCAGCAAGCAGCTCAGTGTAGTAAACACCGTTGGTTATCAGCAGTATGAGGAAGAAGGCTGAGCACAATCCTTGCTGGTGAATGCCTCCCCAGGATCTCACTGTGGCCCAGACAGGCCAGTGGACAAGACACTGGGTGAACCAAGACAAAGAATGAAAATGAAGACCATTATGACTACTTCAACTGCCACGATATATTAAGAGAATTTTCTTAGTTGCCACTATGCTAAGCGTAAGGATGCGCTTATCTCATTCACACAGTAACCCTCCAGGATCAATATCATCATTTGTACTTTACCAAATGGCAACCCACTTGAGTATTCTTGCCTGGAAAGTCCCATCGACAGAGGAGCCTAGTGGGCTACAGCCCATGTGGTCACAAGAGTCAGACACAACTGGGAGGCTAAACCACCAAGACTGGTATTTAACCTGAGAGAACTTGAATCAATCCCCAAGGTCATAAAGCTGACAAAAGGCAGAGCTCACATCCAGCCCAGTTCTGCCTGACTCCAGAAGCCCACACTCTTGACCACCACACGACCACGAAGAGACCAAATCTCAAAAAGTTAAAAAGTAATGAAAATCAACAACCTGATGGATCTTAACCTCACCTTTCATCAAAAGAGAACGAAAAATCATACTCCTTTGCATCAGCTGATATCTAAGAACTTTTAAAAGTAATGTTGTCACACACACACACACACACACAAAAGGAGGGGGAGGGCCAGAAAAGGAGGGGAGGAAGTGAGAGAAAGTGAGGAGGAAGTTAGTTTCCCAGGAGAAGTGATTCAAAAAAGAGTGGCCATGGCTAAAGTCAACTAAGTAAATAAAGATCCCCTGGGGGCTCCTGGACTGCCCCTTGGGTTACAGCAGGACTGGGCACAGTGCTTTTTATAAGCAGGAAAAGCTGTATCAAAAACCTCACCTCTGCTACTTATCAGCACAGCTGGAGACAGCTCTCAGGAAAAGGGATAACACAGATTTGTTTGATGACATGAAAGGCCACCAACAAGTGCTCTGGGGCTCCGTTTCTGCATTTGTAAAGCAGGACAATGAAACCTGCCTCTGGGGCTGTGGGAAGGGTCCATGTCAGGGCCAGGCGGCCAGGGAGGGCTGGGCAACCAGGCTGACAGTGATGCCTGTGCTCAAGCCTTCGGCCAGCATCCCCTACTCCCAACCGTCTGCGGTGCCCATCGCCTCCCCCCTGTCCCCACCCTGACTATGAGGTTCTTGAGGGCAGAGTTCTGTCTCTGCTCTCCTGTCGTGTTTGTGCACCCCACCAAGTCCACCCTGATGCCCGTGTCTCCACCCCAGCCAAGTCCACCCTGATGCCCGCGTCAGCTGAGAAGATGGAGATGGGGGCACACTGAGGACCCACCTGGTCACTGCGGGGGACCCCGTAGCGCAGCTCGTTGACGAAGTGCTCGCAGTTCTCGCTGGTCAGCTTGTAGAGAACCTCCTGGCCCACCAGCTCCTCTGCCCGCTGGACGATTTTGCTGGGAGGCAGTGGCGAGTATCTGCCATCGTGCTTGTTGTTGACGTGGTACCTGTCTCTCCCAACCACGTCGCACAGCCGCTCCTTCTTCACTAAGGCCTTGTCGGTCAGTGCAGACATTACACTGGCCACACCAGCTCCTGGGATTTCGCCTGTGGATTCAGGATGAGGAGCACGATTGGTCCTGGGCCGGCCCCCGGCCCAGCATCCACCACATCCTCAAGGGGGTGAGCAGATGGGTCAGGGTCAGAGCCAGGTGGCTTTGGAAAAGACCCCTGTGGTCTCTGCTCCCTGGTCTCCTTATCGGAAATGAGCAGGGAAGTTCCATAATTTGTTGTGATTTTTTTAACCTAGAGAAGCTGGCCTTGCACACCCTGTGACACCCCAGTGGCCTTCTTGATTGTGCAAATACAGGCTCTGAGCACACCCACCTCCCTGGGAGAACAGAATGTGAACTTTTTGTGATCCTGCCAAGACTCCACTTCCCTGACACACACAAAGCTGATTATACTGCAGAAAAGGTGGATGGATTTGGGGAACGGATCCCATTCCCCTTGGAGCAAAGGGACCAAAACCCCACAGCTGCTCCCAGAGGAGTGACACCAGGGAGATTCAAGGGGTACACTGGCACAGCCCTGGCCAATGCTGAGGGGCTAGAAGGTGCAACAGATTTCCAGAAGTGAAACTGCCTTGAAGAAAGGGATTTGGGGCCAACACAGGGGACAGGATGATGTGGAACAAAAGCTGGTGCCCACACAGAGATCCCTCTTGAGGTTACCAGCTTATATCATGTAGGGAGGGTATGATGACTGAAAACTGGGCTTGCATTAAAGAGGTGGGCCCCAGGGAACATCACAGAGGAGACTCATGTCCCTCAGAGAGCCTCTGTGGCCCTGCCATGATCAGGAACCCCCAGGTCTCTCCTAGGAGGGGAAGCGTCCCATTACGTGGGGCAGGACCCATCTTACACTGTGACGCCACGTGACAGCAACAAGCAATGGCCAGAGGGTCTGATCAGAGTGCAGGTCCTGTTCTGCTCAGCTTTCCAAAGAGGACTGAACTCCTCTGCCCTGAGAACAACTATGAGATTTGGAAAATCAGAGGAATTCAGATTTCCTCCTAGTAGGGCAGGAAGTGCTTAAAAGATTCAGTGAAATAAAGAAGAAGGTGCTATGTTTGAGCCCTGAGTCTGTGGAGAGGGTCAGCGTGGGGACTGGATCAGGGGAGCGCCAGAGGCCCTCAGCGGGCAGGTAGGGGGCTGGGACTGGGGAGAGGCAAGCTAGGTGCCTACGGCACAGAGGTTCTAGCCCCGAGGTTCCAGCCCAGAGGTTCAGGAGGCTCCAGCCCCAGAAGTGCAAGTTCGGAGTCAACACCCAACAGTGGGGGCTTCCTTACACTCCACATGCTGGGTGCCGCCCTGGTGAGAGTGTGCACAGGCTCAGAGGCAGAAGCAATGGGTGCTGATTCTGGTTCCATCACTGCACGGTCTTGACATGTCACTTAACTTAGCTGGGCCAACGCTGGGAATCCACAAAGACAAGCTAAGATGGATTCATGAACACACATCAATTTAGGAATTTAAAAGTTCCTTTTAAAAGAATTATTTTCCTTTTTAAAGTTGGCCTATTAAACAAAATACTACTTAAACAACTGGAGAAAGGGCACCTGGATGAGGCAAACCCTCGATGACTGAATTTGGGGGAACCTCAGACTTGACAGCAGAGCATCAGGTTTAAAGGCAGCAAATAGAGAGTCAGAGCCAGGATTTGAGTCCCACCTCCAGGACTTTCTTGCTATGTGATCTTGGACAAGTTGCTTAGCTTCTCTGCACCCCATTCCCTGTAGAAAACGCCCAATGAGTTCCACCTGTGCCTACAGCCATGGACAGGGAGCTACAAGGATTTAAGAAACTGACTCAGTAAGGTGCCTCCCCCAGCGCCTGGAACAGGGTTAGTGCCCAGCAAGCGTTCGTTCTTATTAGTACTGGGTTGTTCTCTAAGTTTCCCTCCAGCTCTAACTTCCACCGTTTTCTCAGTAGTATGAGGTCAGTCCCCCTTGCCTCACCTATTTCACAAGATTCCTGTCACTTAAGACGATGTAGATTCCAACAGTGGGGGCTTCCTTACACTCCACATGCTGGGTGCCGCCCTGGTGAGAGTGTGCACAGGCTCAGAGGCAGAAGCAGTGGGTGCTGATTCTGGTTCCATCACTGCACGGTCTTGACATGTCACTTAACTTAGCTGGGCCAACGCTGGGAATCCACAAAGACAAGCTAAGATGGATTCATGAACACACATCAATTTAGGAATTTAAAAGTTCCTTTTAAAAGAATTATTTTCCTTTTTAAAGTTGGCCTATTAAACAAAATACTACTTAAACAATTGGAGAAAGGGCACCTGGATGAGGCAAACCCTCGATGACTGAATTTGGGGGAAGCTCAGACTTGACAGCAGAGCATCAGGTTTAAAGGCAGCAAATAGAGAGTCAGAGCCAGGATTTGAGTCCCACCTCCAGGACTTTCTTGCTATGTGATCTTGGACAAGTTGCTTGGCTTCTCTGCACCCCATTCCCTGTAGAAAACGCCCAATGAGTTCCACCTGTGCCTACAGCCATGGACAGGGAGCTACAAGGATTTAAGAAACTGACTCAGTAAGGTGCCTCCCCCAGCGCCTGGAACAGGGTTAGTGCCCAGCAAGCGTTCGTTCTTATTAGTACTGGGTTGTTCTCTAAGTTTCCCTCCAGCTCTAACTTCCACCGTTTTCTCAGTAGTATGAGGTCAGTCCCCCTTGCCTCACCTATTTCACAAGATTCCTGTCACTTAAGACGATGTAGATAGAAGCATCTTTTCCCTTTAAGGAGCACTGCTCACCCAGTGGCGGGTGTCACACTGTCCACCCAGATCCCTGTCATGCCTTCCCTGTCTCCTGTCCAGCAGTTGCACCCACTCAGCACAGTCAGTCAATACTGAGGCCCTACTATGTGCCAGGCCTTGTCCAAGGTGCTGAAGAGGAACATGAACTAGACAGCCCACCTGCCCTCAACTAGTTTATGCTCTGGTGAAAGGACACTCACAATGAACAAATAGAAAAAATAAGATACTTAAAGTTTTTGAAAAGGCTATGGGGAAGATTAAGTGAAGTCACATAGGAGGGGATGACCAGGGGAGGCTGCCCTCGCTCAGGCTGGGGAGGGCCATGCCCAGGAACGGCCATTGAGTTGAGACTTGAATGATGAAAGGGAGGCAACCGTGCTGAGAGCCATGAAAGAGCATCAGAAGCAGAAGGGAGAGCAAAAGCAAGGACCTCAGGAAGGAAGGCTGCAAGGAGGCCAGTGTGGCTGAAGTCTTGTTGGGGAGCAAGAAGAATGTTGGGGTCCCCAGTTACCCACAGCTCCCCCATCCCCTCTGCTTCCAGCCTCAGCACGGTGGAGGCCCTGGGTGCCCTTACTTGGTGGAGCCAGGTGGATCACATATCCGTTGCCAATGTAGACAGCCCAGTGTCTGTAGAAAGGGCGGAAAATCTCAATCAGGTCTCCAGGCTGAGGTTCAGGCTGCAAAACCAAGAAGAAGGCTGTTAGAGGTGATGGAAGAGCTGGGAACCAGGGCGGCGCTCAGCCCAGAAGGAGCAGCTCAGTGGCCTTCATCTCACAGCTCTCCAGGACATCCTCCCGAGCCTGCCCAGCCACACCAGTGCCCGGCCCACTTCACACGCTTGTGTCCCAGAATTGCAGGGACTACGGGCCTGCCCATCTGTCTTTATGACTTGCAAAGTGCACACCTAAAGGGTTTCTTCATTTGCTGGGGCATCTATCTTCTTGTAACTCTTAATATTATTTACTGAACTCGAACTCTGAGTCAAGCACTCTGCTAAGTGTCTCACAGGTGCAGCTCAATAAATTCACACAACCCTCCTATGAGGTGGGCACTGTTGTGAACCCCGTGTGATGAAAGAGGAAATCAAGTCTCAGAGACAGAAAGAAATTTTTGCGAAACTGCGCAGCCCTGAGTGATGTGACCAGGACCCAGTGCTAGGCCACCTGATTTCCAGGCCATCATCTTGACCACCACAGTGACCGTCAGGCAAGCACACGGGTTATCTGACTAGAGCTGCCCACCTGGGGGCCCTGCAGAGGCCGCCAAATCTTGGGGGGCGGTATTCCACAGACACTCCCCTCCCTGACCCAGAGCCTGGCAGACAGCCTCTGGCAGTAATGTTTCCCTGGCTGCTCATCCTGAGGGTACGAGTGCGTGCATTTCTGTGTGGCAAGCAAAGAAAACTCTCTTCTGCGCTTTGCTCACTCCTCTTCTTCTGACACCAGATGTGTGGGTTTCCCACACTAAGCAGTTCAATCCTTGGTGCACACTGACTGGATGTCCCACGGTTTAACTCAGTTCTGACACTGATGGCCCAGAGTTAGCGCAGACCCCACAGGCTTAGTCCCAGGAGACTGAGCTTCAGATGCCAGGTGCAGGTTGAAGTTGATACCTGCGCTCTGAACAACTGGCTGTAAATTGATGGTTCCCACAGCCCCCTTCCTTGGGTTCAGTGGATTGCCAGAACAGCTCATAGAACTCAGGAAAACAGTTTGCTTGCTAGATGACCCGTTTACTAGAAAATATGCAACTCAGGAATGGCCAGGAATGCAGAAGGCAAGTGTAGGGGGAGGGATCCGGAGCTTCCTTGCCCCCTCTGGGGACCACTGCTCTCCAGCACCTCCACACTCTCACCAACACCCCATGTTAGGGGCTTTATGGAGGCTTCCTTGATTAGATCATTGTCCACTGGTGATTCATGCTACCGCCAGTTCTTTGATCACCTGGTCAGTTGAAAGGGGCTTCTTCTGAATGATGAAACGCATTCCTCTCTCCCCCACCACTCAGGAAGTCACTCGGTTTTAGAAGCTCTGTGGCCGGAACCAGGGACCAAGACTAAATATACATTTCTCAGTACATCACAGTAAGCGTGTGTGGGAGTGAGGGTGTGCGTGCGTCTGCAGGGGAAGGTGGGAAGGATGCGGAAACGCTCCTCAGAGCCCCACCCTGTGATGAGAGCAGTGGCCCAGAGCCTGAGAACAGTCAGAAGAGCTTCAAGATCACTGTCATTCAATGTACTGAGGTCCCAGTACCAGACACTGTGGTAAAAGCTGCAGGTGGGGGCACTCTGCTCTGGGCCAGAATTGGGGTAATGAGCCTCTCTCATCCAAACCAACCGTAAATCTCTTTGGGACACCTGGAGACAGAGCTCCTCAGAGGTTGTTCCAGCCCTCTGTCCTTTCCTGCTCACCCCTTGCTCTTCGGGGACAGACCCACAGGGGTCTGTCCACATTCCACCTCCAAACTCTGGCCTGACTCAGAGACTCCATCAAAGATGAGTAGGGAGCATGGCCTCCCCTGGGGTAGCAATGATGGGCCCTGGGAATAGCCCACCACCACTCTACAGTGGCTGTGAAGCAGAGTCAAGGGCAGCTCATTTCTATTTATAGAAATATTAAGACTGCCAAGAAGCATCCTATGTAGCAGGAAGTATGCAGACAAATCATGTTGTCTTATTGCAGCAATTATAATTTATCTTCCCAGAAAAAGGCACCCAGACCTTACTGAGAATCTATTTCAGAACACTGGACAATGGCTACAACTTACAAATCCCGTTTGTTTTCCAAAACAAAGGGAAAAAATGTATATTAATTGTTGGGTAAGAGTTAGGAGGTCTTCAAGGATCCCCAGAAGGGAATTTAACTGGGCATTTCCATGAATAAGCCAGGACATAAAGGCAAGACAGAGACCCAGCCCTCAGGGAGCCTAAAGATGAGACATTTTGGACTTGAGTAATATGAGGGCTTCCCTGGTGGCTCATACGTTAAAGAGTCTGCCTGCAGTGCAGGAGACGCAGGTTCAATCCCTCGGCCAGGAGGATCCCTTAGAGAAGGGAATGGCAGCTCACTCAAGTATTCTTGCCTGAGATTTCCAAGGACAGAGGAGCCTGGTGGGCTACAGTCCATGGTGTCGCAAAAAGTCGGACACAACTGAGCAACTAACATTTTCACTTATATGCTGTCAAGTAACAAGCAGCCAGTAGGTACGCAGACCCAAGGAGCTCACTGTGTCCCAAGCAAATGAAAGAATCACAATGAAAGAAGAGAAACATGTTTACTATACACACACACACACACACACACACACACAGAGCAACAAAAACATGTACGAAGAAACTCAGGCTCTGTAACACTAAACACTGATGCTAAGTGAAAAAAGCCATACCAAAACCTACATACAGTGACAACCTACATATTGTGTGATTCCACTTATGTCATTCCAGAATAGCCATCCCTATAGGACAGAAAAGTAATCCATGACTGCCAGGGGCTACAAGGGGTGGACAAGAAAGGGGTATGAGGGAATTTTGGAGCAATAAAAGTGTCTGTACTATTCTGTATTTGATCATGGTGAATGGTTACTCAATTGTATGTGTTTATCAAAACCCACTGAACACCAAAGGGAGTAAATTCGACCTTAAATTTTTAATTAATAAAATTTTTTAACTTTTAAAAATGGATATCTACAGTTTGAAAGCAAAAAAGCTGTGGGTTTTTTTTAATATTCAATCATATTGCCTTTCTCTTATAAAAGGCAAAAGGTACATATTTCCAAATATGCACTAGCTTAAAACATGTCACCACTCAAGGAAATTTCTTTTTAAAAATGATCTGAAGGTGACGGATTCACCCATGGGGCCCTGTGCACTAGCTAGAAGCAAAGACTCGATGTTCACGTGACCACACAGACAATCTTAGCTACAGTGCTGAGTGGAAAAATGAAGACTGAGCTCTGCAAAATACCACTTATATTGTCCATGGGATTCTCCAGGCAAGAACACTGGAGTGGGTTGCCATTTCCTTCTCCATAAATTAAAGACACCCACACACAAAGCAATAATACACGTCTTATCAGAACCATACCCAAAAAAATTATTTTTAAAAACCAACAACAAAAGAATCTCAAAAACACATACATCATTTTAGAAATTAAAGAACACACATTAAACATATTAGGATGCTATCTAAGCATTGGGAAGATGGAGAGAAAAATTATGATATAATGGAACTTAAAAGTAAACAGAAGACAAGGGTCTTGCAAGGACCAGTGAGGACAGGTTGCCATGAACACAAGACATGAATAATTCACACTCTTTCATTAAACTCTAACTGGAGAAACAACTGCTTAATGATACACACAGCCAACTGTGCTCAATCAAAATCAAAAACTCAAGAAATCGTGCTATAAATTTAGAAACATGAGAACTACAGTCCTTGGGCCCGTTGTGGCCTCTGCTTATTTTTGTCTGCTGGCAAAGAATACTGTTGACATTTTTTAATGGTTGGGGGGAAAGTCAAAAGAAGAATATATTGTGACACAAGAAATTATATGAAATTCAAACTCCAGCATCTATAAAGTTTTATTGGCATCCCCATCATTTACATTGTGGCCAATGCTGTTTTCTCTCTATGACAACAGAGACCAGACATAGTAAAATGTTCCCTCTCTGGCCCTTAAGTTTGGATCAAAAGTGATCCATCCCTCACTCAGCTTGATCCCCAGCTCTAAAATCCAGTGCTATGCTATGCCAGGTGTTCTTCCCCCAGGAACAGGTGAGCCAGCAGGAGGCCAGCAATTCTCCAGAGCTCGCAGTAACCAGGGCTCTCCCACACGACGCAGACAATGACAATGGCAAAGCTGAGACTCTGCGCCCACGGGATTTCAGAACAAAAGGTCTTTATCCTCTCCACAAAAGCACAGCTTATAATGAGCTGTGTAACAGCCATTTTCCTTAGCAAGCAAATGGGGAACAATGTCTGGCCTCCACAATTCATATTGGAAAAACAACCTAGACGACCATTAATAAGGACCAGTGAAATAAATTATCTTATATGTGTGTGTGTATACAGCCAATAGCGAGAACAGGTTGGTTTTACATGAGCAGATACAGAAGCAATTGAAAAGATAAGCTGGGAAACATTAGCCCACTTTTGTTTAAAAAACATCATTGTGACAAATATATGATATTGCTTTTATGTGAAATCTAAAACTAGGCTACAAATAAACTTATCTGCAAAACAGAAATAGAGTTACAGATGTAGAAAATAAACATGGCTCTGGGGGGAGGGGAGTAGGGAAAGATAAATTGGAAGAATTTATTGACACATACACATCACCATATATAAAGTAAATCACTAATAAGAACCTGCTGTATGGTGCAGGGAATTCTACTCAATCCTCTGTAATGGCTTATATGGGAAAAGAATTAAAAGAGTGGGTATATGTATACATATAACACACCCACTTTGCTGTATACCTGAAGCTAACACAACATTGTAAATCAACTATACCCCTATAAAAATTATTTTTAAAAAACATTGTACACTTATAAGCAAAACATATTATACACTATGTACGAGCTACAGAAAATACATCAAACTGTTATATACTATATACAGTGGAGGATTGGGATTCAGAGACTTTTACATTTTATGTGATATTATTCTATTGTTTTTAATCAATGTGAATTACTTTTATGATAAAAATTTTTTTAAATAATTTTAGATGGGAAAAAATCCTTCATACTGATGACCTTGCAGTTTTTTAATTGGAAAAGGTGACTATTCTCTGTCACCAAAACTTCTTAAAACCATCTTTCATTTGAAGCCTGTAAATATTACCATGTTAATAATGCTTAAAAATCATTCACCTTTAAAATGTGTTAAATTTTGTCAGGAATCAATCACACATAAAACCACAAAGTAACACCTAAAATAATATAGGTGGATACATGTCAGATCTTAGAATAGAGAAAGACATTCTAAAGATAAAGTCCAAAGAAAAAGGCATAAAGTAAAAGATTGAAAGTTTTTATAGGTTTCCGTGGTGGCTCAGTGGTGAAGAATCCGCCTACCAATGCAGAAGACACAAGTTTGATCCCCGATCCAGGAAGATCCCACGTGCCTTGGAACAATTATTAACACAACATTGTAAATCAACTATACCCCTATAAAAATTATTTTAAAAAAACATTGTACACTTATAAGCAAAACATATTATACACTATGTACGAGCTACAGAAAATACATCAAACTGTTATATACTATATACAGTGGAGGATTGGGATTCAGAGACTTTTACATTTTATGTGATATTATTCTATTGTTTTTAATCAATGTGAATTACTTTTATGATAAAAATTTTTTTAAATAATTTTAGATGGGAAAAAATCCTTTATACTGATGACCTTGCAGTTTTTTAATTGGAAAAGGTGACTATTCTCTGTCACCAAAACTTCTTAAAACCATCTTTCATTTGAAGCCTGTAAATATTACCATGTTAATAATGCTTAAAAATCATTAACCTTTAAAATGTGTTAAATTTTGTCAGGAATCAATCACACATAAAACCACAAAGTAAAACCTAAAATAATATAGGTGGATACATGTCAGATCTTAGAATAGAGAAAGACACTCTAAAGATAAAGTCCAAAGAAAAAGGCATAAAGTAAAAGATTGAAAGTTTTTATAGGTTTCCGTGGTGGCTCAGTGGTGAAGAATCCGCCTACCAATGCAGAAGACACAAGTTTGATCCCCGATCCAGGAAGATCCCACATGCCTTGGAACAATTAAACCTGTGTGCCAAAACTACTGCGCCTGTGCTCCACAGCCCACGCACCCTGGCGCCCGGGCTCAGCAACAAGAGAAACCTCTGCAACTTAGAGAGTAGATCTCGCTCATCGCAATTAGAGGAAAACCCTCGCAGCAACCAAAACCCAGCACAGTCAAAAATAAACAAATAAATAATAAACATTTGGGGGGGAAAGTTTTTATGATTGAAAAAAATGTTAAAGTTCTTCTTATTTCAACTTTCTATCGTTGCCTATTATGTTCACACTCTCTCTAAAGAGAAACTGACCACCCACAACCCCGACTGCCCCGGCAGCCGTGTTTTACACCACGTGACCACGGCATCCCAGCCTCCACCAGCGGGACTAGAAAAAGGCACGGACCCCAAGCAGGTCAGTGTCCTGTGATCCTCCATGGTCCTCGCTCTCACTCTCTAAAATTTGAATCAAGTAATTTTTAAAAATAGCTTTTGCCACAAGAGCCTAAATTGAAAATTCATGACATGGAGGAGACAAGAGAGACCCCAGTGAAGCACAGGCCAAACCAAGGATTGGAGTTCTCACACCCACTCTGACCAAGCAGAAGTCCCCTGTGGACAGTGGGAGAGAAGGAAGCAGGCTCATCAAGAACAGCTAGCTGAGTCACGCCACGGTGGAGCACTGAAAGTGAATGTGAAGTAGCTCAGTCGAGCCTGAGTCTTTGTGACCCCATGGATAGTAGCCTGCACCAAGCTCCTCCGTCCATGGGATTTTCAAGGCAAGACTACTGGAGTGGGTTGCAGTTTCCTTCTCCAATGCAAGAAAGTGAAAAGTGAAAATGAAGTCACTCAGTTGTGTCCGACTCTAGCCTACCAGGTTCCTCTGTCCATGGGATTTTCCAGACAAGAGTACTGGAGCGGGGTGCCATTAGAGATGCACAAATTTCAGCTTTGGAGTACCTGGAATCACCATGATCCTGAAGTGCCTCCCAGTCTCTGGGAGGCCCAGCTTTATTATAGCTCCTGTACTTATATCACCCGGGAAGGCAATGGCACCCCACCCCAGTACTCNTGATGCTGGGAGGGATTGGGGGCAGGAGGAGAAGGGGACGACAGAGGATGAGATGGCTGGATGGCATTTCCGACTCAATGGACATGAGTCTGAGTGAACTCTGGGAGTTAGTGACGGAAAAGGGAGGCCTGGTGTGCTGCCATTCATGTGGTCACAGAGTCAGACACGACTGAACAACTGAACTGAACTGAACTGATACTTCTGGATAATTAATACTCTGCATAGAACTGCAGTCAGTATGTACTCAAATATAATACACATTGTACTGAAATGACAGTTTATAATTTTTTTTTTCAATAAACACAGAGATTCATTTCCATGTGTGTTACAATGTAATTACTTCTTGAAGTTGGATCCAAAGCCCTTAGAGTAAGAATGTACCTTGTTCCAGTAGTGGCAGAGATGTTTATCTCAGGAATTTGAGAATAACAAAAAGCAGGAAAGAAACTGTAAAAGATATGACCCTTAAAGGGGGGAAACTTCACTGGGTGGGATGCATTTTAATAAGGCTTTTTCTCTGAGGGAAATCTCTTGTCTGAGAGGCACAGAAGAGCTGGAAATGAGCAGAAAGCTGTTTTGTTACTGACTTGAGATATCAGAGGATAGAGCTGAGGGCTGCCAGAATGGCTGGAAATTGAATGAGGAAATCCTAACAAGAAAGAAACCACAGAAGGAAGAGCCCCTAAATCTCTAAATAAATTCCTCTCAAATCCCTTGGCATTTCCGACTCAATGGACATGAGTCTGAGTGAACTCTGGGAGTTAGTGACGGAAAAGGGAGGCCTGGTGTGCTGCGACTCATGGGGTCACAGAGTCAGACACAACTGAACAACTGAACTGAACTGAACTGATACTTCTGGACAATTAATACTCTGCATAGAACTGCAGTCAGTATGTACTCAAATATAATACACATTGTACTGAAATGACAGTTTATAATTTTTTTTTTCAATAAACACAGAGATTCATTTCCATGTGTGTTACAATGTAATTACTTCTTGAAGTTGGATCCAAAGCCCTTAGAGTAAGAATGTACCTTGTTCCAGTAGTGGCAGAGATGTTTATCTCAGGAATTTGAGAATAACAAAAAGCAGGAAAGAAACTGTAAAAGATATGACCCTTAAAGGGGGGAAACTTCACTGGGTGGGATGCATTTTAATAAGGCTTTTTCTCTGAAGGAAATCTCTTGTCTGAGAGGCACAGAAGAGCTGGAAATGAGCAGAAAGCTGTTTTGTTACTGACTTGAGATATCAGAGGATAGAGCTGAGGGCTGCCAGAATGGCTGGAAATTGAATGAGGAAATCCTAACAAGAAAGAAACCACAGAAGGAAGAGCCCCTAAATCTCTAAATAAATTCCTCTCAAATCCCTCAACATAGGGGAGATGCTCAGACACCTTACAGAAAGCAACAGTGGAAAGATTGAAAGAAATTTCAGTTGCTGCCTCCATGAGGGAGAGGAGTTTAGAGTTTTGAGTCCGGCCATATTGAAAGGCTTGGTTAACTCAAGCTATTCATGGAAACCCCCCAAATTTCAAGTCACTAGGCTAAAGACTATGTGCCAGATTTAAAGAGTTCACCCTAGGTCTGAACATAAATCATGAGACTCACTCCTGACATCCCAGAACCAAGCCTTCACAAGCCAGTGTAAATGGCCAGTAATGTAATAGCCTGTTAGATCAAAAACAAACACCATCCAGTGGATGATAGGAGGATCCAGAGCCTCTGCACTCTTCCACCCACAAAGTCTAGTACATACTAAAAATTAGTAGGTATGCAAAGAACCAGGAAAATGTGATGCAGGGTAGAGAGAAAAATGAGCCAAAAGAACCAACCCTGACGACACCGATGCTGAAACTAGCAGACGAGAATGTTAAAGCAGCCGTTATAACTATATGCAAACTGGAATTTATCTATTTATTGTTTCTCAGTCCCAACTCAACCTTTCTTTGCCCAGCTTTATGATATTGGAACTAGAGTCTACAAACACTTCTCTTTTGCCAGCTGGCACAGTGAAAAAGTTTGCTAATAGAAGATACTAAATGAGTTATTGCAAGGGACAGAGGCTCCTCTTCCTGGTTATGGTGTGCTTTTAACTTTTTAAAACTGCTGGTTGTCGCAGCATGAGGCAGCCAGTAGCATGTGTGACATCAGACGGTGGCTTTCCAGTGAGTTTTAGCAGCACCTCAGCAAGCAGCTTCCTGCTTGTTTCTCCACTGGACTGCCATCCCAGCAGGTGATTTCCCGCTTTCTGTCCCTTGCCCAAAGTACACCATGAACTTTCCTACCATCCAGTGGTCTAAAGATACACTCAATCTAATGATGTATGAATCTCAGTCTTGAAGATGAAAGTGGCTTATTTCATGTCTATTTATTCCTCATTCCATGTCTATTTATACCTTATTCCATGTCTATTTATACCTAAACCAGTGGCAGTGGCTGCTCCTTGTGTAGGTTATTTATATATTCTTTCGAGTTCTCTTTATGTCAGTAGTTAATTTCCTGCAACCAGTTAATAATTCTTTTAATTATACTTTTCCTATTCAAATTATTGGTGTTTTTTCTATCTTATGGGTCCCTGAACTGCAAAACATATTCAAAGTGCACACAAAGTTGTCTAAGTGAAAGTGACGTCATTCAATC
>SJYX01021119.1:6683-16990 GCA_006410675.1 Oreotragus oreotragus
AGTCCATGGGGTCACAAAGAGTCAGACACGACTGAGCGATTCTCACTTCATCCCACTTCACCGATCTCTTACATTTCGTTCCATTCATTCTTTCTCGTCATGCTTCAGTTTGTTTACTTTCTACTAACCTGTTTTGTTTGCACTCACCAACCTCTTTAGCGGGTACCACTCTGCTGTTAAACCCATCATATCAGTTAATCATATCAGATATCTTCTTTTTGGTTCTAGAATTTCCAGTTGATTCTTTTAAATAAATTTTAAACTTTTGATCAATCTGTCTCTATTTTCCTTTATTTTTTCTAACAACTATAAATGGCTAAATTTGACTGCAGATTTCAGCATCTGGATCACCTGTGGACCTGCTGCTCTCGTCTACTTTTCTTCTTCTGGGTCACATTTTCGTGTTTTCCTGGCTCTTAATTTTGACTATGTACTGTGCTTTGTGTAGAAAAGAATGTAGAGTCTGAAGTCAGCGGCATGTCCCCCTAGTCTTTACCCTTCCTGTTAAGCAGACAGTGAAGGACCGAGCAGTTCTTGTGTTAGTCGCTCAGTCACGTCTGACTCTTTGTGTGACCCCATGGGCTGCAGCCCACCAGGCTCCTTTTGTCCATAGCATTTCCCAGGCAAGAATACTAAAGTGGGTTGCCATTTTCTTCTCCAGGGCATCTTCCCGACCCGGGGATCAAACCCACCTCTCTTGCATTGGCAGGTGGGTTCTTTACCACTGAGCCACCCAGGAGGACTGAGCAGGATTGGGGCCAAATAGCAGTTTTTGGTGAGAATCAGTCCATCTCTGTCTTTAACTATCGGTATGCATTTATTGAAGGTGCTTACTCTGAATTGTCTTTGTTTCCTCAGAACTTCAAGACTGCAGGAAAATTTCTACAGCCTTTCTGACACAGCTTCACCCTCCACCCCCCTCCTCTGGCTGCCCCAGTACTCAGCAAATGTCCCATGAAGAAAACTGTCTAAATTTGAAGCTTCTCTAGCTCCATCCTCTTATGCCAGCTCACATGACTACTGAAAGTTATGCTGGATTCTCTTCACTATTAAAGATACTCTGCTCACAGCAAATCTAACTCTCAGCCTGGGCCCAGACAAGGTGAATGCTCTCAGAGAGGTGCCCTCAGCTCACCTAGAATTCTAGTTCGTCTAGTTCTCTCTCCTTTCACAGTTCTCTGATGTATTCTGAAGGAACGTTTTTGTTATTTTATTAAAGTTTCTAGTTTACAGTAGCAGGGGTGGTGACTTGTTACTCCCTGTGACATGCCACCTGGAAGCAGAAGTCTCTGCAAGTGCAGAGAGACTGAACCACTTTCCTTTCTAATCCTTTTCATCAGTTAGTGAAAATGAACCCACACTGCACAAAGCCAGCAATATCTTTTTCTTTTTGTCCTTTCCACTATGGAAGCGTTTTCTCTTTTCAAATTAGCACAACCCATTATGTTCCATTGCAAGGAGATCAAATCAGTTAATCCTAAAGGAAATCAACCCTGAATATTCATTGGAAGGACTGATGCTGAAGCTGAAGTTCCAATACTTTGGCCACCTGATGCAAAGAGCTGACTCATTACCAAAGTCCCTGATGCTGGGAAAGATTGAAGGCAGAAGGAGAAGGGACTACAGAAGACAAGATGGTTGGATGGCATCACTGACTCCATGAATGTGAGTTTGAGCAAACTCCTGGAGATGGTGAAGGACAGGGAAGCCTGGCGTGCTGCAGTCCATGGGGGTGGCTAAGAGTTGGACATGATAGTGACTGAACAACAACAAATTATGTTCCATTAGAAAGAGACCTGGGTTTGATCCCTGGCTTGGGAAGATACTTTGGAGGAGGGCATGGCAACCCACTCCAGGATTCTTTCCTGGAGACTCCCCATGGACAGGGGAACCTGGCGGGCTATAGTCCACGGGGTCGCAAAGAGGCAGACACGACTCAGTGACCAAGCACACAGCACAGTGATACTGGACTCCACCTCCCAAGGTGGCTTTCATTGCACCAACCTGCATCCACGAAGGCACAGCAGTTCAACCCATGATGGCTGGGGTCACTGCAGTGCAGGCACCATGCTGCCTTTGATCTCCTGGTGGCCACGGTTAGCCTAGGAGACAAAGCCTCCAAGAGCTACTGGGGCACAGCCAGACTCATGCATAGGAGGCCCTAGGCCTTTTGGGAGCCAGGGAGTCCCAACCTCACACCCAACAGTGCAAAGCTGTTTTATTTTATTCTCATCGTTGCGTTACACTTTGTCTAGACTGACAGTCTCTACTGCTTAGCATTTAATGGTATTATTTTTTTCACCTTCTGACCTCCCCAACTTTCTTCTCTCCTCTTACATTCTTTCTTGTTTACGTACTCTTTCTTTCCCGTCACTTCTTAATGGATCTGAGAAATGGAGGCCTTTTATAGCCAGCACTGGCCAAGAAGAGGGCACCTTTCTTGCCACGTAGAAAACCAGACAATCAGAATGTCCCACACCAAGTACGCAGGGCTGTGGTCTGTCACAGCTGTATCTGTCTGCTTTTGCTCATCAAAAGGTTGCCTGTGCATTGCCAAATAGTAAGTTATTTTCTTTTCCTAATTCCACATCCAACACTACCTGAAAATCAGAGGGTTCAGAAAGACCAAATCACAGAGAACCTAATCTCTGATGCTTTGATGTGAACAGTAACACCTGCATGTATCTGGGGTATAGTCTGGGATTTAGATTGTAGCACAAGGGCTGACTGCTCTATTTATCCTCTGTGTCTCAGTCAGCAGAATGGGGAAGGGTGGAGGCAAGCATCCCTTCTTTCAGCATATTCTTAGCTGTCTATCAAAGAAAAAGCCCTGCATTAAGAAGCCCAGCCCAGCATTAAGAAGGGGAGAAGGAACTAGATTCAGGGTCATTTTCAGTCAGTTTAGTTGCTCAGTTGTGTCCAACTCTTTGCGACACCCCATAGATTGCAGCATGAAAGCCAGGCTTCCCTGTCCAACACCAATTCCAGGAGCTTCCTCAAATTCATGTCCATCGAGTCAGTGATGTCATCTAACCATCTCATCCTCTGTCGTCCCCTTCTTCCGCCTCCAATCTTTCCCAGCATCAGGGTCTTTTCAAATGAGTCAGTTCTTCTCATCAGGTGGCCAAAATATTGGAGTTTCAGCTTCAGCAGCATCAGTCCTTCCAATGAATATTCAGGGCTGATCTCCTTCAGAATGGACTGGTTGGATCTCCTTGCAGTCCAAGGGACTCTCAGAAGTCTCTTCCAGCATCACAATTCGAAAGCATCAATTCTTCAGTGCTCAGCCTTCTTCATGGTCCGACGCTCACATATGTACATGACTACTGGAAAAGCCATGGCTTTTGCTACATGGACCTTTGTTGGCAAACTGTTGTCTCTCTACTTTTTCATATGCTGTCTAGGTTTGTCATAGCTTTTCTTCCAAGGGGCAAAAGTCTTTTAATTTCATGGCTGCAGTCAATGTCCGCAGTGATTTTTGGAGCCCAAGAAAATCAAGTTTGTCACTGTTCCCACGTTTACTCTCTAAAGCATTTCAATTTGGGCAATAAACACATGGCTTCCTCTAATTTGTGTACACAGTATATGCTAAGCAAACACCAAGAGGAGAAAGTCTGTCCTCCAGGAGTTCATCCTCTTTAGTTATAAAGTTTGGAAGTTCCTGAGACCTAACCTGGGGTCTCAGGAGTGCCTGGTGAGGTGGAGCGTGAAGGAGGTGGACTCTGGCGGTGACAGGACAGGCAGAGGAGAGGGGCCAGCCGGGGCCATGGTGGGGCTGCAAGGAGACACAGGGTGTGCAGAGCAGGGTGATGCACACCATGTGGGACCAAGCGAAAACCAAGAGTGGGGCCAGGCGGGAACCAGACCCCAGGGGACCTCAACATACCACATGAATGGCACAGGCTGGACCCTGCAGGCAGCGAGGAGGCTTAGGAAGGTAAACGTGGCATCAGCCCAGACCAGGGAAACACGGGGAAGCACTCTCAGATGCGAAATACATCTGAATTCTTAATTCAAGTTAAAAATCCTTTCCATCTTATGAAACAAACTTGGAAACTCTTATCTGTCTTTACCATCTTGAAGCTTAGTTTCCTCTCTGCTCCAAGGAGTTAAAAGGCAAAAAGGGATAGCATTTTAATTCAAGGGTCAGCAACCTTTTTCTGGTTGCTGACATTAGGTTCCATGGTCCCCACAGTCTCTGTGGCAGCCCCTCAACTTTGCCCCGCAGTGCCAAAGCAGGATAAACAGCACACACACAAGGAAGGTGACTGTGTTCCACTAGGACCTTACTTACCAGGGTAAATGGCCAGCTCAGTTTGGCTTGGAGGACACAGTTTGCTGATCTCTGGTTGTTTTTAAAAAATATTTTTCTTTATTTGGCTGTGAACTCTTAGTTGTGGCACGTGGGAACTAGTTCCCTGCCCAGGGATTGAGCCAGGCCCCGTGCACTGGGAGCAGAGTCTTAGCCACTGGATCACCAGGGAAGTCCTGCTGATCTCAGCTTTAACCCACAAGGGTTCGCTCACAGTACTCCTACCTCCTGTGTGATTTAAGCTGTGCTTTGGGGAAAGTTGCTTGTTTTTGAAATGAAGCTACGAAGGCAGGTCACAAAGGTGAGTGTGAAGGAAAGTGTGATGACGTCAGTATAGAGAGCCCCGGGGAGTGGACCGTCCACTGCCCAGACAGACACACGGCCACCTGTACCCTGTGGGGGGACCCGACACCACGGGCGCCACCCTGGGAGAGGCGTTACCTCGGCTTGCACGGCTGCGGGTGCGGACTCCCAGCGCCGGGGTGGCGTCCTCCACGGCGGGGGACGAGGTCTTCAGCACAGCCTTCATGTTCTCGTGCTCAGCAGCATCCTCCGCGTAGCTCAGGCCTTGCGGCTGGCTCGGGGGAGCTGGGGAACCGCCGGAGAACTTGCCAGACTGCAAGAGCAAGGGGGTTACGGCATGAGGTGACTCCCCAAAAACCAACTCAAGCTCAGCAAACCTCCGGCTGAGGCAAGCCTTCTGTCTCTCTCATTTTTTGTTTACGTGTATTGGGCAGACGCGTTAGTGATGGCAGTCAGTGAGGGCGTCAATGAACCGATGACGGATGGCTGCATGTGGGGCAACTTCCCTTATCAGAAAGAGAAACCCTGGTCCTGGAAGGACCACACCCATCCCTCTACTGTAGTGTGTCTCCCGGCTCACTGCAGATTCCCTCATGGGAAGCCGGCAAGGGGCGATGGACCCCAACTCTGGGAAGAACTCAGAAACCAAATCTAACACCAAAGGCTGGATATGAGTGTTGAAACATGCCTGTTAATCAGATACAGTGCAATTTATTGTTTCAAATGCGGTGCCAGAAAGCAGTTAAAGCGTTCGTATGGATCACTTATTAGGGCAGAATTTTAAAAGTGGGATTCAGGTGCAGAATCTTGTCCCCCTCGCTTTTCAGAGAAGGAAACCGAGGCCATCCAAGATGGAGAGATTTGTCAAAGGCCCCAAAAGAGTTTGATTCAGGGCCCAGATCAGAACATGGCCCAGAAATTCATGCTGAAACGGAGTCTGGCAACACTCACTTCTCGTTGTGTCAAAAATGTAGTTGTTTTCACAAGCATTACACTCCCATGATGAGATTCTCTAATTCTAGGCTGAACAAGGATAGGGTGTATGTTTTACAAGAGGTATGCTAGAATATCGGGCCACATGCACACACAGCCAAACATCTGGATGAAAAATAGTCAGTTAGAATAACAGTTGCAAAGAGCAGCTCCATCCAGCCCTGACTTCCCCTTTTTACCCACTGTCTCAGCCCTGGTGCTGAAGCCCGGGGCACAGTCGCTCATACCATCTGCGTGGCTCCTTCTTCATCCTTGGTCTCGGCAGCCCTGGCCTGGCCTCTGGTTCTGGCATCTGCTCCAGGGTCAGGGGAAGGAGCCACCGCCCATCCCACCCCTTGCCCATCTGTCCAGCAGGAGGAAGAGATTTGCTGACCCTGCCACCCTTGATAGGGCCTGGGACTCCGGGACCGCTAGGAAAATGCAGTTTCCCTTCAGTCAGTCCCTGGGACACACACCACAAGAACCCATGTAAGGAGGTTAGTGATCACACGCAAACCCAGCAGAAAACAGTCACGCGAGGTTTAAAGCGCTGAACAGGGCTGGCGCATCATGCCGCTCACGTCAGGTTAGATTCTACGGCACGCTCAGGAGGGTCACACGTGGCATTCTCCGTGTTTATAAACATCCTACCTCGACTTCGTCTTCTTCGTCAGTCTACTCGAGAGGACCGGACAGGATGGGAAAGACAGAAGGGATGCTCAGAAGGCACAGGAGTCAGCAGAGGTGAGATCATCTCAACGTGAAATCAAATTCCAATAAAAGGACTCAGCCACCGCACCCAAGGGGCACCCTTCTTGATGTGAGTTGCCGAGCCCTGCCTGCATAGCCCTCCTGTCTGGACACTCTCTGAGAGTCCCAAGACCAGTCCTGACCAAGGTCAGGCCAATTTCCTGAGGCTGCCTAGGAGGACAAAAACTGGTTCACCTGGTCCCCTGACCGTTAAAGACCTCTGTGGTCTGGCCATGGGCTGACCACAGTCAGCTGGCTGGTCCCTGGGCTGGCCATGTCCCAGGGAACCCACCACCACCTGCCAGCCATCAGGACCTCCCTCTGCCTGTCTCCATCCATCCACTGTGTCCCCTCCTCTCACTCCGAGTGCTGAGCCTCCCTTGCCCAGGCCGCCAGGTCTGGGTCCCCCTGAACCCACCTACACACCGGCCACTCAGGACAAGTGGGACCACTGCCTGGGCAGGATGGGTCCCCTGACTCTTTCCTCAGAAACATCAAATGATTTTAAAAATCTTACCTGTCCCTCATGGAGGCTGTCTGAACTGACACACCATTCTTTTAATTATCACCAGCCAAACTGCTTTAAGTAACCAAATAAAATATTCCTTTTCCAAAAATAAATTGAGGATGAAAGTCATGTCAATTTCTTAATTCTAAATCAAGCACATCCTTAATTTCACTTGTGTTTCCACTGAGGTTACAAGCCAGGACGGCAAATTAGACACAGGTTTTTGAGAACTGACTAAACTTTTGGGAGCCGAAATGACAAAATGCTTCCAGTTCTACACTGCTTCCAGGCAATCAGCCTTGTGATGAGAGATGACTCTTTTTTCTTTTTCTAATCTTAGAGCTTTTTTAACTGGATAGTTGGCATTGTTCCAGTGATTAGCACACGTGCTTACCTCTAGCCCTCTCAAAACCCCCCAGTCACTAGCGTTTGCTTTTCACAGAAGAGGAAGCTAGGGTTGGGGAAGATTAAGGGTCTCACCCAGGAGGACCACGGCCCTCGGCAGGGCTGTAAGAGTCCAGGGATGGACAGCCTGCGTTCTCACTGCCCGTCTAGGGTGTGATGGAGGTAGAAAGGGCCACACTTGCCTTGTGCTGTCTTGTCTATGCACCGTGTTGCCTGCAACTAGTTTAGGGCATAGGGGAAAGGCTTAAGTTCTCACTGATCCTTACATCGCAGGACTCCTGGAGAGTAAGAAAGGAGGCCTTCTGCACATTGAGAAATAGAGAAAGAAGAGGGGAGACAGGCACGTGAGAGCAGGTGTGGGGCTGACTGTGAGTCTTTAGATTTTACCCAGACTTCTCTGTGCCTCATAAAATGATGGTTTTCCTAAAGTCCTCCCTGTCTAACTGCAACCACTTTCATTCTCGTTATTCAGCATCTATATTAAAAATTACTTCCCACAGTTTTCTCTAAAAATCACTTCCAGCTCCGATGCTCAGGGGCTCTGTGACTCTCTATTGCCTGCTTTTGTTTTCAGTTGTGCATATATGTTGTTTTCTACCCAGATCATGACACCCTTGGGGTACAAGTTTGCCTGCTACTGTACTCACACCTTCCTAGGAGCCCTGTGCCTTGGTGGGTACACAATGGGTGCTTAACCAAGGACTGGAAAAACCTGAAGCTGCATACTTTGTTTTGAGTGACAATATCCTAATCTTCCAGCAGATGGCAATCTTTCTACATGAATGGTGCCACTTGTACCATCAAAAACAAGGGCCCCCTTGGGGATGAACCGTCAAGAAACCTGCGCTGTCCAGATTTCAGTGCGAATTTAAATATTTTTGAATCCAATTATAGAAACATTTACCCCTGTTTATAAATAGGAGGACTGAATATTTTCAGAAAAGGACACAATTTAAAAATTAGTGGGATCTGTAAAAAAAAATCTCAAGAATTTGGCAAGAAATTCTATTGTGTTTTCATAACTATAAGCATATTGAGTTTGTATTTTTCACACTCCAGTGTATCTCATTGCCACAAACATAAGTACTTCCCTTTTTAAACTTTTAAAAATAATACTTTGGAATGAAATGTGGGCCACAGTTTGCCCAAGTGGGTTCAGTTTGCTTCCTGAGTCACTGTCTTTCCAGGAAGCTGATGATCCAATTGAACCCAGATTTTAGGAGAGGACATGGAAGACTCAGCTGATGGCACTGGTCTTCAGAACAATCTGTAGAAAGGGTCCCTTCTGCAGAAATGGGATCTGGGCACTTCCTAAGGATTCAGCAAATTCCAAGGAAACAAGGATCAAGTGTAGGGTGAATGGTAAGGAGACTAGTCCCTGGTTCTCCTTCAAAATGCCTTAAAATTGAAACACAATTTCTAAGATAGTTCATCTGAGAAGGTCACACCCCTCAGGAATGTGGCTAGCAATCATATTTCTTATTATATGTCTTACAAGATGATTGGTCACCGTGGGCACAGAAGGCAGCCTCAGTGAGATCTCCTTAACTGAGCTTATTCCTCCCCAGAGAAACCTGCCTGATGTGGGTTCAGCAGAGGCTTGCAACTCACACGATGAGGTCACTCCTTGTGTCTTAATCCTTTACCTATTCTGTTCCCTGCATCTGAGAGGCACTTTGCTTCTCAGATAGATATAAAGAGGGGCGGAGCCTAGCAGGCTACCATCCACACAGTCGCAAGGAATCAGACACGACTGAAGTGCCTGAACGCAAGTTTCACGGAGGCCCAGCAGCAAGAGGCGCCTGCACTGCGTGCCTTTGTCTCTGGCATCTTCACATAGCGCTTTGCCCTCCACGGCGTTCATGGTGTGTGTGGGCTTGGTGCTGACGCGGAAGAGATGGAGGACAAGCCCAGGGGCTGGGGAGGCATGCAAGTGTGCAGGGCTCCCCAGGGGGCCATCAGAGACTCCTGCTAAATTCACTGTCCTCTGGGCTCTATCTTCTAACTCAAGGGACTGCCAAGAGCCCATAAGATTACGTCTTTGAGCAACCACATCAGTTATTTCTCCATTCAAATGCCTAGAATGGGTGGTCCATGTGTCAACTGATTGATTATGTAATATTATCCNCTCCTGCTAAATTCACTGTCCTCTGGGCTCTATCTTCTAACTCAAGGGACTGCCAAGAGCCCATAAGATTACGTCTTTGAGCAACCACATCAGTTATTTCTCCATTCAAATGCCTAGAATGGGTGGTCCATGTGTCAACTGATTGATTATGTAATATTATCCTGATTATTAAAATCCTGAATCAATTCCCAAATCAGAACCTTTGTCTTCCTCTGGTGTCATTATCTTTTAGACTTTTTCTTCTTCTCTTTCAATTCTAGCCACTTCACAAAGGTTGAAAATGGAATCAAGTATTCAACATCATTAGCATCACACAGCCCACCAAGTTAATTACTTGTGTGGTAGGTTAAAGTTCCTCCACCAGCCACCCCTCCTTAATTTACAACTTAGTTTGAAGTTTGTTATATTTCAGATTTTCACCAAAGTGGTAGAGGGACAGTTTAAGAGCACCTTTTAAAAGAGGCAAATTTTTTTCACAGTCAAAAAAAAGAGAAAAGTGCAGCCTCTAAACTGTGGAGTGGTTCTACGGTTGATCAGACATTCAGAATAAATGACATAAAGAAACTGACTTCATGAAACTTACATCAGTGATCATCTTCCCCCGGGTCTTGTTTCTCTCTCTGTGGTTGGCCCGTTTCTGTTTCTGCTGCAGAACTCTCTCCCTGGTGGTGCGGTACTCCAGTGCGAACTCACTGATGATCCTGCAGAACTTGTTTATGTTCACGTCCCGTATCGCATACGGTGGGTGGCCCATAAAGAGGAGAAAGGAGTGGAACCTGCCGTGAGGAAACAATGGTGACAAGGGCTCCAGATTTATTTAAGGAACAAAAATCAGCTGTCTGCAGACTTTCAGTTAAAAACAAACACACACACACCCATTGTTCTTCGTTCTTGGAGTTCTTTGAGGTTAAAGAGTGAAGCAAAAGTCC
>SJYX01021120.1:6637-26075 GCA_006410675.1 Oreotragus oreotragus
GAAGGACTGATGCTAAAACTGAAGCTACAATACTTTGGCCAGCTGATGCGAAGAGCTGACTCATTTGAAAAGACCTGATGCTGGGAAAGATTGAGGGCAGAAGGAGAAGGGGCTGACAGAGGATGAGAAGGTTGGATTGACTCATTGACTCAATGGACATGAGTGAGCAAACTGCAGGAAATGGTGAAGGGTGGAGAAGTCTGGGGTGATGCAGTCTATAGGGGTGCAAAGAGCCAGACATGGCTTAATGACTCAGTAACAACAGCATGTACCCAGGTAACGCTTTTGCATAAGTATATACTGGAACTGCCTTCTGAGTGGCAAGGAACTATAGCAGAGATGCTCAACATGGTGGAATTGGAGGACTCCCTAAATCCAGACTAGCTTGGGGTGCTCATTAGAATGCAAATCCTTAGTCCTCAACCTGATTTACAGAGACAAAAATATATGTAGGTATCTTTTACTTTTACAGAAAAGCATTTTCAAATAAGTGGCCCAGTTTATTTTTACATTGCTGTTTAGTCGCTAAGTCATGTGCGACTCTTTTTCAACCCCATGGACTGTAGCCGGCCAGGCTGCTTTTATGCATGGATTTTCCCATGCAAGAATACTGGAGTGGGTTGCCATTTCCTCCTCCAGGGGATCTTCCCAACCCAAGGATCAAACCTGCGTCTCCTGCCTTGGCACGCTGGTTCTTTACCACTGAGCCACCAGGGAAGGCCTAATTTTGCATACATTAAATTTAAAAAAGAGCAAACAAAAACCCAACAACTTTGTATCAGGGCGCCCTGTAGTTCTATAGTTTTGTTGGGAGCAGAAAGAGGATTAAGTGGGCATTGGAAGAGTGGGCTAAGAGGTAAAAATGGTTTTCCTTCCTTGAAAATTCTGCCTGGTGTTGTGGATCGTGAAAATGTTCACGTTAGCATTTCAGAAGGTGTTCCAACTGAGCAACTTCACTTTCACTTTTCACTTTCATGCATTGGAGAAGGAAATAGCAACCCACTCCAGTATTCTTGCCTGGAGAATCCCAGGGACGGGGGAGCCTGGTGGGCTGCCGTCTATGGGGTTGCACAGAGTCAATCACGACTAAAGTGACTTAGCAGCAGCAGCAGCATATTCTTGAGGGTTGAAAGAAAAAAAAAAAAAACCTGTCCTTTATATATTTTAGATTAGTCACTCTTTAAAACTACTATTCCTTATTATTTGTTTAGTCCCCAAAGATGCCTGGTTTAGAGTATGACCTCAGATTAACTGAAAGATAATGAGCTCATTCCTACTGACATCATTCTCTCACTTTTCTTCCCTAATCTCTTTTGCCTAGTCTTTAACACCCAGCTCTGATATCTCTTCTACTTGAAAGCCTTCCTTGTACAAGCTAATCATAGGGTGTTAAAACATTTTTATTTGTTCATCAAATTTGGCTCAATAATTCCACTTTTAAAATGTATCCTTAAGAATCATTTGGACGTGAATACAAAGATATTCAAAGTATGAATACAAAGATATGCATCTTGTCTGTAATAGATTGGAAGCCACCTCTATAGGCTACACCATGTGGCTTGCAGGGTCTTAGTTCCCAGACCAGGGATCAAACCCTGACCCCTGAAGAGAAATAACCAAGTCCTAACCACTGGACTCCCAGGGAATTCCCTGCAGGTCCCTGAATAGGTGATTGACTGAATAGAGTCATCCCACTGGAATATTATACAGCCAATAAAAAGGATGATATAAATCTACATCCATATATTTATTTTCATGAAAAGATGTTCTCTATATGTTGCTAAGTGAAAGAGGATTTACAGGATATAATAATTATAATATTTATTAAAAAATAGTATACTTAAATACTAAACTTAGTTTAAGTGCTTAATATCAGTATAGTCGCTCAGTTGTGTTCAACTCTTTGTGACTCCATGGACTGCAGCATGCCAGGCCTCCCTGTCCATCACAACTCCTGGAATATCCAAACTCATCTCCATTGAGTCAGGGATGCCATTCAACTATCTCATCCTCTGTCGTCCCCTTAACCTCTTGTCTTCAATCTTTCCCAGCTTCAGGGTCTTTTCCAATGAGTCAGCTCTTCGCATCAGGTGGCGAAAATATTGGAGTTTCAGCTTCAGCATCAGTCCTTCCAGTGAACACCCAGGACTGATCTTCTTGCAGTCCAAGGGACTCTCAAGAGTCTTCTCCAACACCANAGCTTCAGGGTCTTTTCCAATGAGTCAGCTCTTCGCATCAGGTGGCGAAAATATTGGAGTTTCAGCTTCAGCATCAGTCCTTCCAGTGAACACCCAGGACTGATCTTCTTGCAGTCCAAGGGACTCTCAAGAGTCTTCTCCAGCACCACAGTTCAAAAGCATCAATTCTTCAGTGCTCAGCTTTCTTTATAGTCCAACTCTCATATCCATACATGACTACTGGAAAAACCATGTCTTTGACTAGATGGACCTTAGTTGGCAAAATAATGTCTCTCCTTTTTAATATGCTGTCTAGGTTGGTCATAGCTTTCCTTCCAAGGAGCAAGTATCTTTTAATTTCATGGCTGCAGTCACCATCTGCAGTGATTTTGGAGTCCAAAAAGATAAAGTCTGCCACTGTTTCCACTGTTTTCCCATCTATTTGCCATGAAGTGATGGGACCGGATACCATGATCTTAATTTTCTGAATGTTAAGTTTTAAGCCAGCTTTTTTACTCTCCTCTTTCACTTTCATCAAGAGGCCCTTTAGTTCTTCTCCACTTTCTGCCATAATGGTAGTGTCATCTGCATAGATGGAGAGCTCTTAATAAACATTTTTTGGATGAATGAATATATTGAGTGCTTTATATGCCTCTGAGATTATAGTTCTAAGAATTATGCTTTTTCTGTCTTCTCATTTATCTTTACAACAACCCACCAAGGTAGGTATTATCACCTGTTTATTATAGATAAGAAAACCAATTCTTGGAGAGAGTAAGCAGATTGCCCAAAGTTACGACGGTAATAAATTACAAGACCTTGGTTTGGAACAGTCTGACTCAAATCCTTTATTTTCACATGTTTTTTGGGTTTGAGAAAGTTGTGCACATATATGTGATAGAAAACTCATAATATGTTCATAGCAGCCTGCTAGCGAAGGTTGTGATCTGAGCAGTGGGATCGTCGACCTTTCTTTCTCTATTTTGTCTGCATGTTTCCATGTTTACAAAGTGACCATGGATTACAGTAGTAGCCCTTCTTATCTAGCTTTGCTTTTCACAGTTTCAGTTACCTGCTGTTTTCTGAGGTTCTTAAATAGTAAATGGGAGATTCCAGAAATAATTCATAAGTTTTAAGTTGTGTACTGTTCTGAGTGATGTGATGAAATCTCAAGCCATTCTCAGTCCTTCCCCAGGCATGAATCATCCCTTTGCCCAGTATATCCTGTCTGCTTAGTAGTCATTTAGTGGCTATATAGGTTATCAGATTAGATAGGCTGTTGCATGCTTGTGCTCAAGTAACCCTTTTTTAACTTAATATTGGTCTGAAAGCTCAAGAGTGATGGTGCCAATTTAGAGTTATCAAAGAGAAGCCATAAAGTAAGTTGAAAGTTCTGGACCTAATACAGAAAGGAAAAGAAATCATGAGCTGAGGTTGCTAAGATCTGCAACCTCAAGATTCCTAAGAAGGAATCTTCTATGTGAGCTCATGAAGAGAGAAAAAGAAATTCACGCTGGTTTTGCATCTCATACTGAAAAAGTTACAGCCATGGTGTATGGTAAGCACTTAGTTAAGATGAAAAAGGCATTAAATTTGTACCATAAGATAGTTTGAGAAAGAGACTATATTCACATTACTTTTATTAAGTATATTTTTATAACTTCTATTTTAGTGTTAGTTACTTTTGTTAATCTCTTACTATACCGAAATTGCAGGTATGCATGCATAGGAAAAAACATAGTATATATAGGATTTGGTAATATATCTGCAGTTTCAGGATCCACTGGGGAGCTTGGAATGTTCCTTCGCTAATAAAAGGGAATTACTGTACATTCATAATAAAATACCTACATTAAAAAGGGACTTTTTTGTTCACTAAACCAACATCACCAACAAAAAAGCCTTTGGGGGAATTTTTCTTTCTAAACAAAATAGATCACTCCATTTCCTATGCTATGTCCAAACCCAGTTCCACATCTGCTGTTTACTGTTTTCACTCTTTAATAGTTATTATTGTTTCAATTTTCTTTCGAACTTAACAAGGTTGGAGACTGTATTTCATTTATCTTTTTAATTTTAGGGGTAATACAGTGCTTGGTGCACCAGACATATATCCAAAGAGATTTATCTAATGAAAAAAGAGCCTTAATGTAGAAAAATCACTGTCCATCACTGTATTTTTCTTTGCCCCTTTCCTGATACTGTAAATATTACGTATTTGTTCCTAGTCTTGGCCGTGACAAAGCCTCTCTACTGCCTTTTTATCTCCTACTGCTAAAAGCAGTAGCCACTAAGTGTAAAAAATCAAAACAAAGCGCTTTCCCATCTCCCTGATGGAGTAAAAGCAGTGAAGCCCAAATAATGCTTAGTTACCAAAAGCCACGCCAGGTGTCTAATCGAAACAGTATTGATTTTAGCTAGTAAGTAGCCCTTAATATAGTTGGAACCTGGGTTGAATATGCAGCCTGGTAATTAGCTAATAAAGCAAACAAGGCCTGCAGAGAACATGGTGCAGTTGGATAAACAGCAGCCTGTCATCCAGGAAGCTTGCCTGCATATAATATCTTCTCCTACAGAGGACTCAAGTTACCTTTAGGACTCCATGCCTAGTATTTTTAGCCATTAAATAAGGGGCGGGAGGAACCTGTAAACTTATCATAGGGTCTGAGATATAACTAAAAGCAGTTGTAAATGTTTTATGAATATTACATGTACTAGAAATGCTTCCTGAAGACAGATGTTACAATTTAATAACCTTAAGTGGGAAGGTTTAATAACTACTTTAGATCATTAGGATAATGTTTAATGCCGTAGGATAATTATTAAACAATTCTCCAGTTTGCCAAATCATCCAATATGCCAGAGAAACCATAGCTTGATTCATTCTCATATGATCCACTAACAGCTCAATGAAACTACAAAGTGGTAGAGACCAGTTGGGGAAAAAAAAAAAAAAAGAGCAAGGGTGAGAAAAGGACTAAGTTAGCTAGATGCCACTTTGAGAAAGAAGAAAATCAGAGGCAGAGGGTCAGAGGCAAGATGTAAGGATTAAGGTGCAAAGGCTCTGAATCAGAGACAGTGATAAGAGCTTAGAGCTTCAGCATCCAAATACATTGTATTAGGCCTGCACAGAGGCTTTGTTGTTGTTGTTGATCTGTTTTTAAAATTGGTTGCTGATATTTTCTTTTTTTTAATATAAATTTATTTATTTTAATTGGAGGCTACTTACTTTACAATATTGTAGTGGTTTTTGCCATACATCAACATGAATCTGCCACGGGTGCACACATGTTCCCCATCCTGAACCTCCCTTCCACCTCCCTCCCTGTATCATCCCTCTGGGTCCAGTGCACCAGCCCCAAGCATCCTGCATCGACCCTGGACTGGCGATTCGTTTCATATATGATAGTATACATGTTTCAATGCCATTCTCCCAAATCATCCCACCCTCTCCCTCTCCCACAGAGTCCAAAAGAGTGTTCTATACATCTGTGTCTCTTTTGCTATTTCGCATACAGGGTTATTATTACCATCTTTCTAAATTCCATATATATGCGTTAGTATACTGTATTGGTGTTTTTCTTTCTGGCTTATTCACTCTGTATAATCGGCTCCAGTTTCATCCACCTCATTAGAACTGATTCAAATGTATTCTTTTTAATGGCCGAGTAATACGCCATTGTGTATATATACCCCAGCTTTCTTATCCATTCATCTGCTGATGGACATCTAGGTTACTTCCATGTCCTGGCTATTATAAACAGTGCTGTGATGAATATTGGGGTACACATGTCTCTTTCAATTCTGGTTTCCTCGGTGTGTATGCCCAGTAGTGGGATGATATTTTCTTAAGTGGGAGAAACATTACACAAAATTCCAGATTTCAGGCTTCTTTTGAAAATTCAGAATACCTAGTAAGGCTGGGCCTAATTCCTCCATGATAGCAGTGGGCCAAAGTTGTGTAAAAACTGCCCCATTTATTTTTTCTCAAAATTTTGATTATGAAAATCTTAAGGCTAGATGAAGAGTAGAAATATAAATATCTATTCACCTACTTCTAAATTCAACAATTGTTCATGTTTTCCAATATTTATTATAAAATTAAATACTTATATCTGTACATTTATACTTTTGCTGAATCATCTGAAAGTGGTTATATCGTGCAGTCATGTTAGACGCTTTGTGACCCCATGGACTGTATAGCCTGCCAGGCTCCTCTGTCCATGGGGATTCTCCAGGCGAGAATACTAGAATCAATTGCCATGCCCTCCTCCCAGGGATCTTCCCAACAGGGATCGAACCCAAATCTCCTGCATTGCAGGTGGATTCTTTACCATCTGAGCCATGAGGGAAGCACATGAATACTGGAGGGGGTAGCCTATCCCTTCTCCAGGGCATCTTCCCAACCCAAGGATAGAACCGGGGTCTCCTATATTGCAGGCAGATTATTTATGAGCTAAGCTACCAGGGTAACCTGTGGTTATATTATTTCATCCTTAAATATGTTAACATGTATTTCTAAAACAAGGATAGTTTCCTACATAACTGCAATATTATCACACTGAAGAAAAAATCAATCATAACTCCCTAAGGTCATCTTTCTGTTTTTCATCTTTACTCAGGCTATATTCAAATTTTCCCATCATTCCCAAAGTTTCTTTCACATTCATTTTCTTTTCAAGCTAGACTCCAATTAAAACATACTTATTGCACTTAGTTATGTCACATAAGTCACCTTTATTCTAGATCAGTCTCTCTCTCCCTAGCCCCCTTTTCTTCTACATTGTCTTAAAAGAGTCAGTTATCTATTGGACTAGGATCCAGATTTAAAGGGTTGACTAATTTAGATTAAACACTTGAGGCAAAAATAATTCTGAGATGATAACGCAGACTTCATATTGTATCACAGAAGGGAGGATATAATATCTATTGTTTTAGCTGGTAGCACAAAGTTTGACCACCAGGCCTAGGCAGAGAGGTAATCTCTTTAGCATGTGGGAGAAGGCAATGGCACCCCTCTCCAGTACTCTTGCCTGGAAAATCCCATGGACAGAGGAGCCTGGTAGGCTGCAGTCCATGGGGTCGCTAAGAGTCAGATATGACTGAGTGGCTTCACTTTCACTTTTTACTTTCATGCACTGGAGAAGGAAATGGCAACCCACTCCAGTGTTCTTGCCTGGAGAATCCCAGGGACGGGGGAGCCTGGTGGGCTGCCGTCTATGGGGTGACATAGAATCGGACACGACTGAAGTGACTTAGCAGCAGCAGCAGCAGCATGCTCTCTCTGATTTCCCCCAGACCCATGACTCCTTGTTTTATATCTAGCCTAATTAATTCATTTTACCTTGCCTGGAAGAAAGGTCAACTTAGAGTCGATAACGTGCTACAATCTGAACTGGGTGATAAGAGCACCAGCACTGCTTATTGTTCCGTGACTCAGTCGTGTCCAGCTCTTTGAGACTCCATGGATTGCAGCATGCCAGGCTTCCCTGTCCTCCACCATCTCCACATCCAGTCCGTGGAGTTGATGATGCCATTCAACCATCTCGTCCTCTGTCATCCCCTTCTCGTCTCACCTTCAATCTTTCCCAGCATCAGGGTCTTTTTCAATGAGCTGGTTCTTCACATCAAATAGATGGACAAAGTATTGGAGTTTCAGCTTCAACATCAGTTCTTCCAGTGAATATTCAGGGTTGATTTCCTTTAGGATTGACTGGTTAGATCTCCTTGGAACTCTCCAAGGGACTCTCAAGAGTCTTCTCCAGCACCACAGTTCAAAGGCATCAGTTCTTCATGGCTCACCCTTTTTTATTGTCTAGTTCTCATATCCATACATGACTACTGGAAAAATCATAGCTTTGACTAGACGGACCTTTGTTGGCAAAATAATGTCTCTGCTTTTTAATATGCTATCTAGGTTGGTCATAGCTTTTCTTAGAAGAAACAAGCGTCTTTTAGTTTCATGGCTGCAGTTACCATCTCCAGTGAGTCTGGAGCCCAAGAAAATAAAGTCAGTCACTGTTTCCATTGTTTCCCCATCTATTTTCCATGAAGTGATGGGACCAGATGCCATGATCTTCGTTTTCTGAGCCAGAATGATTGGCCAGTGAAAACCTGGAAACTAAAACCATCACCATCAAACCCAAGACTGTAAGCCACATGGCAGTGCAGCTGGATTCCCTTACCCTCCTGCTCTCTGCCTGGGCACCCCCTTCCCAATGAACTCTCTTACTTTGTCAGAATGTGTGCCTCCTCGGACAATTCATTTCTGAGTGTTAGACAAGAGCCCTCTTTTGGTCCTGTTAGGGGTCCCCGTTCCTGCAACAAAATTAGAAACAAATAAATTAGAGAAACTTGAAAGAAACGTATGGTTTTGGGGGAAATTGGGCAACTCATACTTCTAAACTCTGTGTGCTTCAGAGAAGCCTTGTGCCCTTGAATGTGCAGATGTCGTCTAGTCACTGAGGCATGTCCAACTCTTTTTGCGACCCCATGGAGTGCAGTCCACCAGGCTCCTCTGTCCATGGGATTTCCCAGGCAAGAATATAGGAGTGGGTTGCCATATCCTTCTTCAGGGTATCGTTCTGACCTTGGGATCGAACTCGCATTTCCTGCTTTGCAGGACGATTCTTTATCTCTGAGCCAGAAAGGAAACCCTTGGATAGCCTTTGGATATGCAGATATGTAGAAACGTATTACAAAGGCTCCTGGCTCTGGGGAATGGTTCTTTATTTGAGATAGGTAGAAATGTATAGTCCCAGGGGAGAAATCTGATTAAGGAGAAGGAATGAATTAAAAATTCTGTGGAACTCAAGGGTTTGGGTTTCCTGTGCTTCTTATTTATGAAGGTCTCTGATTCAATTTGACATGCATGTTATTTTTAGGGACACTTGTGATAAGGAGAACACAGAATCAGAAGTGGGCAGAGGAAAATGTGAATTGTGATGCAAGGCCAACAAAACCTCCTTCACCCGCTAAGGGAGTTCTGGAGTATGAACAGTCCATTAGTGTTATCTCCCAATTATTTAGCTGGGTCTTTATACTCCTGCTTCACTCAATCTGATGATAAGGATCAGTTCAGGAAAGGGATGGCCTTGAATGAGGCTGCTCTTTGCAGTAGAGGCAAATTCTAGAGGAGTTGCCAGCTGAAGATGCTTCCAGTAGCTGGTGAAAGAAGATCTGCTTAAAGAAGGATCTGGGTGGCGCAGCAATCCATCTGGTACAGACTTAATGTTAAAATTTTTGCTCTTATCTCTAAATAAAGCTAAAAGGGCAATTACTGACATCCTCTGCTAAATGTTAGTTGCCTAACTGTAACATTCAAACTATGAAATAATTTTTTCAACCTTGTTCTGGTATTTCTTCACTTGTTAGAAAGTTAAAACAAAACAAGGCATTTCTCAAATTTTTAAAGTCTCTAGTATCAGTTGAATGTCCCACAGGACAGAAAATTGAGCCCATTTACATTGCTGTAAATTGCTTTGTATTGTGAATAAAGAGTACATTACAAATGTCAGTGATGTACTGAAGGGCTAGCTCTACAAAGATAGACTGGAGTTTGTGTCAAAGGAAAATAAATGAAGGAAGTGCTGAAGGAACTGTTATCAGTTTCCTATTGCTGCTTTAACAATTTAACAGATGCTGGTAGTTTAAAACAAGAAATACAGTCTCCCATAGTTCTGGATGGCATCACCGACTCCAAGGACATGAGTCTGAGCAAACTCCAGGAGGTAATGAAGGGCAGGGAAGCCTGGAGTGCTGCAGTCCTTGGGGTTGCAAAGAGTCAGACACGACTGAACAACAACATTTCTGGAGGCCAGAAGTCCAACATTATTATCACTGGACTGAAATTGGGGTTGGCAGAGCCAGCTCTCTCCAGAAGATCTAGGAGAATTCACTCCTTGCTTCTACCAGCTTCTGGTGGCTGCTGGCATTCCTTGGCTTGTGTCTGGATTACTCCAACCTGCATCCATGATGACACTGTCTTCTACTCTTGTGTCTGTGTAAATCCTCTCTATTACTGCTCTCTTCTATAAATCTGTGAAATGGAATATTTCCTGCCACATCAATAAACAAAGATGTCACAGCGATTTTGTGCCTTCAAAGTGAATTTTTGAGCCCAAGAGGGAGAGCAATGCTTGCAATCTAGTAGCTACTGCTGCTCCCTACAATAAGCAAGGAACTAAGGATGTGAAAAATCAGGAAGCAGGATGCTGACCCCAGTTAGCTGACATGCATATGAAAGGGATGATTTCAGTTAGACCAGACTCTTGCATCTTCCTATACATAGAGGAGTGCTAAATTCCTTAAGTTATTTGGATTTCCTTAATTAGCAATAAACTTTTGATGTTGAGACTACCTGCTCCTTGCTGCAAACTTCTATATAACCTGGCTCCTCCCCTCTGCCTCCTCGGAACTGTTCTCCCAGAGTCACTTGAGATGCTGTCTCCTGGGCTTACGGTTCTAAAAATTCCCACCAAATAAAACATAGCTCTCAATTTCTATGTTGTGACTATTTTTTAAACTGACAGATACATGTGACTGTATTTAGGGTGCCCCCTGATAATTCAGGATAAACTCTCCATCTCAGAATTCTTGGTTAAATCATATCTGTTAATACTCCACACCTGCCATGTAAAGTGACATTCAAAGGTTCCAGGGAGGTCACTATTCAGCTTATATGTCTTCACTTTACCTCATTAAGCCTAGGGACAATTTGGTTTCACATAGCTCCAAAGCAGGAATGTAAATTGTATCTGGGTGAGGAAAATGATGAAAAAGCTAGAATTCCACCCCACCGCACTTTGAGACCCACTGTAGGAAGGCCTCTTTGTGAGGACTGGACTTCTCTATTGCAAAACCCCAAGAGGATCAGGTTGAAGAACACGTGCTCAGGAAAAAGTGCCTTCCTCTACATTTGACTACTGAAAGATATTTTTAGAACACATACACTCTAAATTTACTAGGAAAAAAATATTTTTTTTCAGATACCCTGACACCAGTTTCTAGCTTTTTTTTTTTTTAAATCACAGGTCAAGTTATCTCAGTTCTCAGAAATGACCAGGATTAAAAATTAGGTGGAAAGGAAATAGGATTATCTATTTACAGTGTGGTCTAGAGAATGTTAATAGACTTTTCATTAAGATTTCAAATTCTCTTTGATGAAGTTTACATTATACCATTCTCTTCTTTTGTTTTATGACCCCTAAAAAAGCTATTTTAAAAAGTATTTTAAAAGACTATTAAAAAAAGCTATTCAATAAGTAACTCAAAGATAACAGAACAAAGAGTCTCTGCATTTCCCTGGTTCATTTTTTGGCTTTGCTTGATGCCTTTACTGATAGAGGAGGAATGCAGGAGATTCCCTTTTGAGTCCAAGCTATTTATTGAGGGAACAGCACCTGTCACGCTGGCCTATACCCTTGTGTGTAGAGGGCCTCCCTCTTGGCTTGGCAGAAAGTAGGTCAATGCCCATGTGTTTCAAGGCTGCTGAATTAAGACACAGTGTTCTTCTTATTTTAAAGGCTAAACACGCACAGGCATAAACCCTGTCCTTCGCTATTGTTGCTCTATTTTTTGCTGTTCAGATTCATTCATTTAGAAAAAAAAATTGCATCAAAATATTACAAACTGTGGTCAGGTTTATTTTAAGTATTTACTGATGAGATTGAAATCATCTCCATGTTATGTAACAGGTTCTTAAGACATGGAACTGAACACATCTCCAGTTTCCTGGGCTGTTTACTCATAGCTCAGTCACTTCTTTAACTGAATCATAACCAGAGTTGCTCTGAAGGGTCCAATCCTCCATTTTGTTTCAGCTCCCACATCAGAACCTAATACTTATTCATGTTCTCCGAATGAGTTATTTAGGACATAACACTTGCCTGCAACCTTCCTCCTGCTATTAAATGGGAGGCTTTGTTCCAGAGACACTGTTACTCAATTTACATCACAAACACTTGTTTTCAGTGCTGTCTTAGGAACAGAGTCGATGCCAGCCCAAGGAGGAGTTCAAATTTCCTTTACCTTTGAAAACTTTACTTCTAAGTAAGTTTCCTGGTGTTGCTTTTTCTTGATGTCATTTTTTCTAAATTTTATTTTTATTTAGAAGATACTTTCCCAGAATTTTTTTTTATGTAGACCATTTTTAAAGTCTTTATTGAATTTCTTTCAATATTATTTCTGTTTTATGTTTTTTGCTTTTTTGGTTGTGAGGCATGTTGGATCTTAGCTCCGTGACTGGAGATTGCACCCTTACCCTCTGCAATGAAAGGTGAAATCTTAACCACTGGACTGCCAAGGAAGTCCCTCTACCACCCCCAGATTCTTATAAAGCAGAGATAAAACTTTAAGTACCCATTAAAAATATACTTAGCATTTTCATATTTTCAAGATGAAGATCATATCCTGTGTTTTTACCACATTCTTGATCCTAACTCTTTGAAAATCACTGATGTGGGAAGATTTTCTGTTGGATATTAGATGTCTATAATTCTGCTTTTAAGAATTCAAGCAACAAGGAGGTGGAGATCAACTAAATGATAAATGACCTGGTCTAATCTCTGAGCCTCAAAGGTACTGGACCAGTCCAGATCAAGAATTTGTTTTAATTTTTTTAATTTTGAATAAATTTTTTTTTAATTTTGAAGAATTTGTTTAATTTTTCTGGACAGAGTTTGCTAATCTAGAAACTCTATATTAGTTTTTTTCTTTTCTTTTGTAAGTAGTAAACTTGTAGTCTTTGTTCAATGTTTGATTATCTTCTTAATTCGTAACTATTGTTAACAATGATTAAGATTATTAGGTGAATGTATTAATAGTGCTTCCCAAATTATGTAAACTACTAAAATAATAGAATGGAAAAAAAGATGTGAGTATACATAGCATTCAAAGCTCAGAACAAAAGTGTCTTTGCCCAACATTGGACCATGAGTCAGAATGTGTGGGCCTCAGGGAAGGGAAACGACATTGGTGATAGTTTTATGATAGCCTATAACTCAGGCATTTTACATATATTGTCCTAGTCAATCCCAGTGTGGCTGTTGCTAGCTGTGTTGTGTTGAGCATGTTACTTAGCAGTTGTATGCCTCAATTCCCCCATTTGTAAAAACAAAGCCAAGAAACCAAAAAACTCATAGTTACTCTGAGGATTAGCTATTACAAGTACTTTGTTAAGACTAGTGCCTGAAAGAGAGTTAGTATTGAATGTGCGCTATTAACATCCTCCCTGGATGAGGAAATAGAGGCTCTGGGAAGTTAGAGGTTAAAGAACTTAGAAGAGGATAGATTTGAAGCTCCCACACTGTTCTCTGCACCAAGCAGTTTCTCATTTTAGTCTTAACACTATGTTAGGCTGGGGCTTCCCAGGTGGCGCAGTGGTAAAGAATCTGTCTGCCAATGCAGGACACACAAGAGACATGGGTTCAATCCGTGGGTTGGGAAGATCCCCTGGAGAAGAAAATGGCAACCCACTCCAGTATTCTTGCCTGGAAAATCACATGGACAGAGGAACCTGGTGAGCTACAGTCCATGGGGTCACAAAGAGTCAGATTTGATGGAGGGCATAGTACTACATGCATTAATGTTAGGCTAACTCTGGCATCAGAGTTAATGGACATGAGTTTGAGCAAGCTCCTGGAGATGGCGAAGGACAGGGAATCCTGGCATGCTGCAGTCCATGGGGTCGCAGAGTTGGACATGACTGAACAACTCTGTAACTTTAGGCAAAATACTTAATAACTTTGAGCCTTGGTTTTTATCATTTTTAAAACAAAATTCTGAGAGTTAATAATATTTATGGCCCCTTTCCTTTGTATGACTTTGTATGACCCAGGTTCTGATTATCAATCTAACTGCATCTGCCAATATCTTCTCCCTCAGATTTTATATGACAGCATTTCCCAGAAAACCCTAGGCCCTTTCATATTTCTAGGCCTTTAATCGTATATTCCCTCTTGTCTTAGAAGTAAGCTGCTACTTTCTCTGCAAGAGATGCTTCCCGGAATACTTGTACACAGAACTTTGAGGTCCCTGTTTAGAGTTATTAACATACTGTGCTGAAAGTGTTTGTTTTCATGTGCTGTCTTATGTACTGTGCCCAGTTGCTCAGTGGTATATGACTCTTTTTGACCTCGTGGACTGCAGCCTGACAGACTTCTCTGTCCATGGGATTTCCCATCAAGAATACTGGAGTAGGTAGCCATTTCCTACTCCAGGGGATCTTCTTGACCCAAGGATCAAATCTGCATCTCTGGTGTCTCCTGCCTTGGCAGGTGGATTCTTTACCACTGAGCCACCTGGGAAGCATCAGATGGGCAAAGTACTGATGCTGAAGCTCCAGTCCTTCAGCCACCTGCTACGGAGAGCCAACTCACTGGAAAAGACCCTGATGCTGGCAAAGACTGAGAGAGGGAAGAGAAGGGGTGCCAGTGGATGAGGTGATTAGATAGCAGCATTGACTCAATGGACATGAGTTTGAGCAAACTCTGGGAGATGGTAAAGGACAGAGAAGCCTGGCCTGCTGCAGTCCATGGGATCACACAGAGTCGGAAACAACCAAAAGCCTGAACCACAAAGGCCCCATTCAACCCTTCTAGTCCATAAATTTTATTATGAGTTTGGTAATCAATGAATACTAGCAGAAAGTGTGTTCCCCTTTAGAAATGGGCAAGGACTAAAAGAGTTGACCCTGCGCAGGTGATGAATGATCATAAAAAGTGAGTAACAGAATCACCAATGGAAGGTTCCGAATACTAGAGAAAGGTTATCCCCAGCAGTTGGGTTTAAGTTGTTTAAGCAGCCGACTGAGGAAGGGAAGAACTTCTTGCTTGTACTGTTACACTAGAATATAGAGAATAACCCAGATTTACCTGACAGCACTATAAAAGCAAGATAAATTAATGGCAGGCAAATTTAGATTTTGTTTGGATAGGAAGGAATGAAAAGGGAATAGCTTTTCAAATTTCGGTAGCTAAGTGAGCCTGAAAACCTATGATAGTCCTGAAGTTTTCACAGGCACAGGAGGAAAGAGGTGGTACTAAAGTTACTTGACACCTCCAATCTGAAAGACAGTAAACATAGTTTCATTCCAAATGCTGAGTCATGTTTATGATGACAAGGAGAAACACTTAAGACTCTAATTCTCCTGAGGTACTGGTCAGATCAGTAGATCGCCTTCTGCTGAAATAATTACTTCATGTTTGTAAATTTAGTTCTAAGTGCCACACCCTTTACACTCTCAGTTTTCTCTCTTTTTAACCCTCAGCATGTTTGTTTGGTTTTAATTCCTTGAGAAGCTGTAGCAAGTGTATGTGTGTAGGAAAGATGTTTTTAAGTATTATTTGTGTATCTAACAATACTTAATTCTGAAGAGTAATTCCTAAATGAATGATTATTGCCCTCCTCTCCACAAAATTATCTTAAAAATGAAAAGAAATTGCTTAGGCATATGTGAAATTACATTGTATTAGATACCACAATCAGCAGCCAAATTCTTTCAGTGGAATTCTTATCATAATAAAGAAGACACAAGGGCAGAGATAGAGAGGTGGAAAGCTACTTTAGGTACTCATAAATAGTAACCTAAGTTTTAAAGCATTATGTTTAAGGCTAAAAGGAAAAAATTATTTTTATACTTTATTCCTTCTGGAAGATACTGATGGAGTAAACAGGGAATAATTTTTGATTCTGTAAGTCTGTCAGTCTTAAAGCAGAAAGATCATAAAACTCTGCATTTGGAAATTATTTAGTGCATGTGGCTTAGAAGGTAAAAATCTGCCTGCAAAGCAGGAGACCAGGGTTCAGTCCCTAGGCCAGGAAGGTCTCCTGGAGAAGGGAATGGCAACCCAATCCATTATTCTTGCCTGGAGAATTCCATGGACAGAGGAGCCTAGTGGGTTACTGTCCATTGGGTCACAAAGAGTTGGACATTTCTGAGTGGCTACCACTTCACTTTCAGTGTTATCTTTAAGGATTAATTTTTTTAAACCACTTTTGCCTTGAATAAAAGTGGATGTGTAATTTATGTTGAAAAACTACAAATCAGCTATGTTTTGATGCAGTAATCGGAAGTAATTATTTCACAACAATTTCCAGTTAATTTTTTTGTCAAGGCTGTTGCTGAGTTTCGATGTGTATGGAGCATGGGGAAGAGGAGGGCTGAGGTGGGTTGTTTAGAAAAAGAAGATCCAGAGAAAGCTGAATGCTTATCATGTTACCTTTTTAATCTCTCCTTTCCTAACTGCTCCCATACACACTTTTTCATTTGATGCCTTTCCTGAATTCCACTGGTGCCTAGGGTCCTGCTTTCCTTTGATTGCTTTGGGCCCCAACCTTGGCAAGTGAAAACATACCTGAGACTTCTGAGTTTTCTCACCTCAAAATTCTCTGGTGGTGGTGGTTTAGTCGCTAACTCTTGTCCAACTCTTTGCCACCCTTGGATGTAGCGCCCCAGGCTCCTATGTCCATGGGATTTCCTAGGCAAGAATACTAGAGTGGGTTGCCACTTCCTTCTCCAAGGGAATCTTCCAGACCCAGGGATAGAACCACTGCAGATGGTCTCCTGCATTGCGGGAAGATGCTTTACTACTGAGCCACCAGGGAAGCCCCAGTATTGTCTACCCCCTCCTATATCCTATTCTAGCAGGGTCTGACTTGGATCAGACCATCATGGATAGTCATGGGTTACTGATGAGGACTGAATCCCTGCTGGCTTGTTAGCTAGCAAGGTGACCAGAACTTGTGGGGAACTTAAATAGTAGACATAACAGGGCTCACAACAAACTGTTCACTTGAGCATTCATTTCATATCAGTGAACAGTTACCAAACATCTATTATGTTATAGGCACTGTGCTAGGTACAAACGTGAATAGTAGGTGGTCTTCATATTCCAAGCAGTGATCTATCCTGGGAGAATTAGTAGGAAATAAATCCTACTAATGGCACCTCAGCTCCCCTGGTGGCTCAGCCGGTAAAGAATCTGCCCGCAATGTGGGAGACCAGGGTTCGATCCCTGGGTTGGGAAGATCCCCAGGGGAGGGGAAAGGCTAACCACTCCAGGATTCTGGCCTGGAGAATTCTATGGACTGTATAGTTCATGGGATCCCAAAGGGTTGGATGCGACTTTCACTTTGGATTTCCTTGGTGGCTCAGATGGTAAAGAGTCTGTCTACAATGCAGGAGACCCGGGTTCGATCCCTGGGTTGGGAAGATCCCCTGGAGAAGGAAATGGCAATCCATTCCAGGACTATTGCCTGGAAAATCCCATGGACAGAAGAGCCTAGTAGGCTACAGTCCATGGGGTCGCAAAGAGTGGGACACGACTCAGCGACTTCACTTCACTTCACTTCAATGGCACCTCAATGCAACCAGATTTTTCCTTTTCTGTGTATTGTGTTGCTCTTCTAGACAAATGTTTAGGATTTGAAAAAAGTGAGAGCAATGGTCTATTACAGAGATTCTCAACCCTGCTTGGGTGCACACCTGAAGCATCTGGAGGTTGGGTAGCTTTCAACAATAGTTCTCAAGCAGTAGTGTGTATCTGGATCGCTTGAAGGATTTGTTCAAAGCTCAGTTCCTGGTCCCAGCTNTGAGAGAGCAATGGTCTATTACAGAGATTCTCAACCCTGCTTGGGTGCACACCTGAAGCATCTGGAGGTTCTCAAGCAGTAGTGTGTATCTGGATCGCTTGAAGGATTTGTTCAAAGCTCAGTTCCTGGTCCCAGCTTTTAAGAAGCAGATTCTCTGGAGATGCTGACTCCCCCAGTTACACTCTGAGACCAACAGTTTCAAAATATAGAAATTTCCAGGTTCCATCCGCAGACTGATTCAACTGGTGTGGGTATGGGAACCTGGCATTGATCATTTAACAGCTCCTTATCAGCCTCTGGGCTGCCCTGGTGGCTCAGCAGTAAAGACTCCACCTGCAATCCAGGAAACCCAAGAGAAAGAGTTCCATCCCTGGATTGGGAAGATCCCCTAGGTAAGGAAATGGCCACCCAGTCCAGTATTCTTGCCTGGGAAATCCCGCGGACAGAGGAGTCTGTTGGGCTACAGTCCACGGGGTCGCAAGAGTCGGGCAGGACTTAGAAGACTAAATCACCACCACCACCACCCATCCCCCACTGCAATGTGTATCCAAGGCTGAGAACCGCTGTTCCACTGGAAAGACTACCTATTGGGTAGGCTGCTTTCCTGTTACTACAAGTGTGGGACCCAGTGAGTCTACACATTCCTCTGGGTCAATTATAATTCTTTGGCATTTAAAGAAATTAGTAAGTGAGTTAATAAATAATTGGCTGAAAAAACCTACCCCCGCGATTTTGATTCAAACTAATTTGGCTGCCTTTTTTTGGAAAGGCCTTTCCAGCTGTTCCCTGGGTATTTTGTAATGCCACGGTAGAAAAGTTATGTGTAAAGCTCCCAGAGATCTTCGGAGGAAAAGACCTTAAGGAAATGGGTCCATTTGAATGCCATCTGTCCCTTCCTTGGGCACCCTTGGCCTCGCTTAGCCCTTGCAATTCCAGCAAGTGAGCTGGGCATGCTCAGTGGGCAAGGTCGGGTTTGAGGGTGCAGCCTGGAAGCCTGCTGCTTTGCTGCCCGGGGTCTCCCCTCCCCCCACCTGTAGGAGGCTGGGCCAGAGGAGCGGGTGCTCAGCATCCCACTGCCTCATGCTTGGACTTGGTCTTCCCTGCAGGTCTCCTCGCTGACATTCAGGCAAGGGTCTGGAGGCCGGGCGCGCCTCCAGAGCACCCGGGTCGGGGGTTGGGGTCGGGGCAGCCGGGGCAAGGCTTTGGGCTCTGTCGGCCGGTCCCAGGGGTCCTACAGCCTCCCAGATGCGTCTCTAGGCCCAAGGAAGCCTGCCTGCCGAGTAGGGGAAGCCAGTTTCAGGCCGGAAACAAGAAATCAGGTATGCCAGCCCCTCCGGCGTGCAGGCGAGCGAGTGTCTCGTCTCCCAGGCAGGTGGAGAGAGCGGCCCGCAAGGAGGAGGGCAGAGGAAATCGGACACCTCCACCGTCTTCCCTGGGCCTAACCCAGCCGAGGTTGGGCCGAAGATCTGGAGTGTGGCCAGGCGAAGACGCAGGGTAGAACCCGCAGCTCGGGGCCAGGGCCAGGGATCTGCCGCGCCGCGGCCCTATCCGGCTGGCCCTGCGTCCCCCGAGTCCCCGTCTAGTCACGTTCACTGGGAGGCGGAGACCTTGATCGTTCTCTGCCTGCTGGTTCGCAACGCTTCCCCGCCCCCCGCCACCTCCCCCCCCCC
>SJYX01021120.1:26107-50581 GCA_006410675.1 Oreotragus oreotragus
CCTATCCGGCTGGCCCTGCGTCCCCCGAGTCCCCGTCTAGTCACGTTCACTGGGAGGCGGAGACCTTGATCGTTCTCTGCCTGCTGGTTCGCAACGCTTCCCCGCCCCCCGCCACCTCCCCGCCCCCCAATCTCTTTCACGGCAGGGTCCCCCGCCTCCACTTCCGTATTTCCGTGCTGGGCCAAAGGAGCCTGGGCGTGAGGTCTACCACTGGATGCGGCGGCCGAGCCGCCGGGGCGGGGAGCGGGAGGAGCAAGTTGCTCGGGAGGCGGGGCGCGGCGGCGCTGGGCGCGTCGGGTTACACTCGGCCCGCCTGCCCGGGGGTGACATCCCGGCGCGCCTCGCCGCGAGTACCGGGGCCGAGACTCTGATTCGGGGGAGGCAGAGACTCCGCCCCGGCCGGAGGAACCCGTGCTCCTGCCCTCTCTTTCCTCGTGCGAGAGGATCAATCTCAGGTGTGTGCTTCCTGGGAGACCCCCCCACCCCACCCCGCCCCCTGGTTATAGCGGGGAGAGGTCCCTCTCTGACCCAGTGGAATCGGTGTTGGGGTTGGTGGCGGAATCTGGGGAAAGATTTAAAATTTTTCCCACCGACAGAACGTGGGCTCGTTCCTATGGGGTTCAGCTATATACATTTTGGAGGATGGTTAAGTGGTAGGACTTTTGGGTGAGGGTTGGTATCTTATTGAAAGTTTGCTGCAAACTTTTGGTTTATGGATGCCGCTCGTCTGATAAGATCTGTTGCTCCTTTCTGAAGCAAGAGAGGTAGAGATTCTAGAAGGGAACTGAGGCTACTTTGAGATCTTAGCTGCTGGAGTGTGATAGTTCTCGGAGGATACAGGTTTACAGTGATCAACTCGAAACAGCCCCCACTCCCCACGTAGTAACTTGCGAGTAAAAATAGATTTGCAGGGTGCTTTGGCAGGAAGGTACAGCCCTGTGAATGAAGTGCTGATCTTAGCTCTTGGTCTCTAGACTGACTTCCACCTTCTGAACAGGAGCCTTCACTCCAGGAACTGTCCTCAGGAGTTCCGAAGTAATTTACAAATGCAAATTCTCACTATATCTTAGTGACAGGGGTCAACCCACATTATACAACACTATAAATATCATGGGAGGGGTAGGGGCAGCTATAGGAATAGTAATTTGGTCGACTTTTATCCTTGTATGAATAGGTGGGGGATGGGAGAGTTCCACTGAGTTCTCATTGCTAAAAACAAAACTTAGAATTTTGCATATGTTCCCAAGTTTACTAGAAGTGAAGTTTGTTTTGAAAGGTGGAGGGTAAGGGGAACCACCACATTGGGGCCGGGCATGAGAACTGCTGACCCCGCCATAGAGTGTAAGTGCCACAGTTCTTGCTGGCCACGAACTGGGACTGAGTGCTGGATGCCATTGCTCAAGGGGTATCATGTGCAGTGAGGGGGAATCTTATGATGAGGATGTTGAAACCCTCCTGTGTTTCTCATAGGGGGATTATGTCAAATTACAACACTCCCTTGATATTTCCAAATCCACTCTTCAAATAATGCATCCGTACTTTAGTAGTAATGGATAAAGATGGAATTTGGGGTTTGAGAACCAGCACTGTTGGAGCTGCCCATTCTTATATCTCACATAGTCACTTTATTTTCAAAGGACATTGTGAGCAGTTTAAATACTCTGCTTGCTTCTCTCTCCTGCTTTATTAAAAGATGCAGTGGTTTAGTTAAGTAATGATGAGAGGGCTATGGTATTACCAGTGGTCAGTGTCCCTCCCCCGCTTTGTTTTTGTAACTATTTAATCCCATAGATATTTAGAATATTTGACTATTATTGTACATAAGTCATATTGATAAACAATTATAATTCTCAGATTATCCTGTTTGGGTATAAGTTTTCCGCTTTCATCACTAGAATGTAAGTAAGTTCTATGAGAGGGCTTGGTCTGTCTCACACATCTTTGTATTTCTAATACCTAGAGTGATGACTAGCTTATGATAAAGGCTCAATAAATGTTTTCTCATTGAGTGACTGAACTGTGGGACAAACTTTAGCTGGATATAGGAGGGGAGAAAAACCCCAGAATTTTTGGCCTTAGGTAAACTATTCAACTTCACTGAGCTTCAGCTGTCTCACTGACAAAATGTAGGTAATATGTGGTATCACACAGGTAAAATCACTGCTGATGTTTCTGTTAGTAGACTTCAAAATACTGCTTTCTTCTTTCTTACATATTTTACTTTTTTATATTCAAAAGAGGATCACTTGAGTAAAAAATGCAGTTAGTTGGATAATTTACTCTTAAATGTTATGAATGAATTATCTAGGCTTTTCCCGAATAAATTTGGTGTGTCTGATGGATGTGGGGGGAAGGGGAGGTTAATGGCAGCTGTGGTTATGACAGAAGGGAAACAATTTCCAGGTTATTATTTAATTTCTCCTCTTTATATTTTTAATGTGATAAAATTTCAGCTCAGGTTTTCCAAAGCTTTATTCTTTCTTCTTGTCAACAGCCAGACTCACTAGGTTGTCCTAAGTACATAAATAGCATTTTAGTAAGAGCATTAGAAATTGAATATCTGTAAAGCGTGACTTCTTAAATGAAATTTTTTGTAGCTATGTGTAGCATTACAAGTCCTAGGTAAAGAAAAAGTATGGTCATCCTAATTTTGAGAAGGTGAGAATTCATTCAACAAGGGAAAACATACAAATGCTAAACAGTTAGAGACCAACATAAGATCTTGCCTAGTCCATACCCCATGGTAGAATGTTGGCTGGAACTGTTGCAGTATGGAGGGAGAGGTTAACATGGGCTCAAGTAGTTGGAGACTGTTTTGTGGTGAAGAGAATGTCACTTCAGCAACAAAGAGACTTAGAATATCTTGAAGACTACAGCAGATCATCTTTGTTTTAAGAATGTTTGCTATTTTGTACTTAAGTGTATTAAAAAACCAGCACAATCATATGCTTTCAAAAATAAACTATCTATGGAAAAGCATATTCTGCTGCTAAGTCACAAGTCGTGTCCGACTCTGTGCGACCCCATAGACAGCAGCCCACCAGGCTCCCCCATCCCTGGGATTCTCCAGACAAGAACACTGGAGTGATGGAAACCTACATTCTGTATGTGAACTAATTAATACTTTGCACTGTGTTTCTGAAGTTTTAAAGCCTAGGATTCAAGTTAAAAATTAGAAGTCTTCATTCTTGCCACTTCTACCATGCTTGCTTTAAAAACAGTGTCAAATGGCCTTTCTGCTACTCTATTCAGTTGTGTACAATAGGATATCGTTTTCATCTGAAGTTTTTGGGAAAATTATTAGTCATTAAGTTTGGGACCCCCACACTGGCGGATTTTAGATTGTTATTTTGGGAGATAAGGAGGGATGGAATGGACCTAAGATGGTGTAATGAAAGTGGTTTTAGATACTCTTCAAAATACTCAGGAAGTTCTATCAGGGCTCATCACCTGGAGTTAAGAAGGAAACTTGGAAGTTGTTTTATAGAGAAAGCAGAATGTAATAAGGGCATGTTGTGTATTTCCTTGTTTTATACTTGTTGCCATGATGGGAGAAAGAAATGTAGGAGGGAGAGATGATCAGATTCAGCTCCAAGTGAGAGAGACAAAGGCCAGCATGGCTACAAGCCAGGAAACCTCTAGGAACTTCAGGCCTCTTCCTGTATTACCTGACCAGAGACTGATCTCAGGAGCATTTCAGGAAAAGGAAGTACGAGGAGCAGTTGGTTTGAATACCTAAAGATGACTGTGGTCAGAGTTTGTCCAGAACTCTAATTTTGTGTCCTGACATGAATGTGTTTCTTTTTTCTTATTTTCCAAGATTTTCCTCTTTTGCTGGCAGTTTTTACTAGTTCTTTGGGTTAAATATTTCTTCCTACATCATTTCTGTATTCTTGTTTTCCATATTTCAGTTGAAAATTTTATGTTGATCTTTCAAAATAAGATTTCTGATTCATGCAGCAGACAAAACATGGTTTCTGATTTTAATTAGATCAAGCTCTGGTTCTATTAGTTTGCTAAAATTACTGGGAAAAATTAATTAAATTGTTGCTCTCCTAAGTAAAAATTTATTATGACAAAATGTGTTAACAAAACTTAATTACTTGGGGCTTTTACTTATTTCTGACAAAATGAAGTGATTACTAATGTACTTTATTCTGTAACAGTCAGACTATTAATGGATGAGCAACAACTGTTTCATTTAGATGTTTCTAGCCTCATATTCTTTAAATAGTGATATGTGTTCTGTGGAATTCCATATTTGATTATCCACCTATATGCTTCAAACCCCATGAATTATAACAGATAAACTGTATCTGAAAATGAGATTTCTGGAAGCTACTACTGTCAAATGACATGGCCTTTAACTGTGGTTGACACATGCTTAGAAAGCAGTATCACTTTGCCTTATATGCACCAGTGATGGCTAAGTCTGGTTGGTTATTCACAGTAAGAACAGAAGTTGATAGTCAAGGTAAACATTTTAGGAAAGTTTTCATTAGGATTTTATGAGTTTCAATAAAACACAATAAACTTGTAAATGTATTTGGAAAGTGATAAAAACAGTGCGGCTCAGAGTAGTAGGTTCTCAAAAGTCGTTTTCCTTTTGTTTCTACTAAAGAAAGAAAGGAAGTTTTGTGTTTCTCTGGAAATAACCAAACTGCTTTGATCATATCACTGCTTGCTCCGCCCTTCCGTGGGTCGCTTTGCTCTATTGCATTCAATTCTAAATATTTGTCTTCAAATTCAGGGACCTTTCCAGTCTTGCCCCGTTATTAAAGCTCTTCCCGCCTCTTCTCTGTGAAGCAATGCAGAATTCCCTAGATGTGTTTTAATCCTAGTGCTGCCCCTAACGCCCTTCCTTCCACTTCACCTGTTTGAAATCCTAGCAGTTCCTGAATGTTCTGACCAAAGGCTACCAGTTTGTGACGCTTTCCCTCCCTGCCCCAGTCAGAAGTGCTTTGTACATGTCCTAAACCCTTCAACTACTCTTTTAATGCCACTCTTAAATGTCTCCTTTACTCCTGGGTATGGTGATTATTTGAAAACATGCATCACTTCCTTTCATGCAGGTCTTGCAGAGCAAGGGCTGGATCCTATACAATTTTATAGCCCTCACGTGCCCAACCCAAGTCCCTGCGTGTATTTGGAAAGGGGACAGCTTTACTGGGGGACACCTAGTAGATAGTTGTTGAATTAGCGATTGACTCATAATTCACTTATCCCTTAATTACCAAGAGTAAGTGATAGATCCAAGTGGGGTGTGATTGGACAGCAGGTGACACACAGGCAGATACATTTCAGCTAATGAGTTTAATGGAATCTTTAGCTTTTTCTCAGGCATCCTCTTTACACATTTTGGCAGATTTTGTATCTAAAGCATTTTAGTTTTAGGAGCAAGAAAGGGAAACTACTGAATTTGAACCAAAGTTATAAAAGCAATCTCAAAGAACATCAGTGGGGGAATCTGCAAATGGGAAGGCCATATACTAACCACTGAAGGGTCACCTTTGTCGGAGCCCTTAGGGCTCCTTCCTCTTCACTAACTTCTCCCTTCTTCTCCACCTGCCCAACTAATCTAGTCTCTTTTAAGAAAGAGTCCAGAAATTTAATTTATAACAAGAAGATTGATAAAACTGTTGTTTCTAGTTGCTAAGTCGTGTCCGACTTTGTGACCCCATGAACTGTAGCCTACCAGGCTCCTCTGTCCATGAGAATTCTCCAGGGGAGAATTCTGGAGTGGGTTGCCATTCCCTTCTCTAGGGGATCTTCCCAACTCAGGGATTGAACCCTCATCTTCTATATTGGCAGGCGGGTTCCTTACCACTGAGCCACCAGGGAAGCCAATTGATAAAAATTTGCTTGTCACTATTTCCAAAGTCTCTGGATTCTACAGGGACGAAACTTTGAAACCATTTATGCAGAATAGGTAGAAGGAGCTTTTGGGCGGCGGCGTTTAGTTCTGTGCATCCCTGAAGTCACAGCCACCTACCTGTGGCTTTGGTCGTTCTCTGCACCTGTCAGTACCTTCCTCTGTAAAATAAGGTGACAGAACTACATGAATTTAAACCGTATAAGAGAGGTATTTTTATTTCTCTTGTCATGTCTTCCAAGGGGAGCACACATGGGCTCTGTTCTCCACTGGACCTGGTTTAACTGTTCCTCTTACTTCCCGGAGTTTGGAATGTCCTTTCAGCCTTTTCAGATGTAGCATTCACGGTGGGAGGATACTACATTCCCTGTATCTCCCTCCTGGCTTGTGCACATAGCATCTGTTAAAATAGATATCTTTCCACTTCTCTCTTTCATTATCTTAGTCTTTCCCCTATCCAAGGAACTGTGATATTTATCTAAAAAAATATAGATTCACAGAATTTTAACATAGGAAGGGGGTTAAAGATCTAACCCAACCCTGTCATTTTATTCCTGATAATAAATAGTAATGGTAATGTTAAGTATCATTTGGAGCAATCACCCTTTTCTAGGCCCTATGCGAAGTACTTTGCACACATTATTTCATACATCAGCAGTGAACTCTGTTACATCAATGAGGAAACTGAGTTCCAAAGAACATAAGTGACTCACTCAAAGCCACAGCAAAGTTCTGATCAGACAGAAACTCCCTTGAAAACTGTGTAAAGAAAATAATAGACTCAACAGATAGTCCCGCTTACATTTCTGTAATATATTTCCTGCTTTTTTGCTACCTTGGATTCCCCTTCTCGACTCACTGAACTTTGCCTTTTGTACTTCCTAACAGTTTGATGCTGTGGTTCAACAGTTTCTGCCAGTGATGCTAAACTTGTTCAGACATTGAATGCCTAGCACAGTATGTCTGCCTAAGACAATATTCCTTTTGACTTGTCTTCTGGGAACCGTGTTGTTGTTGTTCAGTTGCTAAGTTGTGTCCGACTCTTTGCAACCCCATGGACCACAGCACGCCAGGCTTCCCCTGTCCTTCACTATCTCCTGGAGCTTGCTCAGACTCATGTCCATTGAATTGGTGATGCCATCCAACCATCGCATCCTCTGTTGTCCCCTTCTCCTCCTGTGCTCAGTCCTTCCCAGCATCAGGGACATTATTAAAATCCTTTTTAGTCTTAATGGCTGTGGAAACAACCTGCAACTTGATATCAGTCTGCTTTTTCTGCTTCTACGCCTGGGCATGTAAAATGCTCTTAGGAGAATGAACACAGTCATGCAAACTGGAGGCACCCACAAATTTGTGTTCTCCAGTTTTAGCCACAGGGCAGTTCTCTTATCTTTACCTGTTTCTAGACAGCTCCTTTTATGGTTTTTCCCCATAATTTCCCCAAACTTCACATATTTTCTATTTTCTTTAAGCCTCTTACCCCACTGTGCGTTTCCTTACCAGAAGATGATCGTTACTGGTTAGAACAGACTAAACTGTTCTGACAGATCTGAAAATAGATAAAAGCACAGACACAGCAGGCGTTTATTTCTCAATCATGTCATATTCTTGGTTGGTGGATGACTTTCCTCTAATTGGTGACTCAGGCACCCTGGACCCTTTGATTTTGTGATTCTGCTATCCCTTAGGGCTGTGTTTTCAACTGTCTTCAACTTCTCTAAAAGAGAAGAAGCCTTTTCACTCTCTAAATAGTTAGTCTTGAAATGAAGATAACAGTTCCACTCACATAGCATCAGCCAGAAATTAGGTGCACAGTCACTTATGAATGAACGGAGACTGGCAAGTGTCGTCTGGCTGGGAGAGGAAGAGACTGTGGGTTTTTGGTAAAAAGTTAGCTGTCTCCATTACAGTGTCCTTGCCTCCTGTTGTACTGAGAACACAGAGGTATCACATCTACTCTTTCAAAATTTTGTCCTCCTTTCTACATCTTCCCTGTATCTGAATCCATTAATTCTATCATTAACAACCAAGTTAGAGTTTTCCAGAGTTTATGCTTTCCCCAATGTTCTGGATCCCCCATTTCTTCAGCTAGCTTACTCTGTGAAATTTCTCCGTGTTCGCTTGCCTTTCATTTTATTTTGTATTGTGATTGTTACTGTTTCTAATGCTGGCCATGCCGAGGAGCATGCGGGATCTTAGTTCCCCGACCAGGGATGGAACCCCTGCCCTCTGCACTGGCAGCGCAGTGTCTTGACCACTGGACCTCCAGGGAAGCCCCTTACCTGCATTTTAAATATTCACAAGAACGTTCGTTCAGGGTTCTCCCATCACAGTAGTGGAAAGACCAAAACCCCAAATTACTCACCCCTCTGACCTGCCCTCCTCTCTTGCTTGCGCTCATTCTCTCCTTTCTTTCAAGCTATGCTTCCTGAACGTTTTTTACGTTGTTTTCCTATCTCCTTGTCTTCCATTCACCCCACAACTGCTGAAAATTTGGCTCTGCCTCAGAGGAATCTGTTCTTTTTACGATTACTGGTGTCTTCCTGACTGGCAAATACGTGGGATCTTATTGCTCGAAACATTTGTGGTTCTGCTGATTTCCTCCTTTGTGAAGCTGAACTTTCACTAGGCTACCATGACACTTGGTTCTTTGTTTGGACTAGTCCTTCTGGGTCTCTTTGCAGGTCCTTTGGCTTGATATGCTGTAGTTCCCAGGGTCTGTTCTTAGGTCACTGTCTTCTTATTGTAGATTTTCTCTGTACTATCGAGAACATCTGTATATTTGCTTTTGATAATTTCAAGTCAGCGTCCCCAACCAGACCTCTTCCCTGGGTTCAGACTCAGTAGATATTTCACTTGGATGTCCCACAGTCCAGACAAGATTGATAATCCCTCTTCACCACTCCGCTCTCATGCTACTTATCCTCTCACTGAAGAGCACCACTATCCTTTCTCCCATCTGTATCACTAACTCATTCATTATCAGTCACCTACTCTGTGCCAGGCACTTTTCTGCAAATTAAAAAGTATACTGGTACACAAAACACATACAGTCTCTTCTCTGGTAGGGTTTGCATCTCTAGAGTTCTTGTGGCTGGACTAATAATAAAACTGACATAAGATATTAACAGGAGATAAATTTTAATTTGTGCATACAGAGGTCTCATTGAAATGGGACCTAAGAAGTAGCCAAAGCAGGCAGCTTTTATACTTTTTAGACAAAGAAACAATAAATTTGTGAGAAATCAACAGGGCAAAGAAATTTAGGTTTTGATGCTCAGTTACTAAGGAACCTAAACAGTTTGTGCCTGAGATAGTACTAAAGAAGTAACAAGATTTATTCACACAGGAATCTCTGCCAGAATTCCTATCTCTGTCCAAAAGGGTGTCCTACCTCTAGTTGTAAGGAGTGTACCTTTCCTGAAAGCAAGAAATAAATCCCTCATGAGATTTATTTATTTATTTTTTAGAGAGAGGACGAGTTAGACTGTCCCTCTTGCATTCACCATTTCTTAAGTAACTTGAATCCGAAATAATCAGTATGCCATTTTATATGTTCTGGGGATGGCCTGTCCTGAGCCCCAACAACATTCTAGGTGGTAGAGGAAAGAAATAATAATGATTAAATATTAATTTAATCATTAATTTTAATATTAAATTAAAATTAAATTAAATATTAAATTAAATTAAAAGATGAGACATAGGCTGATGGAAGCTATAAGATTATTTTAAATTTGGATGGTTTGGGAAGGCCTCTGAGAAGCTGACATTTGAGCCCAGCCCTGAGTGAGCAGAAGCCGACTTGTATGGAGATGAGCTAAGCATTCCAGGCAGAGGAGACAGCCGGTGCCCAAACCCTAATTGTATTCTTGATGAATCTGATGGGCAGGAGAAGGTAAATATAGCCAGAACTTAGTGAGAGGGAGAGGTATTAGTTTATTATTAGTTACATATACTATTACATATTAGTATATGTATTAGTTTCCAGTGGATGTTAAACATATTAACACAAACTTGGTGGCTTAAAACAAGAAAAATGTATGCTCTCTTAGTTCAGGAGGCCAGAAGTCCAGTTACTATGCTCCCTTCTGAGGCGCTAAGGGAGAAGCTGTTCCTTGCTTCTTTCAGCTGCTCGTGGCTCCCAGCATTCATGAGCTTCAGGCGGCATTACTCCAGTCTTCACCTCTGTGGTCATACAGCCTTTCTTCTCTTCTGTGTGTATCGAATCTCCCTCAGCTTCCCTCTTATAAGGATATATGGGATTGCATTTAGGGCACACTCTGAAAATTCAGAATAATCTCCCCACTTAAGAGCCTTTATTTAATCACATTTGCATAGTCTTTTTTTTGTTGTTGTTGTTATATAAGATAACTCATCGGTACCAGGATTTAGGATGTGACATCTTTTCCGTGCCAATAGGGCCTTCCCTGGTGGCTCCCCCTGCCAATGCAGGAGAAGCAGGTTCAATTCCTGGGTTAGGAAGATCCCATGGAGGAGATGGCAACCCACTTTAGTATTCTTGCCTGGGAAATCCCATGGACAGAGGAGCCTGGTGGGTTGGACATGACTTAGCAACTAAACAACAACAAATTCAACCTACCATAGTGTCCAAGAGAAGCTTTAAAAAGTAAGCAAGGGCCAGATCTTATAGAGCTGTACAAGCTGAGATAAGATATTTAGATTTCATTCTAAGGTTGTACAAGCCATTGAAGGATTATGGTTTTGCTATAAAACAGTGTCTCTCAACTTTTTTTTTCCATTATATCATTCCAAGAAGCAAAATTAAGTTGAAGTTCATTAATTAAAATTTTAAATTAATTTTTTGCTGCTGCTGCAAAATTGCTTCAGTAGTGTCCGAGTCTGTGTGACCCCATAGATGGCAGCCCACCAGGTTCCTCTGTCCGTGGAATTCTCTAAGCAAGAGTAATGAATTGGGTTGCCAGTTCCTTCTCCAGCAAGAGTATATTCCTTAAATATTAAAAAATAAGATTTTGTTGGTCAAAGGTGAGCTTTGGAGGACCACACTCATGTAAGACTTTTCTTTGCCTCCCCCCCCCGTCCTCCAAGAACCAACTTTGTCTCTTGTAGGTGTTGCTGTTCCCACTGAGCATGGGGGCTATCAAAGACTGACCTGGGTGCACACAGTGGATTGGATTGTGGTAGCGGGGAGAGGGAAGATTAGAAGCGGAACTCTAATTAAGAGACTATTTTAGTAGCCTAACTAAGGGATTACAGTTGTATAGACAAGCATGTGTTAAAGATGGAAAGAAGTGCATGGATTTAGGATTTGTCTTTGCAGTTGAGTTAGTTGACTGAACTTTCTGACAGATTAATTATCTGCACAGAGGAAACAGGAATCAAGACAAAGGCTTACATTTTTTTAACTGAGCTACTGGACCATAAAACCAAAAAGGGGAGATTTGGGAGAGAAGCAATTTGTTGAAGGAAGTGGTAACATGTTCTGTTTTAGCTGTGTTAAATTTGAGATGTTTCTTAGATATTCCTCTGGAGATGTCAGTTAGACAATCAGATAAATGGAATCTGGAGATTCTAGGCGGGGTTTTGGCTGAAGATGAGGAGCTAAAAGTTATTTACATATAGGGCTGTATTTGATGCTGGATGGAATTACCTGTGAACAGTGTGCAGGTAGAGAGGACCCCAAGAGGGCCATTGGAATACTGTATTATGTGAAAGAGAAGGAGTTGCCAGTGGGTATGAGGGAAACCAGGAGAGTGTGGTATCCTTAAACTTAAAGACATTCCTGGTGGTGCAGAGATTAAAATCCGCCTCCCAGTGCAGGGGACGTGGGGTCCATCCCTGCTCAGGGAACCAAGATCCCACATGCGGCGGGGTGACTAAGCCCATGTCCCGCAACTACTGAGTCTGGTGCCACAGGAAGTCCCAAAGCAAAAAAAAAGTTCAAAGTGTTTTTAAAAGGAGTGGTTAAAATGTTTTTTAAAAGTTTATCGGACTGAGTTGTGAAAGTAGAGACGGTGCATAGAGACAACTCTTTCATGTAATTGTGTCATGAAGAAAAGCAGAGCAATGGAAAAATTCCTGGAAGGAGTTACCATGGCAGGACTTCTTAGAACCAGAGAGTAATAGGATGAGTTTAAGTAGACAGGAAATGATATTCATAGAATGATTAACTAGAGAGGAAAATCTAGTGAAGACAGGTGAGAGTAATGGATACCTGCTGGAGTATAATTCTTGAAGAGACAGGAAGGGAGATTTAGGGACAAATGAAAAGCTTGGTTTTCACTAGGATCAGGGACATTTCATTCAGGAAAGGATGAATGAAGAAAGGAAGGAAACTGCAGAGAGAATGCATAGAGAGGCTGAGAAGTCTTAGTTTGGGTGGTGGGAAGATGAAGTTCTTACCTCATGGGTTCTACTTTCCCAATGATGTGTGATGAGGTTGTGGTGGGAAAAGAGCTGATGTGAAATGGCTATTTTGAAACATCCTGGGAAATGAAATAATAGCATTGCTGGTCAATATGTATTGTCCATTAGAGACCTGTAGCCACAAATTTAACTGAGCTATTTGTAGATGCAGTTTTTTTCTCTAGGCAGTTTCTTTAGCTGTTTAGGTCGAGGTGTGGAGCAGCCAGATAGTTGGGCTTAATCAACTTGAGGGTTTGCCTGGTAAGTTAGAAGCAGAAAGAGAGGAGCAAGGGAGTTAAGGGTACTTGCAAGGGAAAGTTTACAATGCTGGACCTTGACCATAAGCTGGACAGAAAAGGAAGAGAGTATGTAACTTGGTAGTGGAAATTACCAATGGATTGGAAAACCAGATAATGCCAAGAAGATATTGGAATGGAAATAATAACAGAGTAGATAAGCTGGAAAAAGAGGAGGTATTCACATGTAAGATGCTTGAAGCTGAAGTCTCAGAGCTGGTGCAAGTAATAATGATGCTAAAATGAAAGGTTATGACAATGAGAGCAGGTGGCTGAGGCAAGGTAAAAGAGAACACTATCAGAGGTGAAGGGCTTGAGGAACTGGGACCTCCTTGTATATACAGGAGACAGAAGACGTGAAGACAGTTAGGAGCTTGGGAGGGGAAACAGCCAGGTGCTTACGTAATCAGCGAATGAAAAGAAACAGCAGTAGATGGGTAGATGGCAGCAAGAAGGGATGAAGGGTGGTAAGTCTAATGACATGAACTTCAAAACAGGTAAGAAAGGATCAAGAGAGGATTTGAGAGAGGATCGAGGAGAAATTGGAAGATAAATGGGGAGACACTACATCTTCTGGCTGTGAGATTTGCAGAATGGAAGCAGGAGTCTAACTTAAAGTATTTACAACTGAAATGGAATGAGTACTGCAGGTACAGATCTTTAGCCTGGGCAGGAGTCCTGGGAGCCTTCTGTGAACCTGGACATTAACCCTTTAGTCGCTTAATCAATAGAGGTTCCCAGGAAAGGGGCTAGTTATCACCTGGTTCAGGAATGTTTTGGTATTTTAGCAGCAGTACAGTTATCCCTGTTTATACTGGCTGAACAGTAGACTTAAATATGTCAGTATAAACAACCTCCCCTTGATGGATGCTGTGAAAGCAGTATTAGTAGGATTCAGCCTTCAAAATTCAGATTAAATCTTGTTTTCTCCATGTTTTCAGGATATTACCTGGAGAAAGGAACATCTGGAGAAGAAAAGGATAATTTTGAATTCTAGAGGGCTTAACTGGGAAGGAGGGAGGGCTGAGGAGGTGAGAGGTGGGGCAGATTTGGCTTCTGGTGATGACTGAGGTAAAGGAGATTGAAGAACATGCTGGGGTCAGTGCCAGTGATGTCCTAGAAGAAGCTTGGTGCAGACCTCTGGCAGCTCCTGTTGAAGTGGTGGCCAAGGGTGAACAAAAGCCTCCTTGGAGTATCTGTAGCCCTAGGGCATCTCCTGTTGGCTTGGTGGCCAGTTGGAGTATAAAACCCTCCTAGGGGACTGCTTTTAAGTGGCCAGAAGCATCAGGTGCTCTGAGGGCCTGTCTCAGCCAAAATAATGGTGCAACCCCCGGGGGAGATGCTTTCTCCTATTTGGCAGAAGCTAAGGAGGGCTGCTTCTGGGGACCACTGTCAGGGTCCAGTGTATTTAGACTCTGCTCTCTGCTCTGTGGTCACTGGCTTAGTACAGACCTGTAGAAGTCTGTGTCAGGGTGTTTACAACCAGTTTCTTGATTTCCCTTCTCCCAGATGCATGTCCTTTTAATTTATCTCCCAGCACTGCTTCTGGGAATGGGAGGATGGGCTTTTAAATTTAAATATGATTCTATCATGCCTATTAGGAATATTGTGAGGATTAACATAATGTGTATCAACTAACTAGCACAGTCCTTGTAACACAGTATGCAGCCAAGAATATGCCTAAAAACCTTCATTGGTGATCTATTGTTTACTGGACAAAGACCAAAGTCCTATGAAATTGTAGGTAACATCTCCTTGCCTGCCTGCTCAGTCTCCTCACTGCCTCACTTATGACCACTGTATACCATCCTGTTCTCTAGGCATACGTTTCACTCCTCCTTGTTTTGGAAAATGCAGTATTCATTCATACAGTCATGACTTCCCTCACATTCCCTTGGATCTGTTGAACTTTCAACATTTGAGTTAATTATTGCTTTCTCTACAAATCTGCCCTGATGATGTTTCCTACCTCCTTTTAACCCCATATGTAATTACTCCCTTAGCCCCTACTCCAAATTTTACTTGTATCACTCATGTTTGTTTTAGAATCCTCTTCTTGAAGTAATAAGTTCCTTAAAAACAGAAACTAAAGTATTCATCTTTGTTTACTCACAGTCTGACACCATAGATGCTGGAATGAATATGTTGAATAAATGAAAATCAGGTACATGTTTAAGTTTTCATATTGCCTTTCTGTTATGACATATAAATTATGTTTTGTACACATTCCTCTTTAATAGTGGAGGCTAAGTTTTTGATGAGGTTAGGATGAAGGCAGAAGAAAATGGGTAACCAGGTAGGTAGTTGGTATGGGAGGCAGACTTAGACCTGTGTTCTTTTTCTTTTACCAAGTGACTTTTGTTTATTTTGTTCACCGTTGTCATTGTTTTATGTTGAGTTGTAATCGTTAACTTTTCCAGTTATACGCCCAAGAGAATACGCACATCCAGCAAATGCGGGTTTCTGGTAGTGGTTAGATATGCTTGAGTGGGCAGCTTGCAGGTCCTGCTTACAGTTGCAGGATTGGTGTGTGGAACCTTTCAGAACCTTGGTGTTAACACGCTCATTTCCTTTTAGGCCTCTTCAGACCTTGGTTTCCTTGATCCTACATGGATGAACTGATTAACTATGCCTAATAAGGAATGACATCAGCAGTCAGAGTCTAGTCAGAGAAGGGTGGGGAAGCGACTGTGAGATGAGGCGGCAGGAGTGAGTCACTGCTGGCTGTCGCTGGATTGGGAGTGGTGGTAAGAGGGCGAGGGAGGATGGGTTGAGGGGCGTGGAGGCATCTGTTGGCAGCAGAGGGGATTGTGTGGACATGGGTGAAGGTGGTTTGGGGGACACAGTAGACTATTGGCTAGTGGTTGGCGTGCATTCCTCACCCTATCTGAACTAAAAATAAATACCAGGAAATATTGTGAAGAGAGGACAAAAAAAACCCCCCAAACCAACCCTCTTATGGCTCAAAGTTGTCACAGTGACTTGGGTTAACTCAGGACACAAATCTCACATCAAGCCTCTCATGGGGACTGTTTTCAGTCTGCTGACTAATTGAGGTACTAGAGATATGCTAGCAACAATTGATCCTGTGTGATCAGAGTCTAACCTAAAGCAAAAAGTCTGCTGTCTCCCTGTGACCTCTGGGACAGGTAACCTGTGGCCTAGAGTGAGGTCTGTATTAGAGGAGGGGCTTTACTGGATTTTTATTTTTGATAGAACGCTCCACGAATCACAGTACCCATTCTGTGGGAGCCCACTGTAGTCATGTATGAGCAACGGGAGCTGTTGACGCAGATGTTTTTATATCTCCTTTGTGTGCCTGCTCAGTCACTCAGTTGTGTCCGGCTCTCTGCAACCCTGTGGACCGCAGCCCACCAGGCTCCTTCGTCCGTGGGATTTCCCAAGCAAGAATACTGGAGTGGGTTGCCATTTCCTTCTCTAGGGGTATACCTCATTTACATTATTTCAAATCCTCAGTGTAAGTTGTGAACTAGATGAGATGTTCTGTATGAGAGGATGGAAACTCACAGTCACACCACTAGTACGTGACCGCTGGACTTCAGTCCAGGGGTGTCTCTGACGACCTCCAACTGGCTGCCTCCCACAGGGAATGGTCTGTTGACTGCTCAGTGTTGGTGTCTGAACTTGGCAAGGACAGCACCCTGTGATGAGAACGATCCCAGTCGCGCCTAGAGAAGTGGCTGTGTTCCTGTGTATAAGCACTGACATCACTGTGTCCTGTGTATAAGCACTGAGTTACCACAGGGCAGGCACAGCGAGAGAGTGCTGGCCTTCATCTCGGACGGCCTGTCCTTTCTCCATGTACCTGTGGGCTCCCTCCAGGGCTGGCACAGTGGAGGGGCCCCCTGAGTGTATTGTTGGCTGAAGCGTTTTTATGTTTATGGAGTTGAAGCCTGGGGAACGCTGTATTCCAGTAAGTTCGATCAGCTTTTCAGTCACTAGTTTGATTAGTTGTTGGGATTTCGGATGTTGTGTTAAACTTTAAATCCCCGAGACAATATAATGTGAAATTAACCATATATGCATAACTAGTTCAGGAGTAGTTTAATTCAGGCTTAAACAGTTAATTGTGTCCAATGCTTGAGGCACATTAATCCTAGGTAGGGTAGAGACTGTACTTCAGAATGAAGTAGATGATTCTGTGATATTTTCTAGTTCTTATTCCAAGGTTTGTAATAAATTCTACAGGCAAATTATCCTTTTCCTTTCTTTGTGTGGGTCTTTTACTCTGTCTAGTTCGTTAGAGGTGAGAAAGGTTGTGTAATAGGAAAATCACTCAAGTAGTAAGATGGTAGGGGATTTAGTCAGATGTCAGCTATCTATCTGCACTGTGCTCTTCAGAGTCCTTTTTTTTTTGTTTTTCCACTTTTCTCTCACTTGCATATTCACACACTAGATTGGTTCTTTTTTCTTATTACAAGAATAACACATGCTCATTTTAGAAATTTAAAAAACAATACACATAAAGAAGATAATAAAAGTGACTTTCAGCCCTTGCATTCAAAGATGAGATTTTAAACATTTTCAGGTGTGTCTTTCTAGCCTTTGTGTGCACATGCACGCGTGTGTGTGTGTGTATACACATATGCTTTAAAACAGAAACACACAGATACTATTTTATCTACTTTTGTTCTCTTCATGATTAATTTTCTACTGCCTGGTACCCCATCTCTATGTAGAGTGTAATTAACCCAAAAAGAATGAATTCCTAAGCAGTCAAGGAATTTTAGAATGTGTAACTTATTTAAGGCTGTCCACTAATTTCTAGACCTTTATAATTATTACCAGCATAAAAATGTTGCTTTTCAAGTCTGAATGGGTTAAGAGAATTGCAGTCATTTGGACCCAGTGAGTGACCTATGCCTATGGTCCAGTTTAGATGGGAAGAATGTCAGGAGGCTTTGGGGAGCAGAAGGCCAGGGTCATGGGATCTAGCAATACCTCGAAAAAGGAACTGTCCAGATGATCTCCATCTCTTATGTGAGGACTTTGAAAGGACAGGTGGTTTTGTTGAGGCTGAGATCGTCACAGGGTCGGGGTCTGGCTCTGGTTGCTGACTGCCTGTCCTGTGATGCTGCAGAGCCTTAGGAGACAGCTTGAGAAGCAAACCATGCTTCTGGCCACCGCCAAACTAATGACTAAGGGGATGGGCGCAAGTGCGGCGGCTGAGGTCATGCCTGGAGGTCGCTGTGTTGATGCCAGAGGCTGGAGTTTTAGGGGACCTATTAGAAATGCCGTTTTGGAAGTCAGTTTTGTAAGTCCTAAAGGCCTCGTGGTAAGATCACAGGCTCAAACTATGGGCTAAATTTTTTGGATTAACTTGGGGTTCCACTTCACATTATCTCAAAACTTACGGTTGAGAAGAGGCTGTTTAGTATAAATTGCTAATGTGCTCTGCTGATTTCCATCAGTTGTGTGCTTTGACTGACAACAGTGCGAGCCTAGCCCGCTGGGGTCTGGTGAATTACATGTGCTCAGCCAGAGTGTTTCTTGAGCTGGAATTGAAATGCATGGCCCTTTAGTTTCCAGTATGATGCCGACACTCAGGCAATTGACTTTTGCTCTTCAGTTTCCAGCAGGGGGAAAATTATGAAATAAAATGGGGAGAGGCCAGGCATCTTCAAGATTCATACCCATAAATATAAATAACCATAATTAATCATATGCAGTCTCTCTTGTCTATTACGTCTATACTCAGTGTGTCAGTAAGTTTCACATAGCTCCTTAACGCCCTGCTGTGCGGTTGGTGGGGAATATTCTGAGTTCCTCGGCATGTTGAGATGTGACCTGGGCTTCTTTTCCAATAGGAGTTCAAAATCAGTTCAAGATATAATGAGTTGTGAGGGGGAAAGTCACCTGCAACATACCCTAGCCCTAGGGGGAAGAGAAGTATAAAAAAGACTTCTGCTGTTGACATTTGAGAGCTCTCTCAGTTGACACTCTCTGTTCTTTGTTACCACCTTGTTAGGGTGAATGGGCTAGAACAGTCTTTCAAGTGTGTTGAGTTCAACAGATATTTATAGTCAAGATTATCACTGAAGTGTTGGTTTTCCTATTTTTGATTGTGGTTTAGAGTTTTTACTATTTTCTTGTGTGATTTATTAATTCTCCCCCCATCTCTCCCCATTACATCCTTTTTTTGTACTTTAACCTGCTTATTAATGGTGTCCTGAAGAAAAAGCAACTGCTGTTACTGTTGTTTCCTTGGGAAGCATCCTCTATGCTGTAGCTAGGATCCACCTTCTTTCCTTCCTCTGTCTGTATAAATTCCATCATATCATTGCATTGATTAGGACCTTCCATTGATTTTTGTGTCTTTATTGTGTCAGAAGAAACACCTTGCTGGAAGGAAGTCACATGTGATTTGGCACCTATCTGGCTCCCTGACCTGGTCTGGAACCCACTGCCCACATCATTCACTGCTTTGCCCTCACAGTGACCTTTCAGTGTCTAAGAGAGGCCAAGCTTACACGCCCTGTGTGTCTTTGCATGGCTGTCCCCTCTGTGTGGAAGGCCCTGCTCTTAGGGCTCTATGCGGTAGCTCTTCCTCTTCAATTATATTTGTGCCAAATAGCCTGCAGGGACCTTCTGTCTAAAGTAGATCCCACCTACTCACAGACTTAGAGAATGCGCTTATGGTTGCTGTGGGGGAAGGATGAGAAAAAGGGATAGTTAGGGTGGACGTGTACACACTGCTATATTTAAAATGGATAACCAACAAGGACCCATTGAGCAGCATGTGAAACTCTTCTCATTGTTTCATAGCAGCCTGGATAGGAGGGCAGTTCAAGGGAGAATGGATACATGTATGTGTGTGTGTGTATATATATATATATATATATATATGTATGGCTGAGTCTCTTCCTTTGCTCTTCACCTGAAACTCACAACATTGTTAATCAGCTATACCCCAATACAAAATAAAAAGTTGAAAAAAATTATGTAGATCCCCAAGTCACTCTCCAACCTAATTATATTCTTCATAGCACTTACCAGAATATTCAATTTTTAGATTTGTTTATAGGTTTCTCCCAATCCATGGGAGTAGAAAAATTTCCAGCCCCTAGAGCAGTGCTGAGGCTGTAGCAGACATTGTCAGTCCCAATCAAATCCATGTTGTGGGAATGAACACCTCTCTTTTCACCTTCCTTGGCTGGGCGACTCCTTCAGTGACACTGTCCTGAGGATTTGTTGAACTCTTGCTTTCGTCACTTTCTTAGAGTGTACAGTTTTTATTTTTCCCTTACCAATGTTAGGTGTGTTTTTTGTAAACCAGTTTCCATCAATGAATTTTGAAGTTTTTTAGGAGTGGCAGATAGCTTCTTTTTTGGCCCATTTTTCTGTAAACTTTTCTTTACATCCAAGAGAGCACAAAGATTCTAGTTGTTTCTAGAGCGGAAGCACACAGTTTTGCCATTTTTTTTTCATATATGCAATGTGAATTTGTTCAGATGAGGCAGAATTGAAGTAAGGGTTTTCTTTTTCTTATCTTGGACTATGTATTTGTATATGGTTTGAGATTCTTAATCTTCATGAGAGACTTGTGTGGTTCGTTTCATCCACACTGTGTACCGCAGACTTCAGACGTTAATCTATTAAGACCCCCTGAGCTAGAACAAAGGAAGGAAGTAGGAAAAAGCCCTTGAATAGATAGATAGAACCAGAATGTTGAAAATCCAAGCGCTAGAATGCTAATAAGTCGCTCCTTTTGCCTTACTCAGAGTTATTTATTTGTGTTTTAAATACGGGTTTAGCTAACTTGGCTGTCTCTTTTCTGACCATGGTGGCAACAAGTTAAAAGTGAGCTGGAGAGCTCAAAGATCAGAAGGGAAAACTACCATCAGCTTGAAAGTTTGGAAGAAACAGGAAAACTTTATAAAGCAGATACAAGTAGAATTCAAATGGCAACAGTCTGTGGTTTGGGGCTTGGAAGGCGGAATTTTGTTATGTTTGTCCTCGGGTGTATGTTCAGTGCCTGGTACATGTTAAATGATCAGCAAATAATTATTGGATGAAAGAATGAATGCAAGCCTTAAGCATCCCACAATGTTAAAAAAATAAAACATTAACAAAGCACCAACTTTAATGCTGAAAGTCTTCACCCGCTCTCCCCACCCCACCTCCCATGTGCCTATTGAAGGAAGAAAAACCATAAAATAATAAAAATTTAAAGTTAAAACAGATCTGTACATTTTCTGAAGATGCTTCATTTGGAGCTGGAGTGAAGATCAGCAAATTCAAATGATTTGCCTGAAATCACAAAGCAAGTTAATGGTATAGACAGAATTACATAGCAAGTCTCCTTAATCTCTCCTAGACTATCCACTGGTGATTTTCTTTTTTAGCTTGGTATTTCAAGAATTAAAAGAATATAGTGGTTTTTGGAATGTGTGTACATTTTTTTTTGGAGGGGGTGACAGTTTTAGCAAGAATGTTGAGTAAGAACTCTTGATCTTCTCTGCATGCTGTTTAAAATTTAGACTGTCAGATGCTAGGGTATTAGCTGTGTAATGTTGGTACACAGTATCTCATGCTTAATGACTAGACTTGTTTATGATCTGGTCCTTGAAAACTTTCCACTTCAGGTATGTGCCAGTTCTTTTAAAGAAGAAAAGAAAAATCTAAAAAAGAGAGGCTTGCAGAGGACGCCTCATTCAAGTGGGGAGAATAAAATCTTATGACCAAGACTGTTTTAGCCAAGATGACTGAGATGGAAATACAGCTTTGTTTATTACTTCTGCATAGATGAAAGATCTACTATCTTTTCTTTTCCTTTTTTGAGGAGTCAGGGGATAGAGCATTTACAAAATGTTCTATGATTTATATTGCATACTTTTGAAAGAAATGATTAGAAATATGAATTAGTGCAATCTCTCCTGTTGTCTGATTCTTATTTCCTTCAGGGTGAGATTTTTAAGGAGTGTCATTGCTAAGCTAAATAATATAATATATGATTATTTCAAGGTAGTGCATCTTAGATTTTCTTTGCAGCTGTTCTTTTTGTGTGTAATTTGACCCTTTGTTGATAGTTAGATTTATACATGTAGTAGATTATTAGATATGTTGGGGAGTGAATTTTAAATGCAAATTTCAGCAGGCTATAGTGGAAGAAAAGGTTACAGGATGTAAAAAATGGTTAGCTTTATTTCCTGGGAATCTTCTCCAGTTCAAGAAAGCAGAATAACTGGTCTCCCCACCCCATATACTCTTTGGTCTCTGTTTTAACTCTCAGTCATGGCTTATGGATTGATAGAGCTGTAATAGAGCTGTAATTAAATATTGAACTTTTTTCTTTGCAGTGTAAGTAAATTAAATTAGCTGAAATTATTGTGCTATAACTAATTATCATAAAAATTATGCCATAGTTTTTATGAGCTCAGGATTTCATAAATTATCTTCAACAAGTATTTCCTAAAATGCATTTTTAATGACATATATAATGCAATTGCTACTATAGCTTTTGAAAGAATTGGTACATTTTCCTTGTATTTGATGACTAAAATAATGAATAAGGCTGAGTTAACTCAATTGGCATCAACATTTTGAAGTTAAAAAGCTATTTTTTCAAAGTTTTGTTTGTGCTTATAACATTTGAAGGCAGATGCTCAAATCTTCTACATCTGTGCTATTTAAACAAAAGAGAGATTTAGGAATAATGATCTTAAGTTTCTTTAAGATTTTTCTGAGTCTTAGAAAAATGCCCATTTTTAATAGATTTTTTCTAATTAACAATGCTATATTTCTTAAAAATATTTGATATTGGGTAACAATGAAATAGATTTCTGAGTAAGATCCAGGCAAATACAGGCTTAATTATCTTAAGCATCTCTTTTTCTGAACATGCTAAATTAATTGAAATTTTCTTAGGGTATAGTTCTTTTGATTAAAGTTCTTTATCACCTATCGTGTCTGACTTTTTGTGACTCCATGGACTATACAGTCCATGGAATTCTCCTGGCCAGAATACTGAAATGGGTAGCATTTCTCTTCTCCAGGGGATCTTCCCAACCCAGGGACTGAACCCAAGTCTCCCACATTGCAGGCACATTCTTTAACAGCTGAGCCTCGAGGGAAGCCCTAGAATACTCTCCTTTCTCCAGCGGATCTTCCTGACCCCGGAATCCAACCAGGTCTCCTGCATTGCAGGAGGATTCTTTACCAACCGAGCAATCAAGGAAGCCCTGTGTGTAATAAAAACCTCTTCATGAATCACAGTGCCTGTGCACTATTTTAGAACATCTAAGACATTTTTAATAAAGTACATTTATTTATATGGTGAAATAGATGTTTTCTTATGAAACATTTTAGGGTGTGTAATCAACAACCATGATTGTGATTACTTCATAATGGTTAAATTTATAATAAATCTGGTTGAAAGACTTGATATATTTTAGTGTAAAGACATATTTTGAGCTCTGTTGTTTGATTTGCAGTTTATTCTGTAACAAAGTAAAGGATTTTTTTCTTGTCTTAATTACTTAAGTAGACTATAACAACATGTTCAGTCTAAAAAGAAAGGCGGTTTGTGCTGCTAGAGAAATGTGAATAGTTTCCTAACGCAACAACAGAGTCAGCTAGACATATTTTGAGCTCTGTTGTTTGATTTGCAGTTTATTCTGTAACAAAGTAAAGGATTTTTTTCTTGTCTTAATTACTTAAGTAGACTATAACAACATGTTCAGTCTAAAAAGAAAGGCGGTTTGTGCTGCTAGAGAAATGTGAATCGTTTCCTAACCCAACAACAGAGTCAGCAAAGGGTCAGAAAGCTTGCAAGAAGCACAGGATGTGTGGCCTGTTTGCCTAAAGAACTTTTTTTTTTTTCTGGTGATTGATTGATAACATTTGTTCTTCCTCAAGATAGAATTAAAGTTTTTTTAAGTGAGGCATTTCTTAGTTGACACGAGATTGTTATTTCATAGTAGGCATCCTGTCTGCCCAGTTCCTTCAGCCAACTTGTTCTTTGTTATTAGATGTTATTGTTGACACGAGATTGTTATTTCATAGTAGGCATCCTGTCTGCCCAATTCCTTCAGCTGACTTGTGTCTTTATAAGAGGTGGGCATTTTGGGGAAGGAACACTTTAGACTTTCTTATAAGGGACATTTTATATTATGCCTCTCAGGATTACCTTAAATTACATATTTGGTAAACAAAGAGGCGCTCTTTTTGGGAGAGGTGCCATTTGCTTACATTTCTTAAAGTCTGTTTTGAACCTCTGAAACCAGCTCAACCCCTTTTCTGTGCCAGCTCCTCCTGTCAAGCTTCTAGGCGCCTGCCCTTCTTTGAACCGGAGGGTGGTCCTAGGCTAACTTCTTCTGAGTCATCTGTAGCTGTGTGTTGTGTTTGTTCTAAAGTGTTATAGTTGATCTAAAGGTGCCCCCGAGAGACTAGTAGAAATCATTTCCAAAGTACCTTCTGGCAGCTCTATGGACCAATATAGATATTATAGTGTTTGTCTTCTTTCGTTTTCTCTTTTGTTACCAGATCCCTCTCATCTCCCCAGCATGTGGGAGCTTAGTTCCCTGACCAGGAATCAGGGATGGTACCTGCATCCCCTTGCAGTGGAAGCGCAGAGTCTTCACCACTGGACCACCCAGAAATCCCTCTTTGGTCTTTCTTAAAATACTCTCCCTTCATTTTCTTTTCCCATCTTTTGGGTTAGACCCTCTGGCGAGGGATTTCCTGGGGAAACTGATTGGAAATGGAACCTGCTCTACCCTAAAGTACTCTGACTTTTAGATAGGATGTGAAAGACAAGGGCCAAGCTAAGGTTGGGTGCTGTGCTAGGCATGTGAACATTGCCTAGGCTTACTCATCCACCATAGCCAAAATTTTGGAAATCCAGAGTCTGAAGATTCATTTTATTTCTAAGTTTTCTGCTGACTTTGACATGGTTCTTTC
>SJYX01021121.1:0-109125 GCA_006410675.1 Oreotragus oreotragus
TTCCCACCCCACATCATCCCTCTCTTCAAAAAGTGTGAATTGTTTTGTTGCTCAGTCACTGAACCGAGTCTGACTCTTTGTGAGCCCACGGCTGCGCGCCAGGCTCCTCTGTCCTCTACGATTGCTGGAGTTGGCGCAGATTCACGTCCGTTCAGTCCGTGGTGCTGTCTAACCGTCTCATCCTTGGCTGCCCCCTCCTCCTTTTGCCTTCAGTCTTTCCCAGCATCAGGATCTTTCCCAGTGAGCCAGCTTTTCACGTCAGGTGGCCAAAGTATTGGAGCTTCAGCTTCAGCATCAGTCCTTCCAAGAAATAGTCATGGCTGATATAAAAAATGTAAATACATATGTATATATAATTTCAGATTGCCCGTGTCTTCTTGCGTTCAGTTTAGTCAAATTTATCCATTTATATTATTGACTTCATTGCATATGTTATTCACAATATTTCATTTTTATCTTTATTTCATATTTATTGAAAGGTCCTTTAAACGTTCTCATACTGGTTATTTGTGTTTTATTCACTTTTTATTGATTAATCTAAAATGAAACTTATTACTTTTGTAAATCTTTTTCAACATGTACACTTCGATTTTACTGTTTTTTGTCTCATCTTTCTTCTGTTGATTTCTACTCTTGATTTCTCTCTTCTGTTTATTTTGACTTGGTGATTGCTTTGTATGTTTTGAAGCTCTGTGATTAAGTGCATTCAAATAGTAAACCGCTATGTCTCATTTCAACTTTGGAATTTCCATCATTTATTTTTATGGCTTTCATTTCTGTGCTAAAATTTCTCATCTGCTTATGTATATTGTTCACTTTTTCTATTGTATATGTTAACACATTTATTATGGACTTCTCAATTATTCTTTTACATAGAATGTACAAAGTGAAACTTTGAACATTAAAGAGACAAGCAAAGAGGCAAGAAAATATGATCTAATTTTTACTAATTTTGTAAATATTTATCAACATGTCCACTTTGATTTTATTGCGTTTTTTTGTCCAGTTTTTCTTTCATTGATTTCACTTTTTTTTCTAGTTTTTCTTTCATTGATTTTCATTGATTTTTTTTGTCTAGTTTTCTTTCATTGATTTCTGCTCTTAATTTCTCTCCTTTATTTATTTTGACTTGAAGGTGCCCTTTTGTTCCTAGCTTCTAAACATGGAAGTTTGTTAGAATAGGGAGAGAGGGAAAATCAAGTATCTGCATGTACAAAGCTATAAATACCCTTCTCAGCACTGCTTTAGCTGTGTGTGAGTTTCACTATGTTGTTGTTGTACAGCCTCTAAGTCATGTCTGACTCTGCAATAACATGGATGGCAGCAGGCCAGACTTCCCTCTTCTTCACTAACTCTCAGAGTTTGCTCAAATTCATGTCTACTGGAAAAACCATAGCTTTGACTATATGGACCTTTGATGTGATGCTTTGTCAGCAAGACAGGCTTCAACAGTACATGAACTGAGAACTTTCAGATGTACAAGCTGGGTTTCGAAAAGGTAGAGGAACCAGAGATCAAATTGCCAACATCTGCTGCATCAGAGAGAAAGCAAAGGAATTCCAGGAAAACGTCTGCTTCTGCTTCATCTACTACGCTAAAAGAATTGAAAAATTCTTCTTGCGACTATGCTATCAGTCTGCGAAAGATTGAGGGCAGGAGGAGAAGAGGGAAACAGTAGATGAGATGGTTAGACCGCACCACTGATTCAATGGACATGAATTTGAGTGAAGTCTAGGAGATAGTGAAGGACAGAGGGGCCTGGCATGCTGCAATCCGTGGAGTCACAAAGAGTTGGACACGGCTTAGCAACTGAACAGCCACAGAATAGACAGTGCTTCCCCCCTGGAAAGGGTGGTATGCTGAGTCAAACATATCTGTATTGCACTGAGTCTGGGCTGTGTTGCAGCTGGAATTAGACTCATCCCACCCCTGGCTCCACAGACCTGGAGGGCAGGGTCAAGACTGTCCCTTCAGCAAGGCTTGTGTGTGCTTAGTGTCTCAGTCATGTCCAACTCTTTGTGGCCCTTTGGACTGTAACCTGCCAGGCTCCTGTCCCTGAGAGTTTTCAGACAAGAATACTGGGGTGGGTTGCCATTTCCCTTCTCCAGGGGATCTTCCTGACCCGAGGATCAAAACTACATCGCCTGTGTCTCCTGCATTGCAGCCTGATTCTTTACCCACTGAGCCATTAGGGAAGCCCCTTCAGCAAGCTTTAGCGACTGAGGATTGGAGAGATTCTGAAATTCCAAGCTTTACAAGCCAGCAGCCACTTCCTGAGCCTTTGGCGATCTTTCCCCATCCTGCTACAAAAGGAGCAGGTTTGATTTGCTGCTGCTTTGCCTCCAGGCAGAAGCTACTGTGCCCTGGGAATCGCCCTCAGCCTTCCTGCACATCCCCAGGCCTCCAGGAGGACCAGGCACATTCTAGGTCAAGGTGCCACACACTGCCCATTAGGAGCACTTACTCAGCCTCGTGATCTGCCCTCTGCCTTGATGCTGTGACCACACGCCCGTGAAGGTCCCGTGAGAAGGATGTGATGCGTAGATGTGGGTCTCTCCATACTGGGAATTCTCAGAATTCCAAACTGTCTTCTCAGCCCACATTTGTTGTTACTGTTCAGCCATCTCCTACTCTCTGTGACCCCATGGACCGCAGCACGCCGGGCTTCCCTGTCCTTCACTATCTCTCAGAGTTTTCTCAAACTCACGTCCATCGAGTCACTGATGCCACCCAGCTTTCTCATCCTCTGCCACCCACTTCTCCTCCTGCCCTCAATCTTTCCCAGCATCAGGGTCTTTTCCAATGAGTCAGTTCTTTGCATCAGGTGGCCAAAGAATTGGAACTTCAGCATCCACCCTTCCTATCAGGGTTGACTTCCTTTAGGATTGCCTGATTTGAACTCTTTGCTGTCCAATCTTCTCCAACACCAAAATCCAAAAGCATCAATTCATTGGCCAACATGGGGATGATGAAAAGTTGACTAAGAAAATGCACAATGTGAAAGCTGTCAGTTTAGCATTCTCGCGGGCAAAATGAGGACTGTAGCCTGGGAGACAGCATTTTGGATAGCTCTGAGAGACTGCTCCACAGAGGCAGGGTGAAGGTCAGTTGCAAATGTTATTTTAGTGAAGGGGCAGAGGCTGGCTGCTAGTCATGAGGAGCTGATGTCCCCATTAACGATTTTAGTGCTTTTCTAGACATAGGAAGATGCAAGAATTTGGGCTCATAAAATCTTCTCCTGGCAATATCTATCTGAAGACCTGCCAGTTTCTCCCAGAATGCAGAGGGCCTCATTCCTGACCTCCACCCTGGACTCCTTCCAGTGGGTGTTGAAGGTCAGAGGCTGTAGCGACTCATGGTTTAATCCTTGTAGAGGCAGATGGCAAGTGCCAACTTATAGTCGGCAGAAGTTTAAAAAACAGGGGTCTGCAACATCCCACACACACTGAGCAAACAGAAGCGTGCCAAGGATGAGCGTAACCCCAGTCTCTGCTGGGAAGGGCTGGACTCTTACTGGAATGAAGTTCAGCTGGGTTTCCCCGCGCTCCCAGTTCTAGGCTGCTTTTAAACATGTGTATGATCTTGCCACTTCTCTGGACAGTTCTGACCTGTAGGGTTGGAGCAACATGATCTTCTGTGGTTCACCACATCAGTTGCTGAAGTATCCATTCGATGCTGGGACTAGCATGTAGAAGTGAATAAATCATCTTTGGGGTAGGAAAGACACAAATGCAGGTTTAAATAGTTCTCTGGGTCAATATTTGTTTTATCAGTCTTACACACACTGAAAACAAATGGTCTTTGCTACTGACCACATTTTCACATAAACTGAGACAGACGGTGTGTTGCTTGGAGCTTCCAAGTCAAAGGGATGGGAAGAGGGTAAGACACAACCTCAGCTACACCCTCCCACCCAGGATCATCTTCTCAAAGCAAAATCTGTTCTCAACTTCATCCGTGTGCAAGAGCAAGCAGAGACCCTCAGTATCGCTGTCCTGTCAATAAACTCCTCCCATATGGCTACCTGATGCGAAGAGCTGACTCACTGGAAAAGACCCTGATGCTGGGAAAGATTGAAAGCAGGAGGAGAAGGGGGCGACAGAGGATGAGCTGGCTGGATGGCATCACTGACTCAATGGACATAGGTTTGGGTGGACTCGGAAGCTGGTGATGGACGGGGAGGCCTGGCGTGCTGCGGTCCATGGGGTTGCAGAGAGCTGGGCATGCCTGCGCGCCTGAGTTGAGCTGAGCTGATGAGTGCTAAGCATGCGCTGCTGTCTGTCTCCTGACGCTTCTCTGTTTCCTGCTCGTATAAAGAGTGTGACCTGCAGTGCACAGATTAGTGACAGAGACCAATCTGCTCCGCTGTCCCAGGCCCTGCACCAGCAGAGGCTGTCTTTCTCACGGATTCAAGTTCCCCAAACTCAGAAACCAAGTGGAAAGTACCTGAAAGACTCTGGCATAATTTTGAATAAAAACTGGAGACTTGTTTTACTTGATAATATTATTTATCTTTTCCTTAAAATCTCCAGACAGAGGTGTTCTGCTTATTTTCTTGACTGTGATGTCTCTCATATATTTTATTTGCTGGAAAAGAGACAAAAGTGGGCATTGTGGCTATGTGCAAGAATATTGCCTAAATTATCTGGAATAAGCTGTCGTGGACCAAGGCCAGATGTTGAAAAGAAAAAATTGACAAAGATCCAGAAGACTCCAGCTGCTCATAGAGAAATCACTGACTTCTTTAAGAAGGTTCATGCAGTGTAGCTGAAGCAACATTTCCAAGCAAGGTTTTTTGCCAATGATTTTTTGACAATTTCTTTGCAATCTCAGTCCTCCAAATGACTGAGATAATCCCTATTCATATATGATTTGAAGCAGGAGATCACATGACTGTAAAATAAAACCTGATCCAAAATCTTCACTTACATTTGTTTATATGTCTATGTACAAACACTTGATGTGGAACCTGTCATTCATCTCATCTAACTGGTTCCATCAAAAAATAATTGATTGTGTTCTCACAGTTAGTATTCACTCTTGCCTCCCTGGTGCCTAAATAACTACCTGGCACAAAGGTAATTTTTTCCTCTCCTGTTCCTATATTCTAGTGAAGAGACATCTACAGAGGATACAGAAAAATAAACAAATGTCATTTCTAGAAGTGATATATAAGATATCAGTATAACTTCATATTTAAACCAGAACACTCTTGAGAGAAGTTAAAGATGACTCCAGGAAAGCAGGTGTCCCCTGGGAGGGCCTGGGAGTAAACAAGATGAATGGAAATTAGGGGGAAAGTTCCGTGAAAAAAAAATGGGTATTGGGATCACGGCTTGGATTTGAGAGGGGGTGGAATGGAGTCTGAGCGGTGGGGAGCTGATATTAATGGGGGCCCAGGGGAAGTCCCTGGAGGGTTGTTGGCTTAGGATCCTATGCAGAATGATGGGAGTGAATCCATAATCAAAGCTTGGAGGAAGGGCAAGTTCAGGCAGGCCCATGGCAAGCACAAAGGGTCTGAGGAGGAAACTAACACAGTGTGTTCAAGATAGAGAGAGAAACCTGGGGCTCCAACAAGTGAAGGAGACTGAAAGAAGTGGCAGACGGGGTCAGAGACACAGGCTCTGTGGTCCTTGCAGGCCCTGTAGGGGACCTAGCAATTAACTCCACTAGAAGGGGTGACTCTGCAGAGATCCAAGTGAGGAAGTTCTCATTTATTAGCAGGAAATAATCATGAGACGTGGACTAAAGTGTTGCTCTTAAATCAGTCTGAAGACAGCCACAGGCTAACTTGCTATCTCAAGAAATGTCTAGATGAAATGTTTGGTTTTTTTTTCCCCCTTAACGTGGATTATTTCACAATGAGAATAATGCCTTATCTTTTGCAAAAATTTCCATACAGTCGTTATACGGAAGTACATTTTTATTTATTTTCTGCGTGTAAAGCAGGGTCCTGGAAGATGATAAGGCTTTGGAAGGACTGGAGGGGGTTGTGTGCATGTCCAGGTCTAGCCCAAGTTTAACAGAGTGCTATGAAAGCCTGGCTGGGCGGAGTGATGACAAGGAAGAGGGATCAGGACCAGTGACATCTCATAGGTCAGAAAGTGTTTTGCTTGTTAATACAAAGGCCTGTTCTAAGTTCAAAATATCAACTGCAGTACACAATACAGGGGATGAGGCTTGACAACCGAGTCAACTAAAACCTCCCACGTTCGGGTAGTCAGCTCAGGGTGTGGTAAGGTTCCTTAGATGTCAAAGGGGGGAAGGCAGAGACACCCCCTTCCCCAGGTCAGCTCCCCCTTGCTTAGAACACATCCTGGAGCCAAAACTGATCAAAAATCAGAGTGGGAGTCATTCCACAGGGGACAAGGTAAATGACATTGTTCTGAAGTCAGGAAGAGAAGGTGATCAGAAACCGCTTCCAAACTCACCCAGGGCAGCCGTATGCATCACGCTTCTCTGAGTTGCTCTAAACCAGTGTTGGCACAACTAACCCAAAGGGTACAGGTCATCCTGTGTCTGGTCATCTTATCTCAGGATGAAGTATGAGAAACATGCGTCCGGATGCTTCTTCTCAAAAGTGTGTATCGACAGCTTGAAATTTCCAGGAAAGGACATCTAGGGACGGGAGCACCTCTCAATGAGAGTCTGTGGGCCAGGGCCTGACCCCTGGTCTGAGCAGTGATGTTTCAGCCATCACTTTCACCCCTAGAACAATGCTACCAGGAGCCAGGTGTGTAGAGTAAAAAATGAGCTGTGTAAGAAGCTGTCTGGGTTTGTAGCAGCTACCAGAATCTCGGTGTCTCTGCTCTGAGCTGCTCCTTAAAAATGATGCCCAAAAGAAACACTGGGTCACCCCCTGTGAGAATCCTGAGAGCTGGGACAACTTCTTCAAGGAATGAGACACTGAGAAACCCAAGGGTGGTGATAATGAAATAAAACTGGTAACAAAGGCAGCTCCCACCTAGAGTTCATGCCCGACACTGAGCCGAGTGCTCTACGCGGTCACTTACCCACAGGTAAACCTCTCCACATCATCCTGGCCTTTTTACACACAAGGAAACTGAGGCTTGGGCTGAGGACGCATCTGGGAAGTCGGGTGATGAAGGGGTGGAACCTGGGCTGTCTGGGCTCCTAACCAGCACACAACGGCACCTCCATTGAGACTGGGGAGGGACGGCTGAGGACAGAAACCACAGGGGCCAGGACCACTGCCAAGAGCTTCACTCGGCTCCGGTGAGGGCCCACAGCAAACCTAAGCAATCACATGCCTCTGTCTGCCATTGCAATGTCTTCACTCTGAGGCCCACAGGAAATTTTTATCACTTTTTATCTCTCACTATGGGAGCAAATATAATGATTTTCCGCCAGAGACATCCTCATAGATTTGGCCCATAGATGCTAGCTAGGGCTTAATTCAGTCACGGCAGTCCTTAGAGAATTGTGCAGACCAGCTCAAAAGCAAGATGTTTCATTGGTGTGAGTAACTTGTCTATCAGACCTGTAGCTCTTAGATATAAAAACTCTATGTTTGAAAATATAGTCTCAGCAGGATTTTAGATGAATAGACAAACTTCCAGTTATAAGATTTGAAAGTCTTGGGCATCTAATGTACAGAAGGGGCTTCCCGGGTAGCTCAGCTGGTAAAGAATCTGCCTGCAAGTCAGGAGACCCTGGTTTGATCCCTGGGTTGGGAAGATCCAATGGACAAGGGAAAGGCTACCCACTCCAGTACTCTGGCCTGGAGAATTCCATGGACTGTACAGTCTATGGGTTGCAAAGACTCAGACACGACTGAGTGACTTTCACTTTCACTATAGTGATTATAGTTAATAACATTCCATGGCATACTTGAACTTCACTAAGAAAGTAGATGGTAAATGCTTTCACCACAAAAAAGAAATGGTAATTAAGTGATGAGAAGGAGGTGTTAGTTAATGCTGTGCTGATAATAATTTTGAAATATGTAAATGAGCCAATCAACAGGCTACACACCTTTAACTTACCAAATGTTATGTGTCAATTATATCTCCATAAAGCTGGGTGATTAAGATACATAAATTAATTAAATACAGATATAAAAAAGAAAGCCTACAAGACGTTATAAACAAAACATATTTGAGTCCATGCTAATTATTTTTTAAAAGGATAATAAACATTCCATATTCCAAGACAATGATTAAGCATTCAAAATGGAGGCTTAGGTGGAAAGCATGCATTTTTTAAGAAATGACCGAAAGAGGATCTCCCATTGTAAATGCTCTAGTAGATGAGGCGGAACCTGCTTCTGCTCCCCTTGAACCTGGGCAGGCCTGAGACTCAGCTGGAGCCAGCAGACTCACTCAGAAGCAGAGATGCCCTGGAAGCTTCCAGGGGGTGTTTTCTGCAGTGACGGGTGGCTGGGCCTGCAGGTCTGTCCTCAGCTCCACGGACATCAAGAGAAATGAAGTTAATTTCCACAGGCATACAGTTTTATCAGATTCCAGGCTAGAGACCAGATTTCTCAATATCTAATCCAACATGATTGCCACTCCAGCCTCCCCTGCCATGAAAATCATCACAACCGATTCTTTTGATTTTTCTGTTTGTTTAGGTCTATGATCCACTTTGAGTTAATCTTTGCATATGTGCGAGGTATGGCCAGGTTTGTTGCTGGCTTGGGGAGCTCTTTGCACAGAGGTATTCGAGTTTTCCGACACCACTTGTTGTTCTGCACCACAGGGCATGTGGGACCTAGTTCCCTGACTAGGAATTGAACCCACGCCCCCCTCATTGGAAGGCGGGGTCTTGACCATTGGACCACCAGGGAAGTCCCATTCCCTGACGTTTACTACTGAACTAACTGAATCTTAAGCTACCTGGCTGTCTGAGCAGTACACTCTCTTGTCACACTCTATTGGCCCATATGCAAATTTTCTGCAGTGGGAATTCATCATAAAAAGGGGGATTAAAAAAATACATCATCACCGTAGTTCCTTCATACATTTTCCCCAAAAGAGACCCACATCAGTCATTCATAATATAGCTCCCTTTTGCTTTTATCATGGTCCCAACTAGTTGCTATTAATTTTTTTTAAAGGAAGAAATTAACTTCTAACTTTTTGAAAGAATGAGAAGAAACTTCAAGACTGAAAATGACCTCTATGGGGAATATTAAGTCAGACATGAAAGGCCAGAATCTAGCAAGTGTAACTTAGAGAACGCTGCTGACCAAAATGTATCATTTCTCTCTCTTGCTCTTCCTTCCTGGGTTTTCTGTTTGGGAAAAAGAGGGAAAACTGAAACAGGAGAAGCAGAGATTTAAACAAAGGACTAGGTTTAGACAGAGGTGAGCAATGGTTTGTTATGATGGGTGAATGTCAACAGAGGAAAAGCAGAAAAATAGCCAAAACCTGGGAAATAAAAGCAAGAGGCCCAGAATAAAAGATGAGAAACTTCAACTCTAGGCTTTGTTTTCTTATTTATAACAATTACAGATATATGTGTATATATATTTATATGCACACACTTACTGAATGTTCTATACAATGTAGATCAATTGTACTTCAATTAAATTTTTTTTTAATATGAGTATGCTGTAGCTCTAGCAGCTCCAGAAACGAGTGGTACCTTGATGACATATAAACACAATCAGAATGTATGTAGAGAACATGAAAAAAACAAGGAAACAGCTATCCTACTATTTCCTCCTGCTGATTCTGTGTCAGAGGTGGATGTTACGCTGACACCCCTATCTGTGGCTCTTGGTTCCGTCTTGATGTCTCCATTCTGCACCTGCTGTAGACAGGCTGGAGGGGTTCTTACTTGCCTTGGAAAAGAGACGTCACAGAAACACCCCCTCTACACATGCACAAACCAGCCACAAATGGATTTCTGATTTCCTTTTGAAAGGCATTGCATATGTTCCCTGAATTCCCCTTGCCATTATATTTACAGTTATAATTAACATTTTATAATGTGCAATTAGTTGGAGAAGATGGGAAAATGGTTTCCCCAAAACCAATATATTAAATTTAGCATTTCTATCTAGTTATTGCAGAAAGAAATATTATCTATAACAACCTGCATCACATCAAATTAATGGATTCTGCAACATCTCTGAGTAGGAAAAAAAAATTCTTTGGGGAGCAAGTAGAAATTAAAGTGTGATGGAATAGCCCCCGTGATTACATTTCCAGGAGAAAACACTGCACTTTCTTTAGGTCGACAGAAACAGGATGAAGCATTTCTGGGACTAAGGAATCTCTTCTCCATCTGCCAGAATCTTGCCCACATGGGATAAATTTTTCTTCTTACCTGAAGCTCGCTGTTACGTGGTCGAATACTTAGGCAGGAGAAATCCCCCCAGAGTATCAGAGACACCGCAGAGTGGGAGGCTAGGCGGGCCCTGCCGAGTCCCAGGCTCCGGAGTGCTGTGCCGGCCAGCTTGGCTGCGTGTTTTTGCTACAGCCTGATCCTGCGGTCCTCTCCTCGTCTTTTTCCCACCCATCATCCCCATTTTAGCTTCCATTTTCTAGTTCGGGGTTATTTCTTACCAGCTTGGTCATGAGTCCCTGGCTGCCTGTGTGAGCATCTCTAAGATGGTCTTAAGAGACCCTTTGTACGAGACATCCTTTTATTCTGTAATATTCCACAATATCAACCTCATTCCTCAGCCTCAGCCATCCCTAGCTTTCCTTAAGGAAAGTTAGCACATCCTTTCTTCTGTCGAGGCAGATTGAATCTCCATGAACACTGGATAACTACGACTATAGCGCCATGTTCTCAGGCAGTAGCAGGAACAGTTAATAAAGTTGTGGCTAAGCTGCCATCTTTCACAGTGTTTAGAAAACTCCTCACAGGGGGAAATATTAGGTTGGCCAAAAAGTCCGTTTGGGTTTTTCTGGACCATCTTACGGAAACACTTGAATAACCATTTTGGCCAACCCCGTACTTTGTAGTACGTACGCACGTGCTTAATTGTTCAGTCCTGTCCATTCTTTGAAACATCACAGACTGCAGCCCACCAGGCTCCTCTGTCCATGGGATTCTCCAGGCAAGAGTCCTGGAGTGGGGTGCCATTCCCTTCTCACCTCCAGAGATAGCCTGCCTCTCACGCTACAGTCCTAAGTGTCTGCTATGAATCCATGAAAAGAAAGTGAAAGTGAAGTCACTCAGTCATGTCCAGCTCTTTGCAATCTTTCGGACTGCAGCCCACCAGGCTCCTCTGTCCGTGGGATTCTCCAGGCAAGAATCCTGGCGTGGGTTGCCATGCCCTCCTCCAGGGGATCTTCCCGACCCAGGGATCGAACTCAGGTCTCCCACAGTGCAGGCAGACTCTTTACCATCTGACCCATCACGGCTTTCTCTAAATCCTAATCCTTTTTTTACTTGATAACCACACATAAAAAAGCATAATATCCCCATCATTTCACGGTCAGCAACAAAGAGTGTGAGTGACTCTTTGAGCTGAGGAAGGAATTGACAGTTTGGGGGACAGAGGTTACTGGCCCCAGAGAATGCCATGCGGAGAAGCTGACCCAAGGACTGTAACCTCAGATTTCCAGGACCTGTCCTGACACTACCACCACCACATCCACACACTGCCTTCGTCCCTTAAGTTTACAGCCCAGAGTCATTCAAGAAGTTCAGGAGCCAACATCATTGCCCAGTGGAGATGCCTAGCTTCAAGCAAGCAGCCGCCCCTAGCTGGGCCTTAGAGACCTTTTGTGGATCAGATGACAGATGAGGACGTTAAGTCCTCCTTTAGGTCCCAGTGCTTTGATCATAAGACAGTGTGTGACTAGCCTGGCTAGGATGTTCAAGCTCAAAACCTTCTTGAGTGGTTTTCCTAAAGGTGCATCTCTGGGAGACTCTCAGCGTTATTACCTAATTTAAGGTGTTAGTCATTCATTTCTGAAGCTGCCTTGGTGCATCAAGCCTCTCTTGATTAGCATCACCCTTCTGCAACCTGTCCTTTCCTGAGAATGTTGGTGCATTCCTACCTGCTTCTAGGTTTGGCTGCACAAATCTTCAAGCAGGCACAGGACTCACCACTCTGGCAAAGTATCCATTCTTTCTGCAAGCCCTTCCAAAAGGCACTGTCTGGGTGCTGTATTAGAGAACCACACAGATAAATCATTTCTTAACCTCCTGGATGTCATGGTACAGGAGGAAAGGCAAGCCGCTGACGAAGGACCCCATAAACCATTAGTCTTAAATGCTATGGAAGAATCAACCACTTGGTCACTTTGATGTGAAACAAAGAGCTACTTGTCCAGGCTTTGAAGCACAAGATGGAATTATTTTAAGTTTTCAAATGAGAATTTTAGCCTCACTTTACTCTCTAGATTCGTTTCATGTGATGGATTATTTCCACCAAGTAATACTCCTCATTTTGCTTAATCTGTTCCCTAGAAAACGCCTGGAGTACCCTCTCCCACCAAGCAAATAAATTCTAGCCTCCTCTGGAAGTCTAGTTCAATATATTCTATAAATAACTTCTATAAATTTAGTCATCACGATTTCAGCACATACTCTTCTTCCCTCCCTTAGTAAATGCAATATAACACTAAATTATAAAGGTTGCTTATGGCTCTCTTTCAAGCCTCTCTTGATTAGCATCGCCCTTCTGCAACCTGTCCTTTCCTGAGAATGTTGGTGCATTCCTACCTGCTTCTAGGTTTGGCTGCACAAATCTTCAAGCAGGCACAGGACTCACCACTCTGGCAAAGTATCCATTCTTTCTGCAAGCCCTTCCAAAAGGCACTGTCTGGGTGCTGTATTAGAGAACCACACAGATAAATCATTTCTTAACCTCCTGGATGTCATGGTACAGGAGGAAAGGCAAGCCGCTGACGAAGGACCCCATAAACCATTAGTCTTAAATGCTATGGAAGAATCAACCACTTGGTCACTTTGATGTGAAACAAAGAGCTACTTGTCCAGGCTTTGAAGCACAAGATGGAATTATTTTAAGTTTTCAAATGAGAATTTTAGCCTCACTTTACTCTCTAGATTCGTTTCATGTGATGGATTATTTCCACCAAGTAATACTCCTCATTTTGCTTAATCTGTTCCCTAGAAAACGCCTGGAGTACCCTCTCCCACCAAGCAAATAAATTCTAGCCTCCTCTGGAAGTCTAGTTCAATATATTCTATAAATAACTTCTATAAATTTAGTCATCACGATTTCAGCACATACTCTTCTTCCCTCCCTTAGTAAATGCAATATAACACTAAATTATAAAGGTTGCTTATGGCTCTCTATTTTACAGCAAGAATATAAAACTTGGATCAAAGGTCCTGGGATACAGTCCCTATTGATTATTAAGCTAAATCATTTAATATCTGAAGTCTAGTTTTCCCGTCTTTAAAATGCTGATGGCATTAACCACTTCAAGTGAGCATTTAATTTATTTAATCAATTATTTCTGCATCTCACTTTCTTTCCAGTCAGCATCCAAGATCCAGTAGCTGCAGTCTCTTCTTTCAATGAACTCAAGTAAACAACAGTGAAAGTGGAACGTGAAAGCTTTCGGACTCAGTTCAAACACGTAAGGAGTATGGATGTCATCACTTTTGTCCTTACAACCAGGAAAAGTGGGACATATTGAAAAGCAGTGATTGTTACTGGACCCATTAGAGAACTGAAGTGACGAGGAAAATGCCCCCCCACCCAGTTCTCTGAGTTGTGTTAACTTGTGTCCCCTCGCCCCAAGATCATCATGTTGAAGTGTTCACCCCCTGCCCAGGGCCTCAGAATGTGACTGTATTCTGAAACAGGGCCTTGAGAGAGCTGTTTAAGGCAAAATGGCGTCCTCAGTGTGGGCTCTAAAGGAGTCAGGCTGGCGTCCTCACCTGTCACTGTTCAGTCGCTCAGTCATGTCCGACTCTCTGCGACCCCATGGACTGCAGCCCACCAGGCTTCCCGGTCCTCCGCTGTCTCCCGGAGCTTGCTAAAATTCCTGTCCACTGAGTCCGTGACACCATCCAACTGTCTCATAAGAAGAGGCAGTTTGGACACACAGAGCCCCCAGGGATGCGCCTGCCCAGAGACAGGACCACATGAGGACTTGGTGGGGAGGAGGCATCTGCAAGCCAAGCAGAGAGGCTCCAGGGAACAGGCCCGGCTGGTACCTTCCCTGGGGGCTTCCAGGCTCCAGAACTGCGCACGCGTGAAGTCCAGCCGTTTAAGCCCCTTCTGTGCTTCCAGCGGAGCCCACACGGGTGCACGCTCTGCAGCTGCAGCGAGCAGCCCTCTCTTGCCGTGCGCACACGGGCCTCTCACTCCAGTGCCTTCTCCTCTCACAGGGGCTCTAGGGCTTGTGGGCTTCTGTAGTTGTGGCCCGTGGGCTGAGGAGCTGTGATGCGCAGGTTTAGTTGCTCCACGGCCTGTGGAATCTCCCATCTCTTGCGTTGGCAGACTGCTTCTTTACAGTGGTGGGAAGCCCCCAGATTAAACTTTAGAAAGACCCATTCATCCTCATTATGTATTGGCCTCGCCTTTTCATTAATAGTGTTCATTGATCCCTAAAGAACTACTGGATTTTTCTGACTGATTTAAAAGAAACACTTACTTTCACTCCAAAATCAAATACAATGACTCTCTTCGCATCTTTCCCCTCCATTCTATCAAAAAACAAAACAAAACAAAAAAAAGCCAAAAACAGCCAAAGCATCTGGTAGCTTTGGTACTCACCCATAACACAGGAATCTTAGCAGGGATGATGAGATTAAAGTCATCTTTAAGAATTACAATGTTTCCTGTTTCACATTCTATATCAAATGGGAAAAAAGAACTCTCCTGGCTGAGATTTGCATGGGAAAGCAGCCTAGTTCTCTCTTTCCATAACCCTTTGAATAATTGAGACACAGATGATAAACACATCAGCATTCAGTCAGGCCACAAGGCACCCATGAGGAGAGAGAAATGATTGTTTTCTGAGATCTTCAAAGGATCTTAACATTGGAAAGAAAATCGCTCCTGAAAAGTAACTTTGGAGCTGACACACAGATAATCTTGATCTAATGTTGCTTGTGGAGCTAAGACCTGCCTTTCCAGATGGAGATATTATATCTCATTTGGAATCTGTGACAAGGGCCAACACTGATAAGCCTGCTTGTAGTGTTGAGCAGTGGAGATAGCAGAGCAGTGGGGAGTGGGCAGTTGGACAACAGATGCTGGGTTAGATCTGCTGTGTTCTCAGGATGCACAGCCTTCCATAAACTCTGACCTTGGTGAGTCAACAACTTCCGTGGAGTGGCTCCTCTGTGAAACGGGGGTAATCATAGCGCTGACTTGGACTAGGGCTGATAACTGCTGCCGTGGCACCTGATGAAAATTTTAGTGCTGACTGCATCTGTTTAATGAAAAATAAAAATGGGCAGCCAGGATACACGTAGAAAGAGAGCGGAAGTTAGATTCAGGAAAGCCAGTTTCCTGACCCAGGTCTTTTGCAGAAAACTGAACACAAGTCACTGGATCTTCCCTGGTAGCTCAGACGGTAAAGCGTCTCCTTACAACGGGGGCTTCCCTGATAGCTCAGTTGGTGAAGAATCCACCTGCAATGCAGGAGACCCTGGATCCATTTCTGAGTCGGAAAGATCCACTGGAGAAGGAATAGGCTACCCACTCCAGTATTCTTGGGCTTCCCTGGTGACTCAGCCAGTAAAGAATCTGCCTGCAATGTGGGAGGCCTGGGTTCAATCCCTTGATTGGGAAGATCCCCTGGAGAAGGAAAAGGCTATCCACTCCAGTATTCTGGCCTAGAGAATTCCATGGACTATGCAGTCCATGGGATCACAAAGACTTGCACTTTCACTTTCTTTTACTTTCACAATGTGGGAGACCGGGGTTCAATCCCCTGGGTTGGGAAGATCCTCTGGAGAAGGAAATGGCACCCCACTCCAATACTTTCGCCTGGAAAATCCCATGGATGAAGGAGCCTGGCAGACTACAGTCCTATGCAGTCCATGGGATCACAAAGACTTGCACTTTCACTTTCTTTTACTTTCACAATGTGGGAGACCGGGGTTCAATCCCCTGGGTTGGGAAGATCCTCTGGAGAAGGAAATGGCACCCCACTCCAATACTTTCGCCTGGAAAATCCCATGGATGAAGGAGCCTGGCAGACTACAGTCCATGGGGTTGCAAAGAGTCAGACACAACTGAGCGACTTCACTTTTACTTTCACCGGATCTTTGAGAGCTTTGGTTTTTCCATCAGTAAAATGAGGAACGTGACGTGTAAAACCTTCATGATTTCTTGCTGCTCATCCAAAGAGGCAACACCCGTAACTTATGGATGGTGTCACATGAATCTTTAAATGGCGCATCTGAAAGATTGTTGGAGGCTCATCAGCCCACAGACATAAAATAAATAAGATAAAATTTGGATCCAGAGCTGAGGAATAATCAAACACAGTGGATATAGAGAATAAAAGCCATGAAGTTGTGATGTAGTTACTTAATTTTCATGTCTCTTGGAGAGTTCCAGGATTAAAGAAATCATTGGGACAGAGGCATCTTTAGTTGTCTTATTGATACAAAATGGCTGCCATCTGTCAAGGACGGGCTGAAGGGATTGAGCATCTGGTCCCTTCCTTTGAAGGGAAGGAGAGGGTTCTTGTGTCTACTTTTATCCTGTGTTCAGTTCTAAGCTCATAGCTCATTTAAACCTATTAGAACTTTCTAGTGGGGCAGGGGACCCATCACGTCATTCAGAGGAAATAGAGGGGCAGAGACAGTCATGTTTCCTTGAGCATTCCTGCAGCACCAACAGTCAAGAGGCTCGCTAGGCTTGATGGACAGGAGGATGAGTTAGCATCCGATGCTCTGTGGTACCCACCGTCCAACAGAAGATGTGTAAGCATGGGTACTCTAAGTCCTAGAATCACATTAGGATTTCAAGGATCCTGGAGAGATTTCTGTCTCTCTCAACTAAAAACTCTTGTCTTTAGAAACAAGGAAAGAAACAGACTCACAGACATAGAAAACAGACTTCCTGTTATCAGAGGGGAAAGATGGGGGAAGGGATAAATTAGGAATTTGGGTTAACATATACACACTAGTATGCATAAAATAGATAATCAACAAAGACCCACGGTGGAGAACAAGGAATTACACTCAATGTTTGTAATGACCTATATGGGAAAATAATCTGAAAAAGAATGAATACACACGTATTTTTAATTGATCAGTTTTCTGTGCACCCAAAACTAATACAACATTGTAAATCAACTATAGTCCAATAGAAAATAAAAATAAATAAAAATACAAACAAGGAATATTGCCCCTTTTCAAGGACTATTGAAATTTGAGAACTAAAGCCGTGAAATGACAGGTACACTCAAGAGAGAGGAGCAATTGGGTGCAGTGAACATTCTCTGGACCTGGATTTAAAGGCGCCGTCCATCTTCTCCACCTCCTCACTTCTAGCAGCACCTTTGCATAAGGAGAGTCACTTCTCCTGTACTCACCTGGCCAGGAGAGGTAATTCAGCATCCACTAAGGTGGAGAATGAGCTTCCTCTGCTTCTGGCCATGCTCAGAGCACATCTGATACAGGGAGGCTTGGGTTACCAATTTAGAAGCCACCTTATTTGAAATAAAAGGTTAATACTGCTGCTCCCAAAAATAAAGGCTATTTTTACAAAGACATGGAAGAAACCTAAATGCATGTTACTAAGTGAAAGAATCTGAAAAAGCTACATACATATGGGTCCAGTGGTATGAAATCCTGGAAAAAGACAAAACTATGGAGACTGTGAAAAGATCTGTAGTTGTCAGGGCTTAGTGAGTGAGTGAAAGGTGCTCCATCGTGTGCGACTCTTTGCGACCCCATGGACTATACAGGCCCTGGAATTCTCCAGGCCAGGATACTGGAGTGGGTAGCCTTTCCCTTCTCCAGGGGATAGAACCCAGGTCTCCCACATTGCGGGAGGATTCTTTACCAGCGGAGCTATCTGGCCAGGGCTTAGAGGGGAGGGGTCTCTAGGGCCATGAAGCTACTCTGTACGATACTGTAATGGCGGACATAGGTCATTATACGTTTGTCCGCTCACAGAATGTACAGCTCCAAGGGTGAACCATAGCATGGACTGTGAACTTGGCAGATAACAGATGTAGGTTCATCCGGGTAACATCAGACAGGGGATGCTGATGATGCGGAGGTGGAGTGTGGGAACTCTGCACTTTCTGATCCATCTTGCTGTGAACCTAAAGCTACTCTAAAAAATAAAGTCCAATTTTAAAAGTTTAAGTGAATACTCTGCTAGTTAACTCTAGTTTCCACAAGAAATAATACTATAAACCACCTGAGTGGAGAGACACAAATTGGTTCTGGCCTTAATCAGGCTATATGATAAATTTCCTATTTTATCCTCCTTAAGGATGGATAATTCCTTAAGGATACTCTCATCTAGACAATCCACCATTATTGTGTTGCTGTTATTGTTGAAAGCAACGCATTTTTCCTTCATGTAATGGACTCTGGTTTCATATCGATTGAAGAATGTATTATTAAGTAATGGATGCCTCTAATTGTAAGCAAAGTCTGAGATCAGATGGAAGCGAGAAAGGAAATAAGTTTCCTATATAATGAAGGGAATGACATCTAGTGGGCGGGAGGGGACAAAGGTTTAAGGAAAAGAAGGCACAAGTTAGTCATGCTGCTAAAGAAGGGCCCCAGGCAGCTGACTTAAGACACGAAGGCAAACAAAGATGTAGATAAATTGTATTATTAAAGATTTTTATTTCAGCACGCTCTGGTTGATTGCTAAGGAAAAACTGTAAAAATTTTGTTTTGAGAGGGTACCAAATCCCACTGGGAACTCCCATGTAACCAATCCAGTTCTTATCTGCTTCAGTGGTTATGTAGGTTTCTTGGGTTGTTTTGGGTTAAGTCTCAAGTTTCGAAACAACTTGAAGCCTCAAGTCCAAGCTTAATTAAACCTATTGAAGAGCAAAGGAAAACAAGCTTTAAGGGTCCCCTGTTTGGCTCATAAAATCTCAGAACAACAAACCAGGAAATACTCAATTATTCCTAGGCCGCCATAAACATTTTATGGTTCAATCCGAGGATTCCTCTCGTCTCTCAGAGGCAAGGATGTTTGGTCCGCATCCTCCTCTCCTCCCCTGCCGTTGCTTTTGATCTTTTTTATGGACTTGAGAGAGGAGTTTGCTTTTCAATTTATTCTTGTTTCTTTTGCTCCAGTGCTTTTGGAGGAGGGAGTCAGGGAGGGGAGTGGGAAGGGGAGGAAAGATGCTCTCAGAACTGGCTATTGTTTCCTGTGTTTGGGTGGCTTTCCCTTCTCTCTAAAAAAATAGAAAACATTCCGACTCCCTTTGTGGAACCTGAGATGATGGAGGAATTGACACAAGCCGGGAGGACTTCCCTCCCTATGAGGGAGCACTGTTGCCCCTGGGAGAAGCGATGGTCTGAGCCACACTTTAGACTCCAGCTGCCAAGGTGGGAGAGGTTTTCTCCCCAGCTCTGCACCCCAGTCTGCAGTTTTCCTCCCACTGGCTCCTCCCCAAGGCCTTGGATCAATTTCAGTGTTCAAGCAGCAAGAGCAGGTCAGACTTGCTGATAACTTGGCCTGACCTCGGGCTTCCAGTTACTGGGTTTCTGCTTTGTGCCTGAGTGAAAGTCGCTGTTCACATTTGTGTCTGTCTCAGGTTAATCCCTGACTTGTGTTATCTCATGGCACCTTCCCCACGACCCTGTGGTGTGCCTGGTTCATGATCCCACTTTGCAGGGAAGGCCACTGCGGCACAGAGCAGTGGTGCCCTCTGCCCAAGGTCACGGCCCCTGACGGTGGTAAAGCCAGGACTCAAGGGCAAGAAGCCGCCGCAGGGTTAACCGGTGTGCCGTCTTACCAACTTGGGCCCCGTTTCTGTGGCTCAGCTGGTAAAGAATCCACCTGCAATGCAGGAGACTTGGGTTGGGAAGATCCCCTGGAGGAGGGAATGGCTGCCCACTCCAGTATTCTGGCCTGGAGAATTCCATGGACTGTATAGTCCATCAGGTCACAAAGAGTCGGACACTACTGATCGACTGTCACTTTCACTTTTCTGATAACTGGGTCTTAACTGTATTCCCATTCCCTAATGTAAGCTCTTTTTCTTTTCTTTTTTTTTTAAATTGAAGTATAGTTGATTTACAACCTTGTGTTAGCTTCAGGTGTACAACAAAGTGATTTGTATATGAATATATATGTATATGAATTCTTTTCCCTTACAGATTATTACAAGATACTGAGTATATTTCCTCGTGCTACGAAGTAGGCCTTTGGTATCTATTTTATATAAGTAGTGTGGATATGTTAATTCCAAACTGATGGTTGAATGGCATCACTGACTCAATGGACATGTTTGAGCAAACTCAGGGAGATGGTGGAGGACAGCAAAGCCTGGCATGCTGCAGTCCATGGGGTTGCAAGAGTCAGACGCAACTGGGCAACTGAGCAGCAACAACGATTTGCCCCACACCTTTCCCCTTTGGTCACCGTAAGCTTGTTCTCTATGTCTGTGAGTCTGTTTCTGCTTTGTAAATAAGTGTATTTGTATCATTTTTTCAGATTACACATATAAACAATACCACATGATATTTGTCTTTGTACGATTTACTTCACTTAGTATGATAATTCATAGTCCGTTGACCTTGCTGCAGAGGGCATTGCTTCATTCTGCTTTATGGCTGAGTAGTACTCCGTTGTAAGTGTATATACCTTCCTTACCCATTCCTCTCTCGAGGACACTCCTTTTCCCCAGTCCCAAGGCCCCATGCTTCTCTGAGGTCTCTTCCCATTGCTTCCCTCTGGAGAAGGAGTCTCTGCCTTGAGTCTGCCTGAGCCCTCTGGGCCTCACTGGACCCGACACCAGCTCTCCTTCTGTCTCCAAATGCTGTGTGGTCCTGGGTCCTCAATAGCTGCTCCCAGGCAATTTCCAGAGCAATCACACCTCTCACTGGTAGATGTTCTGATGTCCATGGTCTCCCCATGGTCCCCAGAGAGGTGTTCTGCTTCCCTGAGGGGACTTGGTATGAACTAATTAAGGTTTCATTAGAAACAGCCCCAGGATTAGGGAAATTCTCTGCTTACTATTCCAAAAGTTACTCTCAGGTCTTTTTAATTATCTAGATAGACCCCCAGAGGCCCCATCCACACTCACCCCAAATAAGCCTGGCCTCACTGAGGCGGGGCCCATGAAGATGCTGCAGGTAGATGGGTGCCCCCTCTGACGGGCCTACACCCTGAGACTTCCCGCAGTGGACTGAGGCGCACTGATGCCAACAGGTGCCAGCCCCCTGTGGAAGAGGCTCATCTCAGATTACAGTCCAGGGAGAAAAATGAACAGATGCAACTTCTCACTTTGTCCCCTGAGCAATGCAAGCTGTGACACCTCCCATTCAAGCTGAGCACACCGAGGCCCCAGATCTTGGGGTCTCAGGATCATCCTCCATGGTAAGAGCTCAGTGGTCCTTTGGAGGCACAGCAGATTCCAGATTTGGGGAAGAAAAGAACAAGATGACACTGTACCAGAAATAGGATGTGAGCAAAAAACGACGTGACCCATCAAAACACAACAGTCAGCTTAAAGAGGCTCCCACTGACCAAATCTGAAACAATTTGAACATGAAAATAAATATCACTAATAAGAGACTAGTAAAACTCCTGGATGAAATAGAAAACCACAAGTCTTTACTGCTATAATTTAAATTGAAAATCTGAGGAGAAATTAGATATTTGCATAGCTTCAAAGTCCTTCACCACAAAGTACCTATCAGTTATAAAGGGGGGAGGGGAAGGCAGCTTTGCATGAAGAAATACCACTTTCATCAAGTGATTAAAGTGGCCATAATTCATAAAAGAACTAATTGCAATTACACATATATCTGATAGACTACAAAGAACAGAACTCAGGGCGTTTCTGTGGTATAATTAGATTCAGGATGTACATGTTTAATAGGAATTAAGGAACATTGGATGGACCAAGGGTCTCCTGCATTGCAGGTAGATTCTTTACCAGCTCAGCCACCAGGGAAGCCCATTCTACAGAATAACTGCTGCAGTTATTCTGCAGAAGCTTCAAAACTGCCAAGGACATAAAAACAAGAAGAAAAAAGAACTTTTCCAGATTAAGGAAAGATGATGACTTAAGTTCTTAGTGATTCTGAATTGAAATCTTTAACTACAAAGGACATTTTTGGAATATTAAGCAAAATGAGAATGAGGTCTTTGCACCAGTTGGTGGGATGCAAGAATACTACTTTCATAATTTTGGTGGTTATATCAGGCAGCGCAGTGGTAAAGAATCCACCTGCAATGCAGGAGATGGGGGTTCACTCCCTGCATCAGGAAGGTCTGGAGTACAAAGCGGCAACCCACTCTAGTATTCTTGCCTGGAAGATTTCATGGACAGAGGAGCCTGGCGGACTACAGTCCACTGGGACGCAAAGAACTGGACAGGACTGAGCACACAGGCACGGAGACACACATGTTGCAATTGTGTGGAGACGCCCTTGTCTGCAGGAAATGTGCTGTTAGTTGGTAATGTCACATCAGCGTCCTCTGTGCCATGATTGCAACCTTCCTGTAAGTTTGAGATTTTTTTTCATCTTCTTTTAAATTAAATATTAAGCTTAACCACTATAAAGAATGGGAATAAGATATATAACTTTCCAACCAGTAGAGGAAAAAATAGAGATTTGCTTTCAAGAAGACAGTATAGCGATGAGGGGAGAGAAACAAGCAAACGTAGTAAACACAAGGCGTAAAATGAGGGTGCGGATCGGCCCACTTGCATGAACATACACCGGAAAGGCAACCGGATAAAACCTCCCAGGTCAAAGACACACTTGTGTTTGGCCTGAAACAAGTGACACTGAGCTCTGTGAGATTGCTGAGAGCTATTTGTAAACTGTGAGACTGAAAATAATGTAAGAGAATAAAACAGGACAAATACCAACCAAGGGAAAGCTGATGCTTCACCTCTGTTGCTGTTCAGTGGCTCAGTCGTGTCCAACTCTTTGCTACCCCATGAAAAGTAGCACAGCAGGCTTCCCTGTCCTTCACCGTCTCCTGGAGCTTGCTCAAACTCATGTCCATTGAGTCGGTGATGCCATCCAACCATCTCATCCTCTCTCACCCACTTCTCCTCCTGCCCTCAATCTTTCCCAGCATCAGGGTCTTTTCCAATGTGTCAGCTCTTCGCATCAGGTGGCCAAAGCATTGGAGTTTCAGCTTTAGCATCAGTCTTTCCAATGACTATTCAGGACTGATTTCCTTTAGGATGGACTGGTTTGACCTCCTTGTTGGCCAAGGACTCTCAAGAGTCTTCTCCAATGCCACAGTCCAAAACCATCAGTTCTTCAGTGCTCAGGCTTCTTCATGGTCTGACTCTCACATACTGCATGACTATTGGAAAAACCACAGCTTTGACTATATGGACCTCTGTCAGCAAAGTGATGTCTGTGCTTTTTAACATTAGTATCACACAAAGTTGACTTGATGTAGTGCATATTACTACTGGATTATGAAAGAGATGAATCACCAGGAAACTAACAGTTTGGAACTGGTATGATGTTTGGGATGGACATGTACACACTGCTATATTTAAAACAGATAACCAGCAAGGTCCTCCTGTATAGCACATGAAACTCTGCTCAGTGTTATGTGGCAGCCTGGATGGGAGGGGAGTTTAGGGGAGAATGAATACCTGTGTATGTATGGCTGGGTCACTTTGCTGTCCACCTGAAATTATCACAACATTGTTGGCTGACTATACTTCAATGCGAAATAAAAAGTTTCTTAAAAGTAAAATAAATTTGAAAAAACTGAAACTGATAAGAACTCAATATAGCTTCAAACTGAATAAACTCAAAGCTGAAAGAATAACCTGGAAAATGTGATAAATCTAAAATAATGATGTTTATACCTCTTTCAATGACTAATCAGTCAAGAAATTTAAAATATTAAGGATACAGAAGATTTGAACAACATAATTGCAAGCTTGTCCTCAGGAACATATATAGAGTGTATATAGAATAAAAATTCTTCTCAGGCACGTGTGGAAGTTTAAATTGATCATGAGTAAAACACAAAGAAACAGATGTTAGTAAACACCAAACAATCAATATTATACAGAACCACAAATTTTGAATCGAGTGATATACTACCCTTCCCTCCATTCTAGGACAAAGAGGAAGCAGAGTAGGAGCCTTAAAATTCAGAGAGATAAGCCTTTGTTGTTTCAAATTAACTTGGATCAGATTTTATGAATTTTATTAATTTTATCATTGCTTTACAATGTTGTCTGAGTTTCTGCTGTACAACCAAGTGAATCCACTATACATATACATATATAGCCCCTCTGTTTTGGATTTCCTTCCCTTTTAGGTCAGCACAGAGCTTTGAGTAGAGTTCCTTGTGCTATACAGAATACAGTAGATTCTCATTAGTTATCCATTTTATACATAGTAGTGTAATCCCACTCCTGGGGATATATCCAAAAAAAGCCATAATTCAAAAATATACATGTACCCCAATGTTCATCTACCCTCTCTGGTGGTCAGATGGTAAAGAGTCCGCCTGCAATACAAGAGACCAGGGTTCAATCCCTGGGTCGGGAAGATCCCCTCGAGAAGGGAATGCAACACCAAAGTTCATAGCAGCACTCTTTACAAAGGCGAGGACACGGAAGCTATTTAAAGGTGCACCGGCAGAAGAATGGATAGGAGGATGTGGTACATATATACAATGGCGTTTTACTCACCCAGAAAAAGGAACAAAACAGTGCCATTTGCAGAGAAGTGGATGGACCTAGAGACAGTCATACAGAGTGAAGTAAGTCGGGAAAAGGAAAACAAATAGTGTTCATAGCAGCACTCTTTACAAAGGCGAGGACACGGAAGCTATTTAAAGGTGCACCGGCAGAAGAATGGATAGGAGGATGTGGTACATATATACAATGGCGTTTTACTCACCCAGAAAAAGGAACAAAACAGTGCCATTTGCAGAGAAGTGGATGGACCTAGAGACAGTCATACAGAGTGAAGTAAGTCAGGAAAAGGAAAACAAATAGAATATATTAACACATACATGTGGAAACGGAGGAACTTATTTGAAGGTTAGAGATAAAGACACAGATGTAAAGAACAAATGTATGGATACCAAGGGGCGAAGGGGAACTGGGAGATTGGGACTGACATATAAACACTCTGCTCGAAACAGATAACTAACAAGAACCCCCTGGACGCACAGGAAACTACTCAATGCTCTGTGCTGCCTAGATGGGGAGGAAGTCCAAAAAAGAGGGGTTACATGTGTACCTACCGCTGATTCACTTTGTTGTACAGTAGAAACTATACTGTAAAGCAACTATACTCTGATAAAAATTAATTTAAAAAATAAAAAGAGAGAGATGGATAGAATAGGGTTATCCTGGTTGTATCTTCAGCTCCTTGGTGATGATCTCATTTAGAAAGTCCTTGAGCTTCGCACCCTCTGTTCCCCAGTACGTTGTCGCCTGCACGTTTGTTTGGGTGTCCTAAGAGCCTGCCGGGCATGAGGGCTCCAGGCTGGAAGCCAGCCACATCAGGTGGATTGAAAGCAAACCCTTCACTCTGCCTCTCCTGGTCATCTCCACAGGGATGATGGTGGACATGAACCCCGATGGTGGACGTGAACTCCGGTGGTGGACGTGAACCCCGACTCTGGATGTGAACTCCGGTGGTGGACGTGAATCCTGACGCTGGACATGAACCTCAATGGTGGACGTGAACCCCAACGCTGGACGTGAACCCCGATGGTGGACATGAGCCCTGGTGGTGGACGTGAACCCCCTGACACTGGATGTGAACCCCGATGGTGGACGTGAGCCCCGGTGGTGGACGTGAACCCCCTGACACTGGACGTGAACCCCGATAGTGGACGTGAACCCCGACGCTGGACATGAGCCCCGATGGTGGTAGACACGCCTCCTGCCCCCACTTCTCTGAGGTTGCAGTCTCTGACGGCTGCAGAGTTGAACATGAAGACAGCAATGCTTCAAAGTTCTTAAAAGAGAATATGGTGGATTGAGGGTTAAAAACACTCTGCGAGTTTTTCAACCGATAAAGATGGGTTTGCAAGTTTCCAAGAGACATTCACCACACGCAGCACCCTTGTCCTGCTGGGATCTGCAGGAGGCTCCCTCTTGCAGATTGCAGGAGAGGCATTTTTATTTTGAGATGGGTGTTTTATAAACTCCTGGCAATCCATGAGTTGGCTGCTAAAATAGCATGTAAGCAGATATTTAGGAGAGGGGGCCAATTTGTCAACACTGTTTATAGAAGAAGGGAAAGTACAAGCAGAATTGTTAATTAGACTGTCTTCAAATCCAGAGACATCTTTTTCTTTCTTTCTTTCTTTCTTTTTAATTGGAGGATAACTGCTTTACAGTATTGCATTGGTTTCTGCCATACATCAACACGAATCAGCCATAGCTATGCATACGTCCCCTCCCCCCGGAACCCCCTTCCCATCTCCCCACCCCCATCCCACCCTCTAGGCTGTCTCTTATACACATCTGACCCCATGGACTATACAGGCCCTGGAATTCTCCAGGCCAGGATACTGGAGTGGGTAGCCTTTCCCTTCTCCAGGGGATAGAACTGTGTCCCATTTGCTACCTATCTTACATATGGTAATGTGTAAATTTCACTATTCTCTCAATTCAACCCACCGTCTCCTTCCCTCACTGTGTCCAAAAGTCTGTTCTCTGTGCCAAAGACACCTTGTGATAAATGCTTCCATGCTGCACAGAGGCCACGATTCCCCCCAGACAACTGTTGGTCACACAAAATTGAACACCAAAAGAATAGACTTTCCAATTAATCTTCCAAGTGCATAGAAGAAAACAGTTTGATTTTTATCTGTATTGCATTTTCAAGGTAACACAAGCCAATGCTCACTTAATTTGCTTTTGGCTTGAAAAAGGTAGATCAATACGATAAATAAATCACATTGAACAAGGACTTTATTGGTATTTGGCTGAATATTCATAGGTTTATCTGGGCCTCCTGGTCCTGTCTGCCGGGGGACAACAGGCAACCTCCGTTGACAGGGAGCTGTCAGGCAAAAATGGGGAGCTCATTACCTGTACGGGGCAACTGATTCAATACATTCCCAAAGTTCTCATGGGCCAATGATGCTGAGCATGGTGTATTATTGAAGGATAAATAGGAGCACTCATTGGGAAAGACCCTGATGCTGGGAAAAATCGAGGGCAGGAGGAGAAGGGGGCAACAGGGGAGAAGAAGGTTGGATGGCACCACCCGTTCAGCAGACATGAGTTTGAGCAAACTCCGGGCGATAGTGAAGGACAGGGAAGCCTGGCATGCTGCAGTCCATGGGGTCGCAAAGAGTCTGACAGGACTGAAAAAGAGCAAAAAACAGCAGCACAAGTTTCCTCTACATGAAGAGCCTTGAATCAGACTTCTTCCATTTTTAATGAGCTCATCTGCCCTTTTCCACATCACTGGTGGGATCTCAGCCTTGTCCTCGGGCGGCCAGCGCTCCACGGTCATGGTTCACTGCAGCTCCATGGACTGTGGGTGGCTGGGAGGGGTCACAGTCACTGCATTCAGATGGGTATATCTTTCTTTTTCTCCTTTGTCTTTTGCTTCTCTTCTTTTCTCAGCTATTTGTAAGGCCTCTTAAGACAACCGTTTGCCTTTTGGCATTTCTTTTTCTTGGGGATGGTCTTGATCACCACCTCCTATACAACCTCACGAACCTCCATCCATAGTTTTTCAGGCACTCTATCAGATATAATCCCTTGAATCTATTTATCACTTCCTCTGTATAATCGTAAGGGACTTGATTTAGGTCATACCTGAATGGTCTAGTGGTTTTCCCTACTTTCTTCAAGTTAAGTCATAAAAAAGGCAAGAGAATTCCAGAAAAACATCTACTCCTGCTTCATTGACTATGCCAAAGCCTTTGACTGCATGAAGTGAAGTGAAGTTGCTCAGTTGTGTCTGACTCTTTGCAATCCCATGGACTGTAGCCTGGAGCCTGGTAGGCTACAGTCCATGGAATTCTCCAGGCAAGAATACTGGAGTGGGTTGCCATTTCCCTTTCCAGGGGATCTTCCTGACCCAGGGATTGAACCCACGTCTCCTGCATTGCAGGCAGATGCTTTACCATCTGAACTACTAGGGAAGCCCCGTTTGACTGCATGGATCACAACAAACTGTGGGAAATTCTTCAAGAGATGGGAATAAAAGACCACCCAACCTGCCTCCTGAGAAACCTGTATGCAGGTCAAGAAGCAAGAGAACTGGACATGGAGCAACTAGCTGGCTGGTTCTAAACTGGGGAAGGAGCACAATAAGGCTGTATGTTGTCACTCTGTTTATTCAACATATGCAGAGTGCATCATGCAAAATGCCAGGCTGGATGAAGCACAAGCTGGAATCAAGATTGTTAGGAGAATATCAATAACCTCAGATAGACAGATGACACCACCCTTATGGCAGAAAGAGGAACTAAAGAGCCTCTTAATGAAAGTGAAAGAGGAGAGTGAAAAAGCTAACTTGAAACTCAACATTCAAAAATTATGGAATTATTATGGAATATGATCCCATCGCTTCACCGCAAATAGAGGGGAAAACAGTGGAAACATTGACAGAATTCATTTTCTTGGGCTCCAAAATCACTGCAGATGGTGACTGCAGCCATGAAATCAAAAGACACTTGCTCCTTGGAAGAAAAGCTATGACCAACCTAGACAGCATATTAAAAAGCAGCAGAGACATTACCAACAAAGATCTGTCTAATCAAAGCTACGGTTTTTCCAATAGTCATGTATGGGTGTGAGAGTTGGACCATAAAGAAAGCTGAGTGCCCAAGAATTGATGCTTTTGATCTGTGGTGTTGGAGAAGACTCTTAAGAGTGCCTTGGACTTCAAGGGGATCGAGCCAGTCAGTCCTAAAAAAAATCAGTCCTGAATAGTCATTGGAAGGGCTGATGCTAAAGCTGAAGAAGCTCCAATACTTTGGCCACCTGATGCAAAGAACTGACAGTGGAAAAGACCCTGATATGAGGCAAGATGGTGGGCAGGAGGGGAAGGGCACACAGAGGATGAGAGGGTTGGATGGCATCACTGACTCAATGGACATGAGTTTGAGCAAGCTACGGGAGTTGGTGATGGATAGGGAGGCCTGGCGTGCTGCAGTCCATGGGGTCACAAAGGGTTGGACATGACTGAGCAACTGAACTAAGCACCAGCATTAATCCTTCCAAGGCAGAGGTTACCCTCACTGACTCAGAAAGTAACCCTGTGTTTATTCCTCATGTTTTTGGACAATGAACCATGCTTAAACATGGAGATGGACAGTGGCGCTAACACCCAGTGCACCCAACAGACGTACACGATTCGTCTTTTACTAGGGTTTCCCAGCTAGCGCTAGTGGTAAAGAACCCGCCTGCCGGTGCAGGAGACACGAGAGATGAGGGAGTGATCCCTGGGTCAGGAAGACCCCCTGGAGTAACGGCAATCCACCTTGCCTGGAGAATCCCATGGACAAAGGAGCCTAGCAGGCTACAGTCCACGGGGTCCCCAAGAGTCGGACACGATGCAGCACATAAGCACAATCTTACTGTGTATGATTTTCAGTATCTAAGAGATGCAGTGATTGCAGACTCCATCAACTCCGTGTTATAACTAGAATTTGATTTTTCCCTTTATCCTCATCGTTGCAGATTTGGGTCAGAAATCCTAGTTCCTTTTGACCACTGATTCAGAGGACAATCACTTGGTGCATTTAAACCTCAATGTCTTCATTTGTAAAATGGAAATAATTAAACAGACATAGCATAGTGTTTCATTAAACTTTAATTAAGCACAAAACAACTGGACCCCACTGATGAATGCAACAACTACAAAGGACATTTGATTCTTTCAATGAGCTGGATTAACTGCAGCGATTTATCTATTCACCATCACCAGCCACCCTCTTTTTCTGGACTTCAGAACTTAACGCCCAGATGTCTTCAGCAAACCAAACTCAGTTGGGTTGCATCTTCAGAAAAGCCACAGGCTTCTACAGCCATACCACCCTGAACACGCCCAATCTGATCTGATCTCAGAAGCTAAGCAGAGTCGAAAAAAGCGCAGGAGCAGCCGGGGCCATGCTGGTTCAGAAGGTCTGGGTCCTTGACTCTGCTATTATTAGCTTCACTTCCCCCAGCTGTCAAACGAGAAAAGTACTTCCCCTTACCATACGGGGAATCAAATGCAAAGTACTCAGCTAGGAGAATGCTTCTGAAAGTGTCACTATAATGAAAGGTTTATACAGCACTGTATCTGGGGCTTCCCTGGTGGTTCAGTGGTAAAGAATCGGCCTGTCAATGCAGGGGACACAGGTTCGATCCCTGGTCTGGGAAGATCCCATGTGCTGCAGAGCAACTGAGTCTGGGCACCACCACTAACAAGCCTGTGTTCTGGAGCCCAGGAGCCGCAGCCACTGATGCCCACGTGCCCTCGGGCCTGTGCCCCACAGCAAGAGAAGCCACGGCAGTGAGAAGCCCACACACCGCAACTAGAGGGGAGCTCCAGCTCTCTGCAACTAGAGAAAAGCCCTCACAGCAACAGAGACCCAGCACAAAAAATTAATAAATATGTAGCACTGTACCACCAGCCCCAGCCAGCTCTGGAGGTGGGGGGAGAACCTTCCAGGGAGAGACCTTACAGATCCCAAGGGGGCATGTCATCCCATGAGCGGGGAGCCTCATGCTGGCCCAAAGGCTCCCAGAGAATGCCCCTCCCCATCTTCCCTATGGACGCTCAAGGCCCCTGCCTGGAGCCTTCTATTGGTTGAAGGCACTATGTTTCCAGGAAGGGGTAACTCATCAACAGCGTATTAACTGACTCACTAGAAAAGAGTCTGATGCTGAGAAAGATTGAGGGGAGGAGGAGAAGGGAACGACAGAGGATGAGATGGTTGGGTGGCATCACCAACTCAATGGACATGAGTTTGGGTGGACTCTGGGAGTTGGTGAAGGACAGGGAGGCCTGGCGTGCTGCAGCCCACAGGCTCGCAGAGTCGAACACGACTGAGTGACTGAACTGAACTGAATTGTTTATATGCATTATTTTTATAGAATTTAATAGACAGGGTCCTGGAAAAGAAGAACAAAAGTAGGTGTTTTCAAGGGCCAAGGGGAGAGAATTCTGAGATGAGATGATGACACAGGGCCGGGGGGATGAAGAACCACTGGAGAGGAACCCAGGGCAGGAGGGAGTTGAAGGTCCCTGAGTCCTCCTGGGGAGGAGGGAGAAGCTGGGGAAAGAGGTATTCCAGAAGTTGGGAGTTTTGTTAAGGCCTGGCCTTGTCAGACGAGAGAGCTGAGACACAGATCTCTACCTGCACATCCTTGTCAAACGGAAGAGGTGGGATACTGATGTCTGCTCTGACGTGCCTGTCAAGCTCCATGGGCTCCAGGACGGCCTCTCAGACACCTCCTGGCTTCCTGACTCTCATCTAGGCCCATTGCCACCAGGCGTTCCTGGAACTTTCCGATGTGTGTCAGTGTGATCCCCAATCAGGACTGCACACTTACGGAAATGAAGTCAGTGGAAGTTTGTCTTTGGGAGAACACGCTGCTTCCCATGCCTTCGGACTTGGCCTGCCAGACTTGCCCAGCTGTGACCACCAACCCACTGTGTAGATCAAACCTTTCCTCTCCCCAGAAGCCAAACACTAGCAGGGTCAGTACCACCTAGCGGAGGAGGAAGACTCCTTTATTCTGGCGTCTCACGTTCATGGACAGACTCTTCAGCTTTTCATTTCTTTTCCACCACTTGGCCTCAAAGAGAGAGAGAGAGAGACACCAAGAGTGCGCATGAATCTCCCACGTTCGTGAAGCTCGGCCCTGTATGTCCGCCGAAAGACAGCCAAGCCCTACTGCACGAAACAGAGGAAACCAAGATTTATTTACTCATAATTGCATTTCTATTACATCACTTACCCAATATGTTTGTCTTGCTGAACTGTAACACATCCAGGGAGTGGAAAAACCCACAGGATATATAGCAAAGTGCCGGGCATGACAAGGTGAATTAAGTAAGCATAATTTACCACTTCTAATAAAATCACTTTTATTTATGGGTGAGTGCTAATGTGTTCTGACACACTCCTAATTTCTATTTTGTTATTTATGAAATAGAAACCTGACAATTCACTAAATCACCATGAGCCATTCCTTTTCAAATCGGTTCCATTTGCTGGATACAAATTATTTTTTATTTAAGAGCTGCACTTGGCTTCAACAGTTCAAAGTTTGCCATAAGGAGTGACTAAGTCAGACGGTTGCCTAAGGACAGCTATGAAGGAAGGACTCACCAGAATGTGAGTCCTCCCCAAGGGACAGTGGGGTCTGAGGTCCTCTGTCCCTCCAGTAGCTCAAGAGTTTAATAAGAAGGTCCTGTAGCAGTCAGAGTCTCCAGCATCCCATTTGCAAGGCAGCAATGGAGATGCAGACATAGAACAGTCTTGTGGGCCTGGAAGGGGAAAGAGAGGGTGGAATGAATGGAGAGAATAGCTTGGAAACAGACGCATTACCGTGTGGGAAATAGATGGCCAGTGGGAATTTATTGTATAAAGCAGGGAGCTGAAACCCCGTGCTCTGTGACAACCTAGAGTGGTGGGAAGGGGTAGGAGGTGGGAGGGAGGTTCAGGAGGGAGGGGACATGTGTGTACCTGTGGACAATTCCTGTGGATACATGGCAGAAACCAACACAGCTTTTTGTAAAGTAATTAGCCTCCTATTAAAATAAATAAAATTTTTTAAAAAAGAAACCAACACAGTGTTGTAAAGCAACTATCCCCCAATTAAAAATGAATTTTAAAAAGAAATAAAAGAAAACAAGCAAGCAAAAAGCCAGAACACTGAACTGTGGGCCCTTCAGGCAGGGTTTATTTTCAGACGGATGAATTGCAAAGGTGAGGAGAGAGCGTGGGGACCGGAGAAGGCAGGGGCCCAGGGATGGTACAAGTTGAGGAACAGGTTGGCAAGCCCCAGGAGAAGAGGAATGCAGTAGGTCAGCTTTCCTGGAGAGGAGCAGCTTCTTTTAGCCAGGAGATACTGCTGGACGACCCCCTACACACACACCCAGAGAAACCCAAAGGAATGAGGACCCCGGCCTGCCCTCTTCCCACCCATCCCTGACCTTCTGTCAGGGCTTTGCACTGAGAACAATCAGCAGATAACAAATTCAGTTCAGTTCAGTCGCTCAGTCGTGTCCGACTCCTTGCGACCCCACGAATCGCAGCGCGCCAGGCCTCCCTGTCCATTATCAACTCCCGGAGTTTGCTCAAACTCATGTCCATCGAGTCAGTGATGCCATCCAACTATTTCATCCTCTGTCATCCGCTTCTCCTCCTGCCCTCTATCTTTCCCAGCATCAGAGTCTTTTCCAATGAGTCAGTTCTTCGCATCAGGTGGCCAGAGTATTGGAGTTTCAGCTTCAGCATCTGAACTAATCTCCTTTAGGATGAACTGGTTGGATCTCCTTGCAGTCCAGGGACTCTCAACAGACTTCTCCAGCACCACAGTTCAGGGAAACAGTGAAAAGATACTGGGCAGGCGAGGTGGTGGAGGGAGATCCACCAGGACCCATGAGGAACGACCCCAGATCAGCCTCACAGAGCTCAGGGCGGAAGGAAGAGCCCTGGGCTGGGAACCACGTGATCTGAACTTTCACTTAGTGGTTAGACCTGGGAGAAATGAACTGCTATTTACAATCCTCATTGCTTCCGGTGCGGGTGGACCAGGAGCATGTTTTTCGCTGTCCGGTCTCGAGCCGACAGCCACCTTTCGCACGTAAACAAGAGTGAGATTCAATTCCCTCTGCCCTGTTTCAGTCTCCTTCAGGACAGAAGGGCCCTGTCCCACCTCCTCCGAGTTCCCTGGAGGTGCCTCCCAGACAGAACTTCATCTCCGTAAACACTGGCTCATTGAGTGAGGGGTGAGGACAGGTCTCATTCAAAGTAACAGCAACAAGAAAAAATCATGAACTATGCTAAAGGAGAAGCCGTGTTACTGCTTTTTGCCCATAGAGTAAGGGAAGCCAACACCAGTGCTAGTTAGGGCTCAGATGCTTTTCTAGCCTACCTTTTTACTCCAGTATTCTTGGGCTTCCCTGGTGGCTAAACTGGTTAAGAATCTGCCTGCAACTCGGGAGATCCCTGGGTTGGGAAGATCCTCTGGAGAAGGGAAAGGCTACCCTCTCCAGTATTCTGGTCTGGAGAATTCCATGGACTGGTCCATGGGGTTGCAAAGAGTCGAACAAGATTGACCGACTTTCACTTCACTGGAAAGAGATAAGTGTTTTGTTGTTGTTTTTAAAAATAATGAATGGGCATTTTACTAGTACCAAAGGGAAAGCTTGAGAGATTTAAGGTGAACTTCTTAATTTAATTTCTGAAAAAGACTAAGCCTTGCCTTTACGTTCTCAATTTGAGTATTAACTGGTTTTTTAATACTCTCCTTTTTTCAAAGGAATAAAGAGAACCCTCAATCTATCTCTTAAAGGATGGACTTCAAATTAGAGGAGTCTGCAGAAGAGAGGAACAGACTTCCTTCCAAAAAGGGATTTAAAGCAACAGGTCTGAACCAAGGTGATTTTTTACTGTCATCTTTAACATGAGGAATTAAGCCAAATGGTGAAGAAAAGAGTTTTTATAATCAGCTTTACTCCACAAAAATACTAGGAGGAAGAGTTCTGTGAGTAGAATAAAAATTAGAATTCAGCTCAAGACAGAAGATTTGATAATGATGATAAATATAGTCAAAGTGTATGAAACTCCAGAGTTCAAACCTCGTTCCCCCTCCCAGACACATGAGGTCTTCCTGGGCCCCCCTTTCCCTCCTTGCATGTTTTATCAGAGCGAAACAAAGACAGTTCCTGCCAGTTATTTATTTCAGCCCATCATCCCTTTTTCCACAGACAAGAAAATCTTCCAACCTCTCTCTTCCAATATTATGCGACTTTTTCTCCCTCGATCGAAGGGACAGATGGAGCTCAAGCTGATTTATGTCCACCTCCTCTGGACATTCAGGATGGAAAGCAAGCCCATTAAAATAGCAGACTGTGGCAGCTGCATTGGGAAAACAACTGAAAATTTCCATTAAATGTCTGGATAGAATCATATAAAGTTAGAGGTGCAAGGATCCTTAGACATCATCTCATTAAAACTATGTACCAGGAGCATAAAAGGGGCATTTCAAGTGTCCAAAGTCTCTGCCAATGTCATTCGCTTTATGGCTTCATCTCCTAGCATTGTCCCTTGAGGTCACTGTCTTGCCACAATCTGTGACCCTGTTTCTATTCCAGGTGACAGATTTTTAGAGTTCTGCAAAGCTTGGATCATTTTGGTACTGACTCTCACTCTAAGAATCATCCAGAACTATAACCTTGTCTCAAGTATCCGTGGGATTCAAGGCAGGTATTTCCTGCCAACGAAGCATCTTTGATTCCCTAAGCTGGCTCAGAATAGACTGGACCACCCAGTGTCTTTCCCATAGCTCTTCTCTCTCTTCCTTGTTTTAATATCGATGGTTCAAGACCGTCAAGTCTCTGTCGGCCTATCCTACTGTCTCCCTCTGTGGCAGAAAAACAAGATATGTGTAAATCCCTGTGTGGTTGGCACTCCAGCTTGGGGTGACTCAGGTTGCTTTAAAGGATGATAAGAGGCTGATGAAGCAGCCCGCCAGATGAATTCCTATACAAGTACTAAAGAGAGTCCTAGCACAGAATGCATCTTGAGAAGAAAGTCAAGACTCTCAAGTAGGGTTTGCAAACAGCAGGCAATGCCAGAGATGGAGAAGGGGAATTCAATCACAATGCCATGTCTGTCTCTTGGGGTGATTACCCCAGCCCTGATTAACATGGCAGCAACCTGGGATGAGCTGGTTGCCATGGACACTGAGTGAGAATCAGAAGAGGTACCATGTCTGCAGAATCGGTTCCAGCAACTTCAGCCTTGAGGGGACCATGCCCTCGGGGCAGACACAAGCCCCTTGACCTCTGGTATTGGCAACCTAGACCAGGGCCACAGAGTGTTCGTGGCTCAGATGTTGATTTGGCGATGGCAACCATGGGGGGCCACCCCCTCGAGCCTGCAAGGGAGCAGGAAAAGGAGAAATGCCTAGTGACTTTCGACAGCCAAGGAAAACACTTGGTAAAATATATGAGAATTCCAAGGTGATCTAAGTGAACCCTGTTGTCATGTTTCTTAGACTGGGAAACATGCCTCTTTGGGGAAACTTTTTGTCTCTGTGTGATTTTTTTTTTTTCCAGCTAAAGCAGCCTTTTGAATAGTTTCAAAACTAAAGTTACATTTGTTGTTCATAAGGCCAACAGTTCATCATCTATAAACTCTGGATTCCCAGATGGCACAATGGTAAAGAATCCAGCTGCCAATGCAGGAGACATAAGAGGCCTGAGCTCAGTCCCGGGGTCGGGAAGATCCCCTGGAGGAGGAAAAGGCAACCTGCTCCAGGATTCTTGCCTGGGAAGCCGCATGGACAGAGAAGCTGGAGTGGGAGCGTCGCAAAGAGTCGGACACGACTGAGCACGCAAGCAAATGGTTCATCATCTGTAAGTGCACGTATGCGGCCGTGTCTGACTCTTAGCAACCCTGCAGACAGTGGCCTGACAGGCTCCTCGCTGTGTGCGATTTTTCAGGCAAGAATACTGGAGTAGGCTGTGAGTCAGCTGAGGTTGGCTTCAGTCTCTGATCCGGGTTCAGTTCTGTTCCGCTTGTCTCCACATTCTCTTTGGACCAGCAGCTATCCAGGACACATCCTTCTTGTGATGGATCCCAGAAGGGCAAGAAGCCAAGCCAGACCACACTAGCACCTCTAGGAGCACACGTCGCATCAAGTTCATCAAAATTCCATTGGCCAAAGAAAGCAGTTTGAACCCGAGGACTCTGGGGCCAAGAAATACACCCTCCCGACTCTACACGCTGAGAAATCACTTGCCAGAGGGAGGGGATAAAGAAATGAGGACGAGAAGGCAATCCAGCGCCAAAGACTTAATCAACAGTTACTACAGCAGTGGAAACAGGAATCACTTTTTCCCTGACTCCTTTTCTCTAAAGCGCTGTTTGCCAACTTGGCCGGGAACCTATTCACATTCAGCACCTGGCTCAGTGTAGATCTAGCTGAACAAATGTTTGTTGGGTAAATGCAAACATCAGCGTGCATTGCCATCACTGATTTTATTTCCTCCAGGGTTTCTTTTTTTCCCCATTTGGTGTCCTTATTTCAAAAAATACCCTTATTTCAAGCTTCACCCTAACTCTTTGGTCCTCCTACCCTGGGGAAAAGAATAGTTTACTTATAAATAACATTATTTCCACTTAACGTCTAGATAACATTCAAGGTCAGATTCCAAGTGGTCGTGTTTCTGCTTTTCAAATTCATAACGCCCTTTTACTTTTTAATATCAAGAAAAGTCCATCAAAAGGCTTCACTGATCTCAGCTGACTCTCAGCTCTCTTAGGAAACCAAGCCATGGAGATGAGCATTGTTGGACGGACTCTCAAGACCTAGGAACACCATGAAATGTACAGGAAACCCATCAGTCCAGGAATGGCCCTCCAGCACCAAAGATTCTCACCATCTCCATGGGGGAAACCAGCGGAAGTAGCAGAGAAGATGAGCCTCTCTAAAGCAGATAGACGGCACCTCTCCTCACAAGCTACCTAGTCCCTGCCTTACAGAAAAGAAGACAGATCCAGAGAAAGACAGAAAATCTTCATCTGCTCTTTTGCTAAGTGATTTATTACATCTAAGTGATACATTTGTATTGTATCAGCTGCCTTCACATCTTGTCCTGTTAATGTCACACTGAGGCAGGGCTTGACTCTGCTCATCAGGCACAGGGGAAATGATTGCTTCGGACTTGTCTGAGCTCAGAGAGGAACCAATGTGATCAGACAGAAACTTGGGGCTGCCACCAATGCCACAGAAGGCATGTCACTTACCAGTGATTCTGCAATCAAGAGTCCCCACCATCCCCTGAAAGGATGCCCAGCAATACACGCAACCTTGTGAGATGTCTCACTTCTAAATACAACTCAACTTGACTAAGCAGTGACTACTCTAAGTGCCTAGCTTTGTTACTCATGTTTGTTCTGGGATCCCAGAAAGCTGGGAAAAGAGGGGGAGGGGTAGAGGGCGCAAGGGAGAGAGAATACTTAGACACAACAGTGTCCAGCGTTTGTGCTGTGAAGCCAGCTGACCCTGGTCATCGGGTCACCTTCCGAAGGCCTGTCTTCTAGAGCCTGTTCTCTCCCTCCAGGTCACAGGGTTTTCCAACCCAGTCTCTTTTTCTCTATGTACAGTTTCTGTTGAGTTGCTAAGTCATGTCCAACTCTTTTGAGACCCCATGGACTGTAGCCCACCAGGCTCCTCTGTCCATGGGATTCTCCAAGGAAGAATACTAGAGTGGGTAGCCATTCCCTTCTCCAGGGGATCTTCTTGACCCAGGGATCAAACCCACGTCTCCTGTACTGGCAGGCAGATTCTTTACTTCTATTCTGGACTCAGGGTCAGTTCAGTTCAGTCACTCAGTCGTATCCTACTCTTTGTGAACCAATGGACTACAGCTCAACAGGCTTCCCTGTCCATCACTAACTCCCGGAGATTACTCAAACTCATGTCCATCCAGTCAGTGATGCCATCCAACCATCTCATCCTCTGTCATCCCTTTTTCCTCCTGCCTTCAGTCTTTCCCAGTATCAGGGTCTTTTCCAGTGAGTCAATTCTTCGCATCAGGTAGCCAAAGTATTGGAGTTTCAGCTTCAGCATCAGTCCTTCCAATGAATATTCAGGACTGATTTCCTTTAGGATGGACTGATTTTATCGCCTTGCAGTCCAAGAGACTCTCAAGAGTCTTCTCCAACACCACAGTTCAAAAACATCAATTCTTTGGTGCTCAGCTTTCTTTATAGTCCAGCTCTCACATCCATATGTAACTACTGGGAAAACTGTAGCTTTGACCAAACAGACCTTTGTTAGCAAAGTAAGGTCTCTGCTTTTTAATATGCTGTCTAGGTTGGTCATAGCTTTTCTTCCAAGGAACAAACATGTTTTAATTTCATGGCTGTGGTCACCATCCGCAGTGATTCTGGAGCCCCCCAAAAAATAAAGTCTCTGTTTCCATTGTTTTCCCATCTATTTGCCATGAATTGATGGGACCAGATCCCATGATCTTAGTTTTCTGAATGTTGAGTTTTAAGCCAAATTTTTCACTCTCCTCTTTCACTCTCCTCTTCAACATTTCACTCTCTTCTCATCAAGAGGCTCTTTAGTTCTTCACTTTCTGCCATAAGGGTGGTGTCATCTGGATATCTGAGGTTATTGATATTTCTCCCTGCAATCTTGATTCCAGCTTGTGTTTCATCCAGCCCAGTGTTTCTCATGATGTACTCTGCATATCAGTTAAATAAGCAGGGTGACAATAGACAGCCTTGACGTACTCCTTGCCTGATTTGGAACCAGTCTGTTGTTCCATGTCCAGTTCTAACTGTTGTTTCTTGGCTTGCATACAGATTTGTCAGAAGACAGGTCAGGTGGTCTGGTATTCCCATCTCTTTAAGAATTTTCCAGTTTGTTGTGATCCACATAGTCAAAGGCTTTGGCATAGTCAATGAAGCAGAAGTAGATGTTTTTCTGGACCTGTCATGCTTTTTCTATGATCTAACATATGTTGGCAATNGCTCTAGGTGAGTAATCACACCATCGTGATTATCTGGGTGATTAAGATCTTTTCTGTACAGTTCTTCTGTGTATTCTTGCCACCTCTTCTTAATATCTTCCGCTTCTGTTAGGTCCATACCATTTCTGTCCTTTATTGTGCTCATCTTTGCATGAAATGTTCCCTTGGTATGTCTAATTTTCTTGACGAGATCTCTAGTCTTTCCCATTCTGTTGTTTTCCTCTATTTCTTTGCACTGATCACTGAAGAAGGCTTTCTTATCTCTCTTTGCTATTCTTTGGAACTCTGCATTCAAATGGGTTATCTTTCCTTTTCTCCTTTGCCTTTTGCATCTTTTCTTTTCTCAGCAATTTGTAAGGCCTTGTCAGACAACCATTTTGACTTTTTGTATTTCTTTTTCTTGGGGATGGTCTTGATCACTGCCTCCTGTACAGTGTCACGAGCCTCCCTCCATAGTTCTTCAGGCACTCTGTCTATCAGATCTAGGCCCTTGAATCTATTTGTCACTTCCACTGTATAATCAAGGAATTTGATTTAGGTCATACCTGAGTGGTCTAGTGGTTTTCCCTACTTTCTTTGATTTAAGCCTGAATTTTGCAGTAAGGAGTTCATGATCTGAGCCACAGTCAGCTCCTGGTCTTGTTTTTGCTGACTGTATTATATTCTTTGGCCAAATAGAATCAATCTGATTTTGGTATTGACTATCTGGTTATGTCCATGTGTAGAGTCTTCTCTTGTGTTGTTGGACGAGGGTGTTTGCTATGACCAGTGCATTCTCTTGGCAAAACTCTGTTAGCCTTTGTCCTGCTTCATTTTGGACTCCAAGGCCAAATTTGCCTATTACTCCAGGTATCTCTTGACTTCCTACCTTTACATTCCAGTCCCCTATAATGAAAAGAACATCTTTTTGAGGTGTTAGTTCTAGAAGGTCTTATAGGTCTTCATAGAACCATTCAACTTCAGCCTCTTCAACACTAGTGGTCGGGGCATATCACTTACTGTGATACTGAATGGTTTGCCTGGGAAACGAACACAGATAATTCTGTTGTTTTTGAGACTGCACCCAAGTACTTCATCTTTTACTCAAACAGGTATCCAAACTTTTGACCTGATAAAATTAGTGGTCAAGAAAGTAAATTGTAATCCTCCACATACATACAAACACACACAGATGGAGGAGGCCAGAGGGATGTTTTCAGCTGGTGAAGGAGCAGGTGGGAAAAATGGATCTTGGTTTCAGACGTGGGGAATGATGAGAGACTTGCTATGGAAGTAGGATAACATGCAATCTGTGCACTTCTGACCTCCACAAACTATTATGCCCATTTGTGATGCACTCTAACTCACAGGGGTTTGGTTTTACCACTGTCTCTCTGAAATAGCCTTCTGTGGTCCAGCCGCTGCTGAGACTATCATGGCAACCCATGGCTGACCTGCCTGCCCTGGTGATGGCTCACGTTCCCTCCACAGCAGGCCTTTCCATCTTCATTTGTTGCCAGAGGAAATGCATTTCGCCTGCAGAAGAGTCATCGATTAGTGAAAGGTGGATTTGGGGCTGGCATTTAAGAATTGTGCAGGCATTTTAAACTGTGACTAACAAACATCTAATTGAGAAATTATGAAACCCACGTGGCATAACAAAGCATAACTATGGCCTCTGAACCCTCTCTGACTGTCATCTCCAAGGAAAAATAAGTCCAAACCGACAAAACATCCATTACAGTGAACAAAACCACAGACAGACAAGCCCTGCATTGAGGCTGTTGCCGTGCACACAGGCGCCACTGAAACAATCATTCAGGAACGCTTGTCCAAAAAGGACCCCATTTCTTTCTTTTCGACAATTAACTCCATGATGAGCTCCCATCCTTCTGAAAGGCTGTGAATTACAATTCGACTTCGGCCACTCTTGCCGGTTTCTGCCCCAGGATAATTTCTAAGGCCTGTGATGCGACTCAGGACCCGGGCACGAGACAGTCGTCACCTGCCCAGGCGGGCACCCCGTCCCCGCCCGTGTGGTCCTTTCTTTCCTTAGCCAGAGGCCAAAATTCAAATCCTAAGTGTGGAAACTCATTTCGAGTCCAGTGCTTGGTTTATTTTTACATTCCCTTCTCCACTGCTAGGCTTTAATTTGGTTCTTCGATCATTTTGTGTGACAACTTAAAGCTGCTCCTTATTTGGCTATTTGATGGGATTGTTTTTCCTCTCTTGATTTGAAGTCAATAATCCTTACTCCATGTTCACAAAGGTAACACTCACTTCAGTGAGATTCTTCTGCTTAGGTCTCCTGCTGTGATTATCCTCCAAACTTCTTCACTAGTTGATTCTCGGGTAAATGTTGAGTTACTGTCTGTGTTTATTTTGAAGCCTCACAGCTACATCTTGGTGGCAAGTTCTTCACTCCTCCACTCAGCCAGCACCTCCTGGGATCAGACATGGAGCCAGGGGCTTTGCATGGATGACTGCTCATCTTCACACCCAGTCCAGCAGCTGTCGTCACCCTTGCTTAGCGGATGAGAACCACGTGGCCCAAGAATTTAGTCAACTCACCTGGGATCCTACACCTACCGATGGCAAAGCCAGGATTCACATCCAGCTCATCTGACTCCAGGCTCCTTGCTCGTCCTGCCATGCAGGAGGCCCGCTCCAGCACACGGCACTGTCCAATGGATGCCTTACCGCAAGAGCATCATTCATCCAAGAGGACCTTCAGCACTTATGAAGCCACTGATTCGTCTTTAATGCCCAACTTAGCTCTAAAGTTTGATGTACATTCCTCTTGGCTTAGCACCAGTTTAGAAACGTTTCACAAGGGAAAAATCACCGATAACCATTCTGTCTTAGGGCTAGAAATTTGTAATTTTTTTCATCGTCAGAGTCCTTCCTTCTCAAACTCAAATCATTCTTCACAGATGTCAGAAGCTTAGGATCAGGTCTCACGTGAAAAAAAAAATTCTACAAAGTTATATGGAATCATTTCTTAAAGAGGACAAAATTCTGAAAGAATATCTGGTAACAACACTAAGTAAGATCTAGTCGCTTACTAGATTTGATTTTTTTTAAAAAAAAGATGTTTCTTTTTAAGTTTTTGATGTGGACCATTTCAAAAGTCTGCATTTAATTTGTTACAATATTCTTTTTGTTTTATGTTTTGGTTTTTTGGCCATGAGGCACGTGTGATCTTAGCTCCCCAACTGGGGATCAAACCTGCACCTCCTTGCACTAGAAGACGAAGTCCTAACCACTGGACCGCCAGAGAAGTCTCCTGTAAGATTTTCAGCGTGTGACATGGTATTCTTACTTATGGGCAAAACATTGCTTGCTAGCAGATCTCCAGAACTACCTCATTTGCGTAACTGACATTTTATACCTGCTGATTAGCCTTTTCTCATTTCTCTCTTTTCTCAGCCGCTGGCAACCACCATTCTAGTCTCTGATTCTATGAGTCTGACTCTCTTAGATCTCATGGAAGTGGAATCATGCCGTACATGCCCATCTGCCACTGGCTCATTTCTCTTAGCATCGTGTGTCCTCTGCCTTGTTACATGTTGCAGGATTTCCTTTTTTAAGCCTGAATAATATTCCGTTGTTGTATACATCACTTTTTTGTCCGTTCACCTGTCAGTGGACATTTAGGTCGCCTCCACACCTTGGCTACTGGGACTCTTGCTGCAATGTAATTGGGAGTTCGAGCTAATAGGTGAGAAAAAAAAAACAGATCAGGGAAATATATCTGAACTCACACATTTTGATATGACAGGAGGGAGAATATATCTTATATAAACCAATATTTTTTTAAAAGTCTGACTCACATTTATTTTCCCAAGTATTTTTGTGTTTTTTTTTCATTTCAGAATATAGCTTTTTATTTTATTTTTTTAATATAAATTTATTTATTTTAATTGGAGGCTAATTACTTTACAATATAACTTTTTAAAACTGTCAGAATTTTAATGGCTGATTCAGGTCTGTGTTTGGTGGAAACCAACACTCTAACATAAAGCAGTCATCATTCAGTTAAAAGTAAATAAACGTTAAAAAAATAAAGCTGGCAGAATTTATCAAAACATCAGTGTACAAGCAGTTTACTGCATAATAGTGTGGTGAACCGAAGGATTAGCTGTAAAATGTTCTTCATTTCTATTGGAGTACAGTGGATTTATAATGTTGAGTTAGCTTCAAGTGTACAGCAAAGTGACTTGTCCATAAACATATCGATTCTTTTTTTAGGTTCTTCTCTCATATAGGCCATTACGGAGTACTGAGTAGCGTTCCCTGTGCTCTGTAGTAGGTCCTTGGTGTTACCTATTTTATAAATAGGACTTCCCTGGGGGCTCAGATGGTAACGCGTCTGTCTACAATGCAGGAGACCCGGGTTCGAGCCCTGGGTTGGGAAGATCCACTGGAGAAGGAAATGGCAATCCAGTCCAGTACTATTGCCTGGAAAATCCCATGGACAGAGGAGCCTGGTAGGCCCCAGTCTATGGGGTCGCAAAGAGTCGGACACGACTGAGCGACTTCACTTCACTTCAGTATGTATGTCAATCCCAATCTCTCAATTTATCTCTCTCCCTCTCTTATCCCATGATAACCAGAAGTTTGCTTTCTCCATCTGTGACTGGTAAGTTCATTTGTATCCCTTTTTTTTTTTTAGATTCCATGTAAGTGATATACATTTGTTTACCTATGAATATCACTCACGTGGAAAAAGAATAACAGGTTTTAACGGAAAAATCTATCAGATTTCTTTCAACAGAAAAGAGCTGTTAGATAGGAGACTTCCTTATATCCTGCATTAAAGGAACAGGAGAATGATTTCACAGGTTTTAGGAGACCACTGTGGCTCCTTTACCTGTGTGTGAAAGGGCTTTCTTGATGGCTCAGGTAGTAAAGAATCTGCTTGCAATGCAAGAAAACCTGAGTTTGATCCCTGGATTGGAAAGATTCCCTGGAGAAGGGAGTGGCAACCTACTCCAGTATTCTTGCCTAGAGAATTCCATGGACAGAGGAGCCTGGTGGGCTATAGTTCATGGGGTCACAAAGAGTCAGATACAACTTTGCCTGTGTGTACTGAACTGTAACTTCCTCCAATTTTAAAGGAAAGCTGAAGAAGGAAATGGCAACCCACTCCAGTGTTCTTGCCTGGAGAATCCCAGGGACGGGGGAGCCTGGTGGGCTGCCGTCTATGGGGTCGCACAGAGTCGGACACAACTGAAGCGACTTAGTAGTAGTAGTAGTATGTAAGTGATATCATACATCTCTCTTTCTCTGTCTGACTTACTTCACTCAGTATGATACTCTCTAGGTCCATCCTTGTTACTGAAAATGGCATTATTTCACCCTTTCTATGGCTGAGTAGTATTCCACTGCATATATGTACTGCATTTTCTTTCTATTTCCATCTGTTCCTCTGTTGATGGACATTCAGGTTAGCATTCCAAGTATTTAAACACAGAAAAAACTAAGATGTCTACCAATGAATCAAAATAGAAATGCATCTCCAAGGACACACAGAAATATATGTAGAGACAGGCAGAGATGCCAGAGGCTATCAACCCACGACCTGTTCATTGGGAGGTTTTCAGTCACTCTATACTCTACTCAGAGGCTTATTTACTGATGGCAAGTGTCCTCCACTTTAGGTGGTCTTAGTGCAATAAACAGACATTTCTTGAATTTGGCCAAGTGAGAAATGTTGTCAGCACTCTCCTACTTCATCTTTAATTTCTTCAGGGTACAAAGGCACTATCATGAACTTCCTTTAATAAATAATACATTAAGCTGAGGTTAGAAGCATCAAAACAGTTTCCTGAGGAGTCGCGAGGAGCAGCTTCCTGGACATATTCACACTTTAAAATGTAGGTCATCTTTCCTGAGGTTGACAAACTGACCCTTTGATCTGGTTGAACGTTTTACATACAAACTACAGAATCTGACAAACACTTCCCTGCTTTGCCAGCTGAGATCTGGAGTTAACATCCTAGGAAAGGTGAAAGCCAGTTTCCAAGACCAGAGCGTAGCCTCTGCACAGACGCTTCTTGTTTCTGCTGAGCTGGAGGTGCCCTTGGACTCGGTCCCCCTGGTGCTTCCCCAGGGAGAAAGCACTGGTGGTGGACGGCTCATGGGACTGGAGCCAAACAGAAAGAAGGGACTGGAAGAGCATGGTCCATCTTCCTTCCCCCATCAGTACTTTCCAGTTACTGAGGCAGGTGAAAATGTCACCTGCCACATCAGTAAGCAGTAAACCGAAAATGCAGCCATCAAGCCAGCAGCCACGGCCAGCCTTCCCCAGATGTGCACCCTGGGGGACTCAGGATGCAGAAGAAGAGGGTACTGGCCCCAGACAACTAACATGTGTCTCAAAGGAAGGATTCCAACAAGCCCAGACTCCTGCATCTTTCCATACATAGACATGGGACAACAGACGGATTCCAAACAGGAAAAGGAGTACATCAAGGCTGTATATTGTCACCCTGCTTGTTTAACTTCTATGCAGAGTACATCATGAGAAACGCTAGGCTGGAAGAAACACAAGCTGGAATCAAGACTGCCGGGAGAAATATCAATAATCTCAGATACGCAGATGACACCACCCTTACAGCAGAAAGTGAAGAGGAGCTAAAAAACCTCTTGATGAAAGTGAAGGAGGGGAGCGAAAAAGTTGGCTTATAGCTCAACATTCAGAAAATGAAGATCATGGCATCCGGCCCCATCACCTTCTGGCAAATAGATGTGGAAACAGTGGCTGACTTTAATTTTGGGGGCTCCAAAATCACTGCAGATGGTGATTGCAGCCATGAAATTAAAAGACACTTACTCTTTGGAAGGAAAGTTATGGCCAATCTAGACAGCATATTAAAAAGCAGAGACATTGCTTTGTCAATAAAGGTCCGTCTAGTCAAGGCTATGGTTTTTCCAGTAGTCATGTGTGGATGTGAAAGTTGGACTATAAAGAAAACTGAGCACTGAAGAATGGATGCTTTTGAATTGTGGTGTTGGAGAAGACTCTTGAGAGTCCCTTGGACTGCAAGGAGCTCCAACCAGTCCATCCTAAAGTAGATCAGTCCTGGGTGTTCACTGGAAGGACTGATGTTGAAGCTGAAACTCCAATACTTTGGCCCTCTGATGCGAAGAGCTGACTCATTTGAAAAGACCCTGATGCTGGGAAAGACTGAGGGCAGGAGGAGAAGTGGACGACAGAGGATGAGATGGTTGGATGGCATCACCGACTCAATGGACATGAGTTTGGGTGAACTCCAGGAGTTGGTGATGGACAGGGAGGCCTGGTGTGCTGCGATTCGTGGGGTCACAAAGAGTTGGACACGACTGAACTGAACTGAACTGATACATAAAAAAGAACCAAGTTCATTAACTTGAGATGTCTGTTTCTGTGCGTGTGTGTCGCTCAGTCCTGTCTGACTCTTTGCAACCCCATGGACTGTAGCCCACCAGGCTCCTCCGTCCATGGAATTTTCCAGGCAAGAGTACTGGAGAGGGTTGCCATTTCCTACTCCAGGGTGACTTCCCAACCCAGGGATCAAACCCACATCTCCTGCATTGCCACGTGGATTTTTTTTTTTTTTTTTTACCATTGGCATCACCTGGGAAGCCCCTGGTCTTCTTTAGCACTAATCATTTGATATTCCCACTACCTGATTTTTGTTGCAACAACTCTCTCCATCCTGGTTCCGTTTCAGAGCAGCTCCTCAGAGCTATCTGAGAGGCCGCATCCCAGGCTTAAGTCATCAGTTTTGTCCACCAAATAAAGCATAATTCTCAACTTTTATTTAGGCTGTGCATATTTTTTCGGTTGACACCGATAACTCACTGATGAAGCATAGATATGATTCTTAGAATCCCAGAGCCAACATCATCAAACAGAGCACGGGGGGGAGGTCATGGAGCTAAGTGCAGAGAGTCCAGTAATGAGCAGAGGGATTCGATCGCAGCAGGGGAAAAAAAGCAATGTGGAAACCAGTGGGAGGTAAATGGAGGTGTTCTTTGCAGATCAGATCGCGTAGGTAACAGGTCAATGAAGAAGCCTCTCTTCTGAGGCAGAGGTCCTGGACCACCGGTCCTGACTTGCCTCCTGCATCCTATCCTGTGTCCTTCTGCATCATTGAAACCCAAGCACCAACCTGCACTTTCACAGGCGAAACCATTGACCTAGACAGCCCTCCATTCCGCTCTGCCACACTGAAACTCAGATGAGTTTCTTCCTGACCTCCCATTGCTTAGAGACTCTACTTCAAAAACCTTATAACTGAAAATCCTTTCTCTGCCCTTTGGAGATGTAAATCTTTTTAGAAGCCTCTTACCAGTTTTACAACCCATGAATGTCTTTTTCAAGGACCCTGGAGCCATCCCTCTGAAATGCACAGACCAGGGGAGAGGGGGTCCATTCTCAGTCCCTGTGGATGGGTGAGATCCTAGCTTCCTAGCTGCCTGGTTTCAAGCTGTAAACTTATCTTCTGTTAAACAGTTAGGAGGAGGTTTACTTTTTCCCTGGGGAAGCCACTTAGCCGACACAGGTGGTTGACAGCCTCCCCAGCACTGGAAAACTCCACCCTCTGTTTCCGTGGATCCAAGTATCCAAACTCGGTCCATTCTCCCTTCATTGGGTGCGTGCTCAGTGGTGTCTGACTCTTTGTGACCCCATGGACTGTAGCCTGCCAGGCTCTTCTGTCCATGGAATCCTCCAGGTAACAATAGCGGAGTGTGTTGCCATTTCCTCCTCCAGGGAGTCTTCCCAACCCAGGGATCGAACCTGAGTCCCGTGCATTGGCAGATGGATTCTTTACCACTGAGCCACATGGGGAGCCTTCTCCCTGCATTGCTCCCAAACAAACACATAGGAATAAAGTCAGTGTCTGTCTGCTCATCTCATCCAGGGCAATGTTTAGCACCATGTCGAGAGTTTCTTAGAATGAAAGAAACTGCTCGTGGTCCTCACAGTGAAATATTTTGCAGAATGTGATTTTAATCTGACTCCCAAAGTGTTCACTAAAATTAAAATGAAGGGATTAAAACTAATATACGCTAATTTTTATGAATATGAAAAGGCTTCTCTAGTGGCAGAATGTACAAACATTACAGGAAACATCTTGCCACGATGTAGCAGCTTCATTAAATCCTTATGTTGCAGGAAGGGGAACCCCTTCCAGGGCCCGAAACTGGGCTCTTGTCTAACACTCAGAAATGGCTTGTCCGAGGAGACACATGTGCTGACAAAGCAAGAGATTTTATTGGGAAATGGTGCCGGGGCAGAGAGCAGTAGGGTAAGGGAACCCAGGAGAACAGCTCTGCCGCGTGGCTTGCCGACTCGGATTTTATGAGGATGGGATTAGTTTCCGGGTTGTCTTTAGCCAATCATTCTGACTCAGAGTCCTTCCTGGTGGTGAACCNTGGGAAATGGTGCCGGGGCAGAGAGCAGTAGGGTAAGGGAACCCAGGAGAACAGCTCTGCCGCGTGGCTTGCCGACTCGGATTTTATGAGGATGGGATTAGTTTCCGGGTTGTCTTTAGCCAATCATTCTGACTCAGAGTCCTTCCTGGTGGTGAACCCCTTGTTCAGCCAAGATGGATGCCAGGGAGGAGGATTCTGGGATGTGGTCAGACATGTGGTGTCTCTTTTTTACCTTTCCCGAACTCTTCCAGTTGGTGGAGGCTTATCAGTTCCGTGTTCCTTACCAGAACCTCCTGTTGTAAAACAACCCATGTACATGGTTACCGTGGTGCCTGGCCAGGGAGGGCAGTTTCAGCGTGCTTCCCCTAACACTTAACACAGTTGTGAAAGCTTTACTGTTAACTTGAACTACCTGCTTTGCAGTTATTATGGAAGGAGCCAGAATCTGCATATAAATGTGAACGTGAAACTCTGCTTTGCTAGTCATGGAGATTTGGATCCCAGGACCTGGATTAGGAACTCAATCAGTATATTGACATAATGTGATTGTCTCAAACTTCATATATTGTTAAATAACGTTCTACATAGTTTTAAAGTTGCCTACAATATTTATCATTGAGTTGAGGAAATATATAAAACCTTAACAAAAAAAAATCAAAAAATGACAGCAACATTCCCAAGTGGCTCCTGTGAGGAGCAAGAGAAGAATGAATTTTGAACGAACAGGCTCTTATGAGAAAGCAAGTTGCTTGGCATTCACACAGAAGCTGCTAATACAGATTCTTATGTAACGTTTATCACACTTGTCTTTTTTTCCAATGCCCCAGGTGGATTTTCTATTTGAACAAAACAAATTCTGCAGTCATAACATAATAATAACCTGCAGTGCTGCTCAGAACAAAACCTTACATGGAAGCATTTTTTAAAAATTTATCACAGAATATATCCAAAGTCAAATAGGTAACCATCAAAGGGGATTCAAATTCCTTAATACAAACCCAGGGAAGCAGGTCATCAGAATGGGTTGTGATATCCTTTGAAAACCCTAATAAGCTATGGCTCAAAAGCAAACAGACGAAAGGGAAGCAACTCAGGGCCGTTTTCATCATCCATCCTTTTAAAGATTTCACCAGCTTTGTTGAGACACAATTGATAAACAACACTGTGTAAGTTTAAGGTGGACTGATGTGTTGGTTGATATATTTATTTATTACAAATTCATGACCAACAAGATTAGCTAACACTGCATCTCGTGACATAATTACCATTTCTCTTCTGGGGTGAAGACGTCTGCCATCTCCCATCTTGACAGCCTTCTTTTCATTTCATTATTGGAACATGATCGTTTTACAGTGTTGTCTTAGCTTTTGCCGCACAGCAACATGAATCAGCTATGTGCAGACACACATCCCTTCCCTCTGAGCTCCTTCCCGCCCAGCCCCATCCCACCCCTCTGGGTCATCACAGAGCCCCGAGCTGAGCTCTCTGTGCTTTTCGGCAGCTTCCCACCAGCTGTCTCGTTTACACCTGGTGGTGTATGTATGACAATGCCACTCTCTCAATCCACCCCACCCTCTCCTTACCCCTCTGTGTCCACAAGTCCCTTCTTTACACCTGCATCTCTATCCCCGCCCTGCAATCAGGTTCATCAGGACCATTTTTCTAGATTCCATATATATATATGCGTGTGTGTGTTAACATGCAGTACTTGTTTTTCTCTTGCTGACTTATTTCACTCTGTGTGACAGACTCTCGGTCCGTCCACATCAACAACTTTCAAATCTATGATACAGTGTTATTACCTGTCATCACCACACTGTGCATTAGACCCTCCCTCACTTACCGTTGGAGGTTTGTACCCTTTGAACAGTAACAGTCTATTTCTGAAATTCCAGCCCCTGGTCGCCATCACTCTGAGTTCAGCTTTTTGGGACATTCCAGGTACAATCTATATCATACAGTATTTGCTTTCCTCTGTCTGATTTATCTCATTAGCATAGTACCCTCAAGGCTGGGGTGATGAAAATATTTTACAACTTGATTACAGTGGTGATTCCAAACTGTGTACATCTTTCCAAAGCAATAGAACTGTGCACCTTTAAAAAAAATGAATTTTACTGTAAAGAAATTGTGCCTCAATATACCTGAATTATATAAATGTATGCTATTGTCGTGGCTCAGCTGGTGAAGAATCCGTCTGCAACGCAGTAGACCTGGGTTGGGAAGATCCCCTGGAGAAGGGAAAGGCCACCCACTCCAGTATTCCAGCCTAGAGAATTCCACAGACTGTGTAGTCCCTGGGGTCTCAAAGAGTCAGACTCGACTGGGTGACTTACTTTCACTTCACTTCACTCCATGCTATTGTTATCAGGGTGACCTCCTTCCAGAAATGTGTGGCCACTCAGCTGCAAATTGGCGCTTGCCATCTGCACTTACTATCTACCTCTACAGTGATTCAGATACATATATAGACACACATATGTATATATATGTTCTTTTTCAGATTCTTTCTCCTTAAAGGTTATTACAAAATATTGAGTCTCCTTGAATTTAAGATCAGTAATATAAAACTAAAGGGCTTCTGAGGTGGCGTGATTGGTCAAGAATCTGCTTGCCAGTGTAGATATGTAAGAGACAAGGATTCAATCCCTAAATCAAGACAATCCCCTGGAGGAAGGCATGGCAACCCACTCCAGTATCCTGGCCTGGAGAATCCCCTTGGGCAGAGGAGCCTGGCAGGCGACAGTCCATGGGATCACAAAAAGTCAGACATGACTCAACACCCACACACAATCTAAAAATAAATGAAGATGTTTCACCTGTTCCTTAAATTTCTGTATTCCAGAAAAATAACCTGACATTTTATAATATTTTATAATAATTTATAAATATTATAAATATTTTATAATAATTTTATAATATTTTAGACTGAGTAACAGGACAGGCTCACCTGAAAACAGAAACTTCTGAAAACAGGAACCGGGGCCTGATTGTATATTAATTTAGAAAGACGAAAAGGAAGAGGAGAAATTGTGTAAGAACACAGAAGTCTCTGGTTATGGAAAATCACCACCTTGACTCACTGGGACATCAGGAGGCACCTGTCCACGGTTGCTTAGCAAACCTGGCCTTTGTAAGTTTCTCTCAGTTGGAAACTTCCATCTGAGACTCCAAGGAGAGTTTGAAGATCTCTTTGCCTGCTGACGGCTAACCTAAACTCATTTAAAAATAATGCGGTCTGCCCCTGACATACAATAACGCTTCCATACTCACTTACTGTTCCCATTTAAATGAAAAAGTCCACAAGCTTTTCAAGAATCCTGGCTCAAAAGTTTATCTTAGTTTGACCTGTACACACTACTCACACTCAGAAATTCTGACATCTTGGACCATCTCTAGCGTGTCAATTTAAAAGCAAGGGAGATGGCTGGATGGCATCACTGACTCGATGGACGCGAGTCTGAGTGAACTCCGGGAGTTGGTGATGGACAGGGNACACTACTCACACTCAGAAATTCTGACATCTTGGACCATCTCTAGCGTGTCAATTTAAAAGCAAGGGAGATGGCTGGATGGCATCACTGACTCGATGGACGCGAGTCTGAGTGAACTCCGGGAGTTGGTGATGGACAGGGAGGTCTAGCGTGCTGCGATTCATGGAGTCGCAAAGAGTCGGACACGACTGAGCGAATGAACTGAACTGAACTGATACCTTTTGGGGTTATTTGCAGTTGAGAACTGAGGCCAACACACTCTCCCGCCCATGTCACAAGACTGAATACACAAATGGATAGTGACCACACCACCGTGACCGCAGAACTCTGGCCCGCAGCCTCTGCGGCAACCATCCTGGAAAGCCAAACCACAGCCGCTGCAGCCATCAGGCCAGATGGCCGGGGTCGGTGGAAGACCCCCGCCTTCATGCTTTCTGCCCCACTTCCAGCCCTGCGCCAACAAGAGAAAGCCAAGTATGCCCCTAAGCCAATGACATAAAGTGCCATGTCTTTCTAGTTTGCCAGCTTCCAGCTTTCCTGGGCCAACAACCTCCAACCAGAGCATACCTGAAGCCTTCCCTTTTTTACCATAAGACTTCCTTTGAGGGCCTCCCTGGTGGCCCAGTGGTTAAGAACCTGCCTGCCAGCGCAGGGGACACCTGGTCTGGGAAGTCCCCATTTGCCGCAGGGCGACTCAGCCCGTGCACCCCATCCGCTGAGCCAGTGCGCCTGAGTTCCTGCTCTGCAAAAAGGGGGGCCACCGTGATGAGAAGCCCACGCTGCCACTAGAGAAAGCCCAGGCGCAGCAACGACGATGCAGTCAGGGCAGCCAGAGGAAACGAGTAATTAAATAAATCCTAGAAAACCTCCTCTGTGTCTCAGCAAACGGATGACAGCAGTTGGCTCTGTTGCTACTGCAAACTCTGAATAAATAGCCTCCATCCACTCTCATTTGGGTGTCCTTTGCTTATTTCCACAATGTAGAAGTTCATCTTCTCCTGGTTTGATTTGTCGAGCACGGTCATTATTCTCAGAGAACCACGGTGATATACACGCTTCTGGGAAAAGACATATTTCCCCATTCTGTCTTAAGCAACTCTCGGATGAGGCAAAAATCACTTATTTTCCAGAGGCAAGTATTTTCTGGAAAAATAGCAAAGACACAAAATCAACTAGATAGCCTCTTGTTAAAACTAACAGCTGGCTCATCAATATTCACGCCAAGAACTCCACCCTGCTGGGCCCACCTACCTGAAGCGATCATAGACGGTCTAATATCAGCTGCCGCTCTTGCAAGAACCCTGTTAAATCACTCAACCCAGACCCCAACCCCACAGACAGACCCCCAGACTCCCTCTTCACAGACACTACCAGATTCTGTTAAGGCAGTGTTCTCCCTAACTGCAGTTTTGTTTTGCTAGTTTGATGCATTTGATAGCTCAGTTAGTAAAGAATCCACCTACAATGAAGAAGACCCCAGTTCGATTCCTGGGTCAGGAAGATCCGCTGGAGAAGGGATAGGCTACCCACTGCAATATTCTTGGGCTTCCCTTGTGGCTCAGCTGGTAAAGAGTCCGCCTGCAATGCAGGAGACCTGGGTCCAGTCCCTGGGTTTGGAAGATCCCCTGGAGAAGAGAAAGTCTACACATTCCAGTATTCTGGCCTGGAGAATTCCATGGACTGTATAGTCTATGGGGTTGCAAAGAGTCAGATACGACTGAGCGACTTTCACTTTCATGGTGGCCTCTTAGGAAATTGACAGCTGATAATCTTGGAGATTTTGCCAAAATCCAACTGAGACCATCTCACTGCCCTGACTCCACAATGCCCACTCAGAGCAGCACACCCCTCTGAGGCCCCAGAGCCACACACACAGGTCTGAGCCGTGACTTCTCTCTGTCAAGCTCCCAAATGCCGAGTTTCCTTTGTCCCCCAAGCACCAGAATTCTGCCCTCTTGAGGAATCCTTTGATTATCTGGTCCAATTTGTACATTCTCATCTTTGGCAGAATCGTGTCTTTTTTCTGTTTTTATCTCTGTTTTCCCTCTGTTCTTGTCACTTTCTATTTGAAATCTATAAGATGAAATTTACAAGCCAGAGACTGGGCCTCGAGCTGGTAAGTCTTTCTTTGCTATTGGCTCCAAGCCTGGTAAAGTGTTATTGAAAAGCTTTTATAGATGACCAGGGTCACTTATACCAGTCTATAGTCATTAAAGGTATTGGACTATAGTTTCCTTTTTTTGTAAGGTCTTTGTCTGATTTTCATATCAGGGTAATCCTGACCACATAAAATTAGTGGGGAGTGGTCCAGCCTCTTCTAATGTTTTGGAAGAGTTTGTAAAGAACTGGCATTAATTTCATAATGCTTTATAGAGTTTGGATACTGTACTTTTGGGGGTGGGAAGCTTTAAATTGCTAATTTAATATTTTTATTTGCTATAGGTCTTTTCAGATTTTTTTTTAATTCTTCTGAGTCAATTTTGGCAATCTGTGTCTTTCTAGAAATTTTTCTATTTCATCTAAGTTATCTAACATTGGCATACAGTTTATCCCCCTGTTATTCTTTTTCTTTCTACAAGGTCAGTAGCAAAGCCCCCTCTTCAGTCCTGGTTTTACTAGTTTGAATCATCTCTTTTTTTTCCATCAGTTAATCTAACTCAAGATTTGTCAATTTTCTTGATCTTTTCAAAAGACCAACTTTGCTTTTGTTGGTTTTCTGTTTTTCTCTGGTTTATTTTATTATTCTCCACTCTGGTTATTATTATCTTCTTCCTCCTGCTTATTTGGACTTAGTTTGCCCTTCTTCTGTAAGTGTCTTAAGTTTGAAAGTTAGGCTAAAACGCAAGATCTTTCCTTTCCAACATGGAAATTTACGACTCCAAATTCCTAAGGACTACTTTAATACCTTGTTTGGATACACTGTGCTTTGTTTTCATTTCTCTCAAAGTATTTTCTAATTTCCTTGGCATGTCTTCTTCGACCCATTGGTCATTTAAGACTATGTTTTCATTTCTACATGCATATTGAATTCCCTAAACCCCCTTCTGTGACTAATTACTATGAGTTAGTCATGGGTTAGCCCAGGACTATAGTAGAGTTGATTCTTGAACAATATGGGTTTGAACAGCGGGGTCCACTGATAGGTGAGCATTTTTCAATAGTAAATACTACAGTGCTACATGGTCCATGGTTGGCTGAATCCACAAATGCAGGAACTGTGGATACGGAGGGGCAGCTCCAAGTTATACTCGGATTAACCTCCCCCCCCAACATTGTTCAAAGGTCAACTGTAGTTTTATTTCTGGTTCTAGATTGTGATCTCTGGTAAGAACACTTAGAGAAATACTGCAAAGGACTCACATAATAAATCCAGTCTTATCATCCACAGGCACGAGTACCCTTCACTCACCATTCTCCTAGGCAACTCCTGCATAATCTCAAACCTGGAAAATTGACTTTAAGATGCATCTGAGAAAGATGGTCCTTGAAGCCTGAGAGATACAATCTTACCCTGTTATGTAGCCCAGCAGAAAAATATCTCAAGGGTTTGATCCTTGAATACACACTTGCCCTTCACCAACCCCACCCCTCAACAAACAGACAAGACAGCTCATAGTAACTGAAAATCTGTCCTGTATGGAAACCTCAAGCTGGAAATTGGTCAGAATTTTCTAAAAGCAGATATTCACTGGAAGAAAACAGCTTCCATCAAAACTTCGACATAGAATGGACATCAGCACAAAGTAGACAGATTCAACCAAGATCCGTTGAATGAGCTGCAGATAAGTTGAAACACTCATTCTCATACTTTAATCTAATGCCTTTGCTTTTCTTTTCTCTGAGTTTACTGTGAAATTATGGACCATTAGGAGATGCTTTTCGTCTGTTAACTATGCTACTTGTAAGATCCTTATCAGTAATACATAATTTTGCATCCTTTGCTTCTCCTTGATACAAACCCAGTTTGGAAATAAAAGGTATCAATAATTTAGCCAAAATATATAATCAAACGAACCTCTTGGTTTATCTTCACTTTTCTTTCTTTGTCACCAGCTTCCTCTGCTACTACTTTCTTTTAATGTCAGTTGGGTTCCTTGGTAATTGGGTTCAAACACTAAGCACTCCTGAGATTGCCAGCCACACAACAGGATGGACAGCCAAAAATCTAAAATCGTCTATCACACGGAACATAGAAAAAGAGTTTTCTGTCAGCATTCAGGGCCTTTTATAGGCTGTGCCTTTGTGGTTGAACTTTAAGGAAAAGACAGTCTGTAAAGGAGCACGGGAACAGCTGCTGTCCACTCAGAGGCCGGCTCACGCCCCCAGGGCTGAGGGAAGCAGCATTACTCAGGCTCCGCCCCAAGTGCTTCTGTTTCACGTCTATCTGACGATCTCTAGTCCCCGAATCCTCCACCTGGCAAGAACCACACCTGGTGGGTGGCTTTAAAACGTGGCCATCCTGTAAATAGTACCATAGCTCCAGGTATGTTTTGATTGAAACATATCATCATATTGTTCCTAATGAATGGTTTTGGATTTACATCACAAAAGCCGATTGACTCTGACCTGTAAACTACATGAGAGTCTGTTTTCTCTGCTGCTCCCTGCCTTCAAGATCATCCTCTCGAGAAGACTTCCATGAAAATAAACACATAGCATTTCGATATGGGCTGGCCGATCGAGACGGAACGCGTCCTACCATATGGGGAGAACGTGATTATGCATCTGCAGATATCTTGGATTTTTTAAATGGAAAAAATGTCTGGAAAAGAGTGGTTTTGGGAAATCAGGCAATTTAGTTAATACCCTCATGGCACTCTTTGGTTTGGGGATGAGATCTCTTTGGGGGGTTAACTGGGGTATTTTGTTCAGATGTGGACTACAGGCTCTGACCTTGGTCCTTCTCACAGGGTTGGTTTGGGTCATGATCTCAAGTGTGTGGTTATTGTTGCCGCTACACAGCCACTGTGCAACCAAAGGATCCAACAAGTGTCTTCTAACAAAAAGCCAAGGAACTCTGACACTTATAAATGTTAGGACAGGGACCTCCCTGATGGTCCAGCGGTTCAGACTTCACCTTCTAATGCAAAGGGTTGCAGGTTTGATCCCTGGTCAAGGAAGTACGACCCCACATACCTCACCACATGGCCAAAAAACCAACACATAAAACAGAAGCAATATTCTAACAAAATTCAATAAACACTTTAGAAATGATCCACATAAAAAAAATTTTTTTTAATGTTAGAACAGCTCATGTCATAAACTCTGCCTATGACCATGACACAGCAGACAGTGGCACAGATCAGGCTTGGTCACGTCCCCAGACAATAACAGTCCATCCTCTCGCTGGGTTGAAGAACTGCCAGAAGGGAAGAGGGAAGAACTAAAACCAACATTTTATTGCTATGCCCAACAGTTCTGAGAAAAATTCTGGGAGAAAAATGCTTTCTAGTTGCTTGCTCAACAACATAGTCAAATCCGGCAAAAATCGTCTCAGATACTTGCTTCAAGGACAGAAATATTTCTCTGTAAACCAACTAAAAAAAACCTGACTTCTCAAGATTTACATCTCGTTCATTAATACTGTCTCCAAAACCTTCACCTCTTCGTGCTCACCAATCTAAAGCTATTACAGTATAAAATTTCCCCATTACCAATCAATACCCTATATGTGTGTGTATTAGTTGCTCCATCATGTCCAACTCTTTGGGACTCCATGGACTGCAGCCCTCCAGACTCCTCTGTCCATGGAATTCTCCAGGCAAGAATACTGGAGTGGTTGCCATTTCCTACTCCAGGGGATCTTCCCAATCCAGGAATCAAACCCGTGACTCCTGCACTACAGGCAGATTCTTTACCACTGAGCCACCAGGGAATTCTAGTTGACTATATTAGTCAGGGTTCTCCAAAGAAGGAGAACCAGTAAGAAATGGAAGATAGACAGATATAGATAGATAGATAGACAGATTTCATACTATATGAAACATGTTCTTAATAACATAGATTTGCTATAAGAAATTGGTTCACATGATTATGGAAGCTGAGAAGTCCCTTCATCTGATGTCCTCAAGCCGGAGCCTCAGGAAAATGGAAGGGATAATTCAGTCAGAGTCCAAAGACCTGAGAACCTGAAGAGTGGATGGTGTATTGGGTTGGCCAAAGGAAAACTCATTTCAGGTTTTTTGAAAGATACTATGGAAAAACCCAAATCAACTTTTTGGCCAACCCAACAAATTCCAATCTGAGGACTGGAGGAAAGTGAAAGAGGAGAGTGAAAAAGTTGGCTTAAAACTCAGCATTCAGAAAACTAAGATTATGGCATCACTTCATGGCAAATATATGGGGAAACAATGGAAACAGTGACAGAGTTTATTTTGGGGGGATCCCAAATCACTGAAGATGGTAACTGCAGCCATGAAATTAAAAGACACTTGCTCTTTGGAAGAAAAGCTATGACCCACCTAGACAGCATATTAAAAAGCAGAGACATTACTTTGCCAACAAAGGTCCATCTAGTCAAAGTTATGGTTTTTCCAGTAGTCATGAATGGATGTGAGAGTTGGAAGCTGAGCACCAAAGAATTGATGCTTTTGAACTGTGGTGTTGGAGAAGACTCTTGAGAGTCCCTTGGACTGCAAGGAGATCCAACCAGTCCATCCTAAAGGAGATCAGTCCTGAATGTTCATTGGAAGGACTGATGCTGAAGCTAAAGCTCCAATACTTTGGCCACCTGATGTGAAGAGCTGACTCATTGGAAAAGACCCTGATGGTGGGAGGAGAAAGGGACAACAGAGGATGAGATGGTTGGATGGCATCACCGACTCAATGGACATGAGTTTGAGTAAACTCCAGGAGTTGGTGATGGACAGGGAGGCCTGATGTGCTGTAGATCACAAAGAGGGGTCACAAAGAGGGGTCACAAAGGGTTGGACATGACTGAGCAACTGAACTGAACTGAGGACTGGAGACAAGGAAACATCTCCTCTCAACCAGTGAGGTGGGAAAGGGGCCAAATTCTTCCTTCATTCACTTATGTTCACTTCAGGCCCTCAGTGAACCAAGAGAGGACCACCCACACCAGGGAGGGCCATCTACTTTACTGAGTCCACTGATTCAAATGCTAATCTCATCCAGAAAGACTCTTTCAGACAAAGCCAGAAATAACGTGATCTGGGTGCCCGATGGTCATTCACGTTGACACACACAATGAGCCATCACACAGACCCCCCGAAAGTCATGTAACCGGGGCACTAAATCCCTGTGACTGTCTCCCCTGGACTTGCTCCTTGTGAGACGACCCCAAGACTGTTGCGGGGGTTCTGTCCCATGGCTAATACACTGAGCTCCTCGGGTTCAACACACTTTACAGGTGGTGTTTTGGGGGAACGGGTAACTGACAGCCTTTGTATCCCCTCAACACAGATCAAACTGAACTCACACTTCACATACAGATGTGACCTTCATTCATGAAACCACCCCTGAGGTATGAATTTTCTCTCTTAAATTCAGTCTATAATCTACTCCTTTGTCCATGGGAATTTGATCGGCTTCCAGTTTTTTCACATTATGCATCACGCTGCTATAGACATTACTGTACACGTCTTCCAGTGTCTATGTCAAAGAAATTTTCTTGATTATGTACCTAGGGATAAAATAGCTTCTGATCACAAAGACTGCAAGTGTTCGACTTACAAGAAAACATGAATATTTTTAAAACAATTGTCCTAGATAATGTTCCCACCAGCAATGAGTACGACAAGTTCTTGGCTCACATCCTTTCAATCATTTAATAGTATCAACTTCCTTCACTTTGGCAACCTGATCAATAATGCAATAGAATATGTCTTCTATTTTTATAGGCCAGTTCTTTTCCCCTTACAGTAAAATGTCCATCCATGTTTTTTGCCCAATTTTTGTCTATTGCTTTGGTTTTATAAATGTTTTTATGTATTCTGATGATATTAAAGAAATGTTTTATAAAATGTTTTAATATATTCTGATAATATATTATCATGTGATATTGATAATTATATCTGATAATAATCAATTTACTATGTGTGTTCCAAATATCTTCTCAGTTTGTGTGGGGTTTTTTCATTTTTGTTATGCGTTTAAATAAATAGGAATTATTAATGTCAGTAATAAGTAAAATTATTAAATAAATAAATGTAATAAATAAACAAAATAAATAATTAAATGTATAATTCCTTCAATTCATAGTGAGCATTTCTGGATTTTTTTTTTTAACTTTACCTTAAACAAGGTAAAGAAGATACTATATTGCGCTTTTTGTTTTCAAAAATTTTTAACAGTGCTACAGTAAAAGGTTCGTCCTTTTATATATGATGAGTGGAAACAAGGAGCCATACAGGAATGAGAATTCCACTGCCCGCTGGGGACCCACAGGGAGTCTCAATACTGTCTCTTTCAGAGGTGAAGTATGAGTGGAACTAGTCTTAAAGCCACAAACAAACCGCAGGGAGGACCCCCGACAAGAGCTGATGGTCTCCTGCCTGATCCTCCCAGGTGGGAGCTGTGTGACCACGCAGCTCGGCTTTTACCAAAGATGGCTTGATTCATGCCTGAAGGAACCCTGTCACCCCAAATCTTCCCTCCGAGCTGCGCCTGGAATGTGAAATCCTACACCACCAACCAGCCCGTCAAAGCATCACCAAACAGCGCTGTGTGCAATACTGCCACCCTGTGGTCACGGGGAGCGATGCGCGGGAGGCGGGACTCGGCCCGCGGTTTCCTAAGGCGTCCGGAAAGTGACATCGCAGGTTACAGCTGCGATGCCGCCTTTCTGGGAGCGGCAGAGAGAGCACCTCAGAGCAGGCGAGGAAGGAAGACGAGTCTCCCCCATCCCCCGGCCTACTCCCGTCTTCTGTTTGCAATCGGTCAACATCCATCTGGTGGGGAATTAACTCTTCTGCACACACTTGTCACCTGATCTGGCTGCTCTGGGCCACCTGACATGCAGGGCAGACAGGAGGAGCCAGAAGCACAGGCTTTGCTCCTTGGAGGAACAGCTGTGACAAACACCGTGTTGAAAAGCAGAGACATCGCTTTGCCGACAAAGCTCCGTCTAGTCAAAGCTATGGTTTTCCAGTGGTCATGGATGGATGTGAGAGTTGGACCATAAAGAAGACTGAACGCCAAAGAATTGATGCTTTTGAACTGTGGTGTTGGAAAAGACTCTTCAGAGTCGCTTGGACTGCAAGAAGTTCAAATCAGTCCATCTTAAAAGAAATCAGTCCTGAATATTCATTGGAAGGACTGATGCTGAAGCTGAAACTCCAGTACTTTGGCCACCTGATGCGAAGAGCTGACTCATTAGAAAAGAACCTGATGCTGGGAAAGATTGAAGGTGGGAGGAGAAGGGGACGACAGAGGACGAGCTGGTTGGATGGCATCACGGACTCAATGGACATGAGTTTGAGCAAGCTCCGGGAGATGGTGGTAGACAGGGAAGTCTGGTGTGCTGCTGGCCATGGGGCCGCAGAGTGGGACACAAAACGAGTGACTGAACAGCAGCAACAGGTTCCTGTGAGGGCTCCCCAGGTGGCCCCGTGGTCACGAACCCACCGGCCAACGCAAGGGACACAGGTTTGACCCCTGGCCCGGGAAGATCCCACATGCTGTGGGCCAACTAAACCTGTGCAGCACAGCTTCTGAGGCCTGCATGCCTAGAGCCTGGGGAGAAGCTCAGGCACTGTAACCAGAGAGCAGCCCCTGCTGGCTGCAACTAGAGAAAGTCCTCGCAGCAACAGACGTCCAGCACAGCCAAAAATAAATCAATAAATAATTTTTTAAAGTAGTGTCCAGGCATACAAAGTCATTCCAGTCGTGTGTGACTCTGCAACCCTACGGACTGTAGGCCACTAGGCTCCTCTGTCCACGGGGATTCTCCAGGCAAGAACACTGGAGTGGGCTGCCATGCCCTCCTCCAGGGGATCTTCCCGACCCAGGGATCGAACCCGTGTCTCCAGCAGCTCCTTCACTGCAGGCAGACTCTTTACTGCTGAGCCACAGGGAAGCCCTAAGAAGTGTACTCTTAACTAATTTTTTAAAAAGTGAATGTGTGTGAAGTAGAAGGTGACTATGATCAAGTTTTCATGTGCTGGGTATTGAGTCCTAACAAATGTGGGATATGCTTTGATTTTTGCAAAAGAAACAGTTATCATGACTTCTTACAACAGTCATTTCTGCAGCCAGAAAACAAAATATATGAATCCATCGCTCTTCTACCTATAGCAGGCCAGCAGTCACTGCCCCAGTCATGCAATGCATCTCCTGGAGAAATCCCACCTCCTTAAAGTCAGCACGTCCACAAGCTACCCTAGCTAGCACAACGCTCACGGGGATGGCTCATCTGCACGATGGGCCTGGGTGCTGGGCAGAAAGACTCGCAAATCAAGCACACACAGCTCATTGAGAAAGGGCTGGGAATCATTTCCCAGAGAGTCCAAAGGACCAAGTGCAGGTCTTTGGATTTTTTCAGATATACAGTTGGGAAACGGTTCCTGGATTTTGATGAGATCTGGGCAGAAAGTAGGATGGAGTTGTGTGGGGCAGACTATGGGCATCTGCTTTGCTGGTGGCCAGAGATAAAGAATCGACCTGCAATGTGGGAGACCCAGGTTCAATTCTGGATCAGGAAGATCCCCTGGAGAAGGGCATGACAACCCACTCCAGTATTCTTGCCTGGAGAATCCCAGGGACAGAGGAGCCTGGTGGGCTACAGTACACGGGGTCATAAAGGGTCAGACACAACTGCGCACAGAGTGCACACACACACACAGACACACACACACGGGCATCTGGGCCCCTGAGAGGGCAGAGGAGCCCAGACCCCTGCTCATGGACCACATCCATGAACCTGGGCTACTGTAACACGGACTCAGCGTGCTGGGACTAGAGGAAGGCCCCCTTTCAAGGTGACCGCTCTGTTCCACGGGATTCAGAGCACTTCCTCTGGTCTATGTGTCTCAGGGGCCAACCCCGCCCCCCCGCCCTGGGCAGACCCTTAGGCCTGATCAGTGGGTGCTGGGGATAACCCAGGACAAGCGGGTCCTCTCCCCACTGTCCTGCCCACCTCCCAGCAGTTCACATGTGAAGACACTCAAGTTCCAAAAGGTGACGCTTCTCCCCCAAGGTCATCCAGCTACCAAGTGGAGGGGGACACTCAGACCCAGTTCTGACTGCAGTGGCGCTCCAGCTGGTCAGTGACTGAGCCAGGCCAGTGGGGTGGGTGCTCAGCAAGGCTAAACCCACGCGCGTGCGTGAAGCAGACAGCCAGTGGGAGCTGCTGTATGGCACGGGGAGCTCCGCTCGGTGCCCTGTGGTGACCTAGAGGTCGTAGGAGGGGTGCGACGGGGAGGGTGGGACGGAGACTCAAGAGGACAGGATATTTGTGTGCATGTGGCCGATTGACTTTGTTGTACAGCAGAAACTAATGCAACATCGTAAAGCAATTACACTTCAATTAGAAAAAAAAAGATGTGACGGAAAAAGGTGGGTCAGAAAGTGTCAGATGCTGAAATGCCAGCTCGAGTTTTATAAATTTGTAGTCAAGTTTCAATGCAGATGTTAGTCATCAGTTCTGGCTTTCTCTAGTATATTGTATGGAAAAGCCTGGAGTGTGAGGCTGCTGGGGTGGGTAGGCCTCTCAGCTGCCCTAACTGGTTCACGTGTAACAGCCTTTGATTCCATCTCAAAGCCCAGGGTCCCCGACGGCTGCATCTAATATCCTCATCGTCACAGAGGCCTAATTAAATGCCCTCAGCCCACAGCATCCACACAGCGTTCAAAGACAGCTGCCCAGTGCCGGCTTCCAGCCCGCCAGAGTCTGGAGAAGGGCGGGGAGAAGGAACCAGACACACACTGGGTCATTGTCATGCATAACAGGGAAGAGAGGAAAGAAGACCGCTGATTGAGAGATGCTTAAATCGTCAGGATATTTGGGAGACGGTGCTGGAAGTGCGTTTTCAGAGAGCGTTCTGTTTAGATGTTTTCAAAGCTTTCCTTGAAGCTGGTCAAGACACAGAGCTGTTTGCATCCTGAATGTAAAACAACAACGGCCCTCATGCTCCGTGAATAGACAACTCCTGGAAAGCGAGCCGACGTTGTCCTGATGTCTGTGTGCGTCATCTCCCTGGGAAGGGCACCTGCTCTCAGGGAGGAGGGGCACGTGGTTCAGGACCCCCAGTTAGGATGATGAGCAGACCAGTCAGAAGAAACCCACAGCCCTGGTGCCCGGTCACTGCAGAGCCTGGAGCTTCCACGAGTTGGGGGATACGTGTCCTCAACAGGCCACCGGGGAAAGAGACACACAAACTCGCACCAGGAACTGGACTCAGAGGGAAAAGGAAAAGGGTGAAGCCAGGTTAGGCTCCTGGGCAGGACCGGGAAAAGAGGAGGAGAGTAACTAGGTCTACTCCGCTGCCCAGCTTGGGACACCTGAGCCCGGAAGGGCTTCCGTTAGTTCTTAGAGAGGATGACCAGATAATACCTGGGAGACACTTCCCAGAGCAGGAGGGGGTGCTGTGTGATCCCCTGAACCAAAGCCATCCAGCACAAGTCTGGACCCAAGGCACCCTCCTGACCCATCTCCTCTGCCGGCAAACAGAGGCCGCAGGGATCTGACTGCACACTCCTGTCCTCAGCCTCAGGCCACTCTCCTGCTCATCCTGATAACTAAATGCAGCCCACTTCCCCTCCTGCCAAGCCCTCACACCCATGTGTCCACACACATGCCCACACAGGCATGCACACACCCCTGCACACACACACACACATTCGCTTCGGTGCATGTTGGCACATCCTTCTGAGCCATCCAAGCCAGTCCAAGTCTCCCTCGCTCTTCGCGGAGATCAAGCCCCTCCCAACATCCACGCATTTGCCTTCAACAGCAGAGCTCTGAGATTTCAAAGAATGCTAAAGGACTTCAATGCTTTGATGTTCAGCTCCCGAACCAACAAAGATGGGAGGAAGGAGAGTCAGCAAGGGAGGAACGCAGGAGGTGGTGGAGACAGCCAGTCTTTCCTCTCCTGCAGGCTGTCAACACCACTTCCATCCCCTGCGTGCCAGTCCTCACGGCGGCAGGTGGCTGGACAAAAAGGCAGCCCACCAACCTTCTCCACTCATCAGGCCCCCCATCCCAAATGCATCCTGGCAGGATTCTGGCAATTGTAGGAGCCCCCTTTCCCAGTCCCCACCCACCCTTGTTTTGCATCGACTGAGCCTCAAGTCAAGAGCCCATGGGGCCAGGACCCTCCTGACCTCAGACCCGCTCTTGTCCTCTAAAACGGGCTGGATCCACGTGCTAGACCTGCCTCTGGAGGTGTCAGGGGAACAAAACAAAAGCATAGATGATGCAAAGGCGATTTCCCTGCAGCGTAGTCTTCTGGGCTGAGATGCTGACCATCAACCTGTCTACCCTCTCCTCCCGGTCCTGGCTGCAGCCACAGGAGGCACCCAGGACGCTGGGGGCAGGGAGGGCAGCTCCTGGTCACTTTGGGCTGGAGACTGATGGTGGGCAGCCCAGACTTGGCAGGTAAAGAATGAAGCTGGCATTTGAGCCAGACCAAACATGGCACTGGAGACAAACAAGGTAGTCTTGAAAACTCCAAAATCTAACCTGCATGGATTTCTCAGTGTTGCTCTGTAGGTGGCTTTCCTCTCCAGAACTTCTCCCCAGTGATCATAAATCCATTTTAAGTTCCTACAATCCTGCCTGCCATGCCTGAAGGAAAAGCCTGGAATGGATTGTCACATCCCACCCAAACGAGCTCTCCGCAGAGCCCACCCATGTGCAGCATTAAGCAAACTCGGTCTGTGATGGCGAGAGTTAAGTAATATTTATCCCCTCACAATTGCTTTCAATTTGCAAATTGGATCTAAACGACTTGTAAGAGGCTGATCACTTCTGAGGGTTGTAGAGCCCCTGTTGCTGAATCCTTACATTTTCCAAAATACTGAACGTAATTAAGTTCTGTGCAGAGAGCAGCTCAGTTACCCACCTGGGACCCTTATGACTCAGCGTGAGGCTAGAAAGCTGAAGGTTTGGATGTTTGTTTCCAAATCATCTTGTGTCTATAGCAAGCAGGTCAACACAGTGGCATAACCTGGTCTTTTCTTCAGACCAGATGCAGAAACTGATCTTTGCATTTTCAGCGACGCCTGGATTCCTCCAAGGACAGGCTGCCTAGTCTGCGATGAATGAACAGAGGAAGACTCTCCCACAGGAGGCTCGGGAGGGGACCAAGGTCAGTCTTCCACTCTCCCGGGGCCGTGACCTCCCTACTGTTGTGTCTTAGACGGAAGAGGCGTCCTCCCCACTGGTGCCAGGTGCCCATCCTCACATCCCCTCAGAGATGCTGCCTAGTCCTGCTTCTGGACCACCATCCAATCCAGCCTTCCACAACCAAAGAGCCTCCATGGAGTCATGTTTCCGGTCCCCTCGATCCTCTTCCTGAATGTTAATGACAGTGAGGTGGGTGTGCTCACCTTATCCCCTCCGTGATAACCTTTTGCACAAACTTCGATTTTACCCTCTGCATTTACTTGCCCAAGGCCAGAAAGGGACTGGAACTTTAGACTCCCAGGCGCTTACAAAGCTGGGAGCAGTAGACGTGGAGGTGATTACAGGCATGTCCTTGAGAAGACGCAAGAAGAGCTTTAAATGCAGAAACTGAGAGAGGAGAAAAATGACAGTCGGAAATGAAAACCAAGGGAAAGCCAGACGTGAAGTTAGAAGACAGAGCATCAGGACTTTCCTGGTGGTGCAGCAGTTAAGACTTTGCCTTCCAATGCAGGGGACGCAAATTCAAACCTTGGTCAGGAAGCTAAGATCCCACATGCTTTGCAGCCAAAAAGCCAAAACATAAAACAAGTAATATTGTAACAAATCCAATGAAGACTTTAAAAATGGGCCACATCGATCATGAAAATTGAAGACAGAGGATCCCCTGAGAGCCTGCCGCTAAATCCTCAGAGTATCTTCACAAAGGGGCTTAACAGCAAGGCCAAGGGAAATGCGATTCATGGGGCTCCCAGGCAGAGCTGTGATACCTCCCAGGGAATGATAGTGAACGGAAACCTACAATGGCTGGCAAATTCTCTGCGTAAAGCTGGCTCCTACTCACCGTTGTCAAAGGGCCAGGCAGGCTGCAGGCCTGTGAGCTGTGACAGTGGGAGATGAGAGGGGCACACGTACCCCTCACGTGAAATAGGCACTTAGATGACTCTGGAAGCACATCAAAGGCGACGTAAGGGACACTTGCCTGCCAGGAGCTAGCCCTGACACGTGGGTCCAAGAGAGGAAGAAGAAAGCGACTCCTCAGGTGACCAGAACTCCGTTGTCAGAGCCACAGAAAGCCAGAAGCTGCCTGCGTTACCTGGCCCAAACTCCGTCTTCATTTAATAGATGGGAGAGAGAAATAGGTAGACTAGGGTACCTGGAAGGCAAGATGAGACTCTACCCAACATCACCCATTGGAAAAGTGCAAGAGGAATACAGACCTCTTGATATCCAGCTCATGACGGCCCCTCTCGTTATCCAGCTCATGACGGCCCCTCTTGTGAACTTTTATTCCATTTTGGGTAAAGTCGATCAAGACACCAAAAATTATCACCATTAGGATAAAGCCCTATATAATACCCTAATACTCAGATGATGCCTCATTTCCCAAATTAAAATGCATCTGCTTCCAAATACAAATGTGTAATAACAGGGCAAGCTGAATAAATACAGTTTTAAAAAATTACCTGGCACTCTGGTTCCTTGTTAATCTGTCTTATCTCAGTCCGGTGATGGTGGCTTTTCCTCTGTGGAACTTTTATTTAACAATCACATTCTCTCCAAGAAATGGAGAAATGGTGGGTGCCCAGAGCTTGTTCTAGGTCTAGTCACTGGGGTACAGGATTGCGGGCCCCCTCCCAAGGCTGCTGGCATTGTGCATCTCCCATTAGGCTGCAACAACCTGCAACCAGGAGTTCGTGTTGCGCTCACGAGGGCTACATTCTGAATCGATCAAGTGGAGTAATAATGCTGACCTTGGAGCACCTCTGTGACGATTAGTTTGGATGAACACACAGCATTCGATGATGTGCATAGTAGGACATCATAGGTGCTCAGCAAATGGTAGGTATGACCCTACTGCTCTTTTCCTAAGACAGAACAAACTTTTTCTTGCTTTGCAACAAAGATTTGTGGCTGGTAACGCAGTTTCGATAGACGGTTGAATCATGGTCTGCGAGCATAGATTCAGAGCCTTGACACAAGGCATTGAGTTGGGTCCTGCTTCTGAGAGCCCCAGGGGTCTTGATTCTTCCATCTCTTCACGGAGATGCTGAGTCAACAGATTCAGGATGCTAATGCAAAACTCAGAGTCTCTAAAGAGGAGCCGCAAGAGGTGAGTGGTCTTCCCAACTTTATACCCCTGAATATTCCCTGTGGGGCAAAGACCCTTGACAGGATGGAGGGGGACGGTGAGTTTGACCCCAGTGGACATTTGGCAATGCCTGTAAAGATTTTTGTTGTCAAACCCTAGAAAGAGGAGGAAGGGCTACCAGCATCTAATGGGTGATGGCCGAGACTGCTGGTAACCGTCCCCCATGACAGAGAACAGTCCAGCCCAAAACATCAGTAGTTCTGAGACTGATCGAAGAGTAACGAGAGGTGGTGTGAAGCCTGTGTGTCTGGCTTATGAATGGGGTGGACAGTGGAGGCAGAATGTAGGATGGGACCTCTGGTTAAAGAGGGGGAAAGAGGCCCCTTGTCTAAATCGAGATTGGGGCAGCTGAAGAGAGAGTAGAAGAACCTGGAAAAGGTTAAAAACTAATCTGAGATAACCCCCTTCCTCTCTGCTGCTTTCTCCACATTCCTCAAAAGTTCCAAGAGGCTTCCCGTGAAGGGAGAGAGCGTGGAACTGGGGAAGCTTGCTTTTCATTTTATTCTCCTTAATCCATAGTTTTCCCTATGAGCTGAAGATCCAGTACTTGGCCGCCTAATGCAAGGACTCAACTTATTGGAAAAGACCCTGATGCTGGGAAAGACTGAGGCCAAAAGGAGAAGCAGGTGACAGAGAAGGACATGGCTAGACAGCATCACCGACTCAGTGGACATGAATCTGACCAAGCTCCAGAAGACAGGGGAGGACAGGGGAGCCTAGTGTGCTGCAGCCCATGGCCCACGAAGAGCTGGACACAACTGCACAACCAAATAACAACATGAGCTTGAAAAAATGTTGTGATCTTCTCCTCCTGAAAGCAACTAAACATGAGAATTAGGAAAAGAAAAGCTGTTCAAACATGATTCTGATCTCCAAAGAGATATAACATGCCCACGTTAATAAGGATGACGGTTGAGTGGCCTGGAAATATTTATGAAGGATCTCCTGCATCTGTTTGGTTAGTCAAAACAAAGACATGGTTCAAACCAGTTTAAATAGTAAAGATCTTCAATTGGAAAATCCACAGGCAGGCTTCAGTCCAATGGTTCAATTTTGTTCTCAAACCTCCCTCTACTCTGCCTTTCTTTTAATGCTGGTTCTCCTCGGGGTCACATGATGGTTACTAGGAGCTCCCAAGGATATAAGCAGGGTATACTTCTTAACTCACGTCCCAGAAAAGGCTCTGCGGTTTACCCTGATGATGCTGACTTGGGCTTCCTACCCATCCCTGAACCAACCACCAATCACTATGCCAAACCAGAGTGAGGTTAACTGGTCATTCCTAAAGAATGACCAATCTCACAAAAAACTCAGGGTCGATAACAGAGGACTGAGTGACCTCGCAAATCTTTGGAATTATTACCCCATGGTATCATTTTTAGAAAGGGAAATGATGGCTGCTGGGCAGCAAAAAGCTACTTCTGCCAGGTCTGACCAATCACCAGGTATGTATGACATCTCTATCATTTCCCCAGCATGGTGATCCACGCAGGAGAGAGAATACAGGTCTTCTGTAAGACCTGATCAATGGCCGCAAAAAGTCAGATCATCTAAATGGTAAGGCTAACACACCAAGGACACTGTGAGAATTACATAAGAAAGAAGACACGATGTCAGCTAAGTGCCAACTTGCACAGCCCAGATGCGGATGGTAGCAATTCAGAGAGGACACTCTGACTCCCAAGAGGAGAGACAGAAGTCAGCCCCTGAAGACGCACAGGATTTGTGGCCCAGGCAGACAGGAGCTTGATTGCTAAGCGAGACAAAGAAGTGAGTGAGATTGGAGACCTGCCTGGCTGGAGCAGAAACAGACCCTCCACCTCCAGATTGATTTCCTCCACTAAGGACCTGGCTCCCACCACCCACAGCGACCGCGCCTCCTTATTTATTTTGACAAGCTCATTTAATGTGAGCAGAAATTCCATCTCATCGACAGGAGCGAGATTTGGGTAGTCAATTCCTTTTATCACTTTTCCCTTCTAGGAGAAGCATTTTACCCATCAGTTTTCCTCTTCAAAACCATTCCTCAATCAGCAAGAAAGGGAACCAGTGCTTCCGCTCTGCAGGCTGATGACAAACGAGGGCATTAATTTCCCTGAGCAGGCGCCTCGGCTTGCCATTTGCCTAACCAGCAGCAGCCAAATGCACTGTCATGGAGAGTGTCTTTAGGGGCGATAACTAAGCATGATTGGAAATATTAACTCTGCAGATGTAAAAAAGGCAGCTTGGCCATGAAGGACTGCTCCACGTGGACCCATATACTGACTGCAGGCACGGAACTCAGATCCTTTATTCCACATAGTGTAAAGGGCAGATAAAAAGATGTCCTCTAAGTATCTTCCATACTATCCTTTCCCCCTCAAGAACACGCAGTGGCTCCCTACTCCCCATTGGCACGCAGGCAGAGGCTTCCAGACCAGATTCAAGGCCATTAGGAATTGCCCTCGGCCACATGGAGCTGCCTTACCCAAGGTTATGACCTTGGGGACTTGTTGGTCAGGGACTTGTCGATGGAGAAACCCGAAGACTGAGCCTCCTTGTCTCAAGCTGGGAGAAACCTGAAGACACAGCCCAGCTCCTAGCAGGACTGTCTGAGGCCTCAGTCACAGCAGCAGGCAGCTGTTTTCCTTCTGCCAGTCTGCTTTCTTCCTGCGCTGTGAGCGGCCCCTTGTCACTCAAGTCTTCTGCATCCTTACTGGTTTGTCAGCTTGATCTGACCTTACCGAAAAGTGCTGGGTTAGCACATGTTGCCGTTTCTAGCTCCTCGCCTCTTCTGTAGTTGTTGCTCCATAACAGTGGTTAATTGGCTAATATATATAACATACCAGTTAATGTGAGTACATCATGTCTTTATGACGTATCACCTCTGTAGCATTTGAAAGTGTTCCTACTTGTCGTACTGAATGCTCTCAGGTGTCAGTGCTGCTTTGACGCTGGGAGGGAGCCTGATGTCTCCCGTTGCTTCCAGCTCCCTTGCATTCTCTGTCGCTTGAGTTTTTCCCACCCTCTCTTTTGAGATGAAGCTCCTCCTCTCTTGAATCCCTCAAGAAGCAGCATGGCGCACAGCTCCCCATACTGTTGAGTGTCTGGACCCATTGGCTTGAGGATTCACAGACAGTTTGATGAAAAATAAAATAAAGGGCCTTTCTCACAGTTTCTTTCACTGAGTTTTTTTGGGAAAAAAAATCTGCTCCAGTGTTTGCTATTTTTTTAAACATTGTGTTGAGAATTCTAATTATGGATGAACTCTTTTGCTCTTCCAAGTTATTTTAACCCCTTTTACCTGAAAACTTTGAAACGCTTTTCTTTATCTCTGAGGTCTAATAGTTTTACTGGGATATATTGTGAATCTAATCATTCACTCTGTTTTCTAAGGAAACCAGTGAACCCTTTCAATTATAAATTTCAGGTCTCTTTTATATCTGTAAAGTTTTCCGGGTTTACAATTTACATGTTAACTCTGCTCCATCGTTTGTTTTCTATATCTGTGACTTTGGTTACGTACAGATTTCTTCTTTGTTGCTCTTCCCAACAAGCAAACTCCCTTCTGTTTGAATCTTTTTTACTTCTCCCTTTATCTTATTTCTGCATTGTTTTCTTGCATTTCTTCAATGCCTCTTATTACTCTCTTCGTTTCTTTGCTTTTCTGTCCATTTTTGTTTTTAATTTTTTATTTCAGATTCAAGGTGGTTCTTCATATTATAAGTGTTGCAAAATCTTTAATCCACTTGGCGCAGGTCTTATAGTTTTGTTTAATAGGTGTCTCTAAAGAAGTAGTGCCATCAATGGGAACGTGTTATTCTCATTTTTTTATATTTTTGTGGTAACACGACTGAACGGCTGAACTGAACTTGTATAGACTTACTCAGTTCCACAGTATTCATTCTGCACATTTGTGGTGGTTTGCAAGATTTCTCCTCGCGTGGCATGATGTCATCTTCTGCCTGTAGAGTCTGCATGAGCTTCTTACTGATGCATGGAGGGGCTCTGCACCCTCTATTTTTATATTACTTTTGGTCTTGTAGGACCTTAACTTTTCCTTTCATTTCTTTTAGTTTTCCCACTCAAACACCAAAAGTGCCTATCCCTTGTTTTTTGCCTTTTTCTCAGCGGAAACTATGCTTTTTGAAAACTACCACCTCGAATCACACACTTTAAGTCTCTTCCCTGTAGTCAGTGCTCTGGTCTACTAGCGCAATTTTTTCCAGTATTTTCACAATTAGGTTAACTATCATTATGGGTGTGGTTTTAGAATAATCTTATACCTGCTGCTCATTCCCCTATTCTCTCTTCGGGGCAACATTTTTGTTTTGTTTTATTTTGTTTCTCGAATCAGACTGCCTTTGCCTATGAAGAAGGTTTGCAAAAGAGTCTGAGAGACCGCTTACTGAGATTTTATTTTTACTTAAAAACAACTTGAAGTTTGTGCCTTCATTGCCTTCTAGCTGTGCCAATGTGCCAGGCCTTGTGTAATTTTATGGACTCTTCTTTGTATTGTGATGACATGTGCATTTAGGAAGCTGCCATTGACCACCCCCACCCCACCCCCTGTGCTCTGGTCTACTAGCGCAATTTTTTCCAGTATTTTCACAATTAGGTTAACTATCATTATGGGTGTGGTTTTAGAATAATCTTATACCTGCTGCTCATTCCCCTATTCTCTCTTCGGGGCAACATTTTTGTTTTGTTTTATTTTGTTTCTCGAATCAGACTGCCTTTGCCTATGAAGAAGGTTTGCAAAAGAGTCTGAGAGACCGCTTACTGAGATTTTATTTTTACTTAAAAACAACTTGAAGTTTGTGCCTTCATTGCCTTCTAGCTGTGCCAATGTGCCAGGCCTTGTGTAATTTTATGGACTCTTCTTTGTATTGTGATGACATGTGCATTTAGGAAGCTGCCATTGACCACCCCCACCCCACCCCCACCCCCAACTACCTGGAAGACACAGCAAGTATTTTTTGACCATCTTGACTTAATCTCGGATTTTGCAACTTATTAACTATAAGGCAGGGAATTTTCAAGGTACTAAATAGCAAAATTCCAAAAGCAGCTGATCAAAACCTTTTCAGGGATTCGGATGAGAGAATAATTTTTGTATGATAAGCACAGTGGTTAGCGGGCAGGCTGTGAGGTCACAGGGAAGTGAGCTTGAATTCTTACCAGCTGCGGGCCTCAGGTCAGGACTTTCAGGCTCATTTTACAGATCAGGAGGCTGAGGTTGAGAGTTTATCACACACCCACCTTCACAGAATGTGCACGCTTGCTGAGTCGCTTCAGTCATGTCCAACCCTTTGTGACCCTATGGAATGGGGCCCACCAGGCTCCTGTGTCCATGGGATTCTCCAGGCAAGAATCCTGGAGTGGGTTGCCATGCCCTCCTCCAGGGGATCTTCATAGAATACTAATAGCTAAGTGAAATAATGCATAAAAAGGGCTTTAGGTAGAGTTTATGGTGCATAGCAAATGTTTATGAAGTGTTAGCATTATTAACAAAATAACAAAAGGAATTAGGAAAGCCTTTATAGATGATAAGCACTTAATTTGTACATTAAATTTTAAGTGCTAATGGTGGAGAGAAATTCCTGGGAGAATTATAACTAACAAAGATGCAGTAATGACCCTTGAACTTGAAATATTGGCCAAAAAAAGGGGGGGCGGGGGAGAGAGAGACATAGAATTTCAGGAAAATGAAACAAACTTCTCTCCCCATCTGAAGATTTCCACAGAAAATCAGTAGTAAATAAGATTAGATTGATTTGAGGGTCTGAGTATGGAGCCAATTGAATGAGTTTGAGGACTTGGGGGTTTACTTAATTCAATGTTTCTGGAGAAACTGATCCAAATAGTATTTATAATGTGCTGTGGTAAAAGCATGTTCTAAGTCTATATACATTTGGGAAAGTTGATTGAACTACACTAAACTCGTTTCTTTATGCCAGAAACATGCTCTGAGTTTTAATATATTGGTTTGCATCATGAATCTTTAAAGTGATGACACAGTGTTGAGCAAAATTTCTCACATTTTAGTTCTCCAAGCCAGGCTTCAGCAATACATGAACTGCGAACTCCCTGATGTTCAACCTGGTTTTAGAAAAGGCAGAGGAACCAGAGATCAAATTGCCAACATCCGCTGGATCATGGAAAAAGCAAGAGAGTTCCAGAAAATCATCTATTTCTGCTTTATTGACTATGCCAAGGCCTTTGACTGTGTAGATCACAATAAACTGTGGAAAATTCTGAAAGAGATGGGAATACTAAACCACCTAACCTGCCTCTTGAGAAATCTGTATGCAGGTCAGGAAGCAACAGTTAGAACTGGACATGGAACAACAGACTGGTTCCAAATAGGAAAAGGAGTACGTCAAGGCTGTATATTGTCACCCTGCTTGTTTAACTTCTATGCAGAGTACATCATGAGAAACGCTGGAATGGAAGAAACACAAGCTGGAATCAAGATTGCCGGGACAAATATCAATAACCTCAGATATGCAGATAATACCACCCTTAGGGCAGAAAGTGAAGAGGAGCTAAAGAGCCTCTTGATGAAAGTGAAGGAGGAGAGTGAAAAAGTTGGCTTAAAGCTCAACATTCAGAAAACGAAGATCATGGCATCCGGTCCCATCACTTCATGGAAAATAGATGGGGAAACAGTGGAAATAGTGTCAGACTTTATTTTTTGGGGCTCCAAAATCACTGCAGATGGTGACTGCAGCCATGAAATTAGAAGACGCTTACTCCTTGGAAGAAATGTTATGACCAACCTAGATAGTATGTTCAAAAGCAGAGACATTACTTTGCCGACTAAGGTCCGCCTAGTCAAGGCTATGGTTTTTCCTGTGGTCATGTATGGATGTGAGAGTTGGACTGTGAAGAACGCTGAGCACTGAAGAATTGATGCTTTTGAACTGTGGTGTTGGAGAGGACTCTTGAGAGTCCCTTGGACTGCAAGGAGATCCAACCAGTCCATTCTGAAGGAGATCAACCCTGAGATTTCTTTGGAAGGAATGATGCTAATGCTGAAACTCCAGTACTTTGGCCACCTCATGAAAAGAGTTGACTCATTGGAAAAGACTCTGATGCTGGGAGGGATTGGGGGCAGGAGGAGAAGGGGACGTCCGAGGATGAGATGGCTGGATGGCATCACTGACTCGATGGACGTGAGTCTGAGTGAACTCCGAGAGATGGTGATGGACAGGGAGGCCTGGCGTGCTGCAGTTCATGGGGTCGCAAAGAGTCGGACATGACTGAGTGACTGAACTGAACTGAACTGTGATCCTTTTAATAAAAATAAAATAAAGGGCTCAGATCCCAGTTTGAGTAGAGCCGAAAGAGAATCCAAGTCAGCCTGGAAGCTGGATCTGCTAAGGGATTTTCCTAGATCACTGAGCACTGCTCTTCACTCAGGACAGACTGGAGGGACGATATGAAACCTCAGTATAGGGGAAAACGGTTTGATCTAGCTCACCTCATTTCCACGTGCAGCACATTAGCTATCATTCTGTGCCTGTAGAGTGGGCTCTGGAGACAAGAAATCGGTGCTCATCTGCTGTCTATAACTGTCCTCGGCTGCTGGGCCATGCCAGTTTGCATCTGCTGGCCGTGTCCACACCATCCACACACTTTCAGCGGTTTCTTTCATGTGCCTCTCTTCCAGGAGACAAGACTAGCAGCTGCTTTCTCTGGACCCTGAAGGAGGAATGGATGCTGACTCCAGATGGACTGCATCTCCTGCTCCTTCATCTTCTGTGATACCTGAATCTATCATTAAAACACCTCCACATTTTACCACCTTCTGATACACCTAAGTTTCTGCATTCCTAGAGGAGTCTATCATGAAGCAGTCATATTTCTTCAAAGAAAAACCAAGAGTATGAACATTTGAGCATGTGTAACCTTCCAGTTGCTGTTTTAGAAATGGTTTCAAACCAAAATTGAGCAGAGCTCCCCCAGATGTCTGTGGAGTGTGCTATTTTCCAAGGCACAGCTTTTCCACATCTGTATCTCTGTTAGCTGAGGGGCATGTGACCTTTTGCCTCAAGGGGTGGTTCTCAGAACCTGCGGAAAGAGCTCACATTGTCTTCCCCAGAGCTCGCAGTGTGTCAGTCCTGATTGAAATTTGTGGGCTGGTCCTCGTCTGGCCTGGCCAACAGAGCCTGAGTTGGAGTGACAGGAATCACCTCCTCTCTCTAGGAAGAAGTCTGAGTCTCTTGCACATCCAGAGTCTGATAGAAGGGTCTACAACATCACCACGAGCTGTGAAACCTGTAGAGAGTTTAATGTCATCAGCCAACTTTGGCAAGACTGCATTCACCCTTTCTTTCCTTCTGTCAAGCCCCCCTCTCTGCAAGGGTCTGGAGATCATTCTGAAATCCTCTCCCAACTCAGTGTCATCAGAGATGACAGGAGGGATTTGAAGATGAGTCATCTCTGTCTATCTATATTGTAAGAATATTTCTGATATTGTTTTCAAAAGAATGGGCCTGCTTCCAAGGCTGTAAATGATCACCATTATGCTTGGCCACGTAACAAGTAGGTTTGTTGATACTGACTATGGACCTAAACTAAGTCGCTTCAGTCATGTCCGACTCTGTGTGACCCCATAGATGGCAGTCCACCAGGCTCCCCTGTCCCCAGAATTCTCCAGGCAAGAACACTGGAGTGGGTTGCCATTTCCTTCTCCACTGCATGAAAGTAAAAAGTGAAAGTGAAGTCACTCAGTCATGCCCAACTCTTAGCAACCCCATGGACTGCAGCCTACCAGGCTCCTCCATCCATGGGATTTTCCAGGCAAGAGTGCTGGAGTGGGTCGCCATTGCCTTCTCTGATATATGCACTACTATACATAAAATAGATAAATAATAAGGACCTACACAATACTCCATAAAGACCTATGTGGGAAAAGAATCTGAAAAAGACTGCATGCATATGTAAAACTGATTCACTTTGCTATACATCTGAAACTAACACAACATTGCAAATCAACTAGACTCTGACAGAAATTTTTAAAATAAATAAATAAAATAAAATATACATGAGAACTTTGCCTGGAAAAAAAAAATGTATACCCACCCACATGCTGGGGTGCACCTGGCCATCTTGTCAACCTGGGGCCTTGAAAACTGGATATAACCACTTGCATCCAGTGTTATCCTGTCTGGCCTCCTGGGTGAGCCCTGTTTTCCACTATCATGGGCCTCAGCAGTCACTGAGGGGTGTCATTGAAAACAGACAGAGCAAGTGAGTCTTCTGAGCTGGCGTCTCCTGCCTGCGTGTCTATCTTTCCCTTCCCCATGCAATTCATAGGCTTCCCTGGTGGCTCAGCTGGTAAAGAATCCACCTGCAATGCAGGAGACCTGGGTTCAATCCCTGGGTTGGGAAGATCCCTTGGAGAAGGGAAAGGCTACCCACTCCAGTATTCTGGCCTGGAGAATTCCATGGACTGTATAGTCCATGGCGTCGCAAAGAGTTGGACACGACTGAGCCAATTTCACTTTTCATGGCAGTTCACCACATACTATTAGCCATGAAATGCTCCACCAGGTATACAGCTTTACCCTCTGTAGTTCTCAGGTTGAGGGCACCTTCCATCAAAAAGCCCTGGGTTCTGGCTTCCACAACAGGCTTCTCTGCAGGACAGCAAGAAAGAGTTCATGCATGCTTAAATTTCCTCTTCCCTGCATCTATTTTTTTTTAAACAGGAAAGAGAAAAAATACTAATTTTTAAAAGTAACTCACACCAGGCTACTTATTTGCATAAGCCTGTTCTGATTTTTAACCAGTGCAGAATAGCCCAGCTCCATCGAAGATGAACCAAACTGCATGCTTGTCGATAATTAATAGCTTAAAATGTATACAAGGCAAGCTTCCTCTTGCTCACTCACCTCTACAAACTAAGTATATACAATGCATCATGTATGCCATACTGATAAACCATCCCTAAATCCACTTGCCTTACCAGGGAGTTGGTGGTTATAACCTGGTGAGACTTGCTTTAAAATTTTTCTCAAAAAACAAAGTTGGAAGCAAAGCTGTCTGGTAAATTCTCCACACCAAATAGAACACCTGAACACAAATGGCCTCACTTCCAACATGGGGGTTGTTCTAAGTCAAGAAGGAGGAATCTGTTGCTAAAACAGTAATCCTATCTCCCTTAACATGCTTTGATTTATTGTACGGCTGTTTTCAGCAAAATTCTGTGTAGAAAATGTTAATCAAGGAGGAAGGAAGAAGGGCAAGGATTTACCTTTCTTGTTGTCTCTTTGAGTTAGGACTATCATTACTTTCCATTATGTTTGATCCTCTCAGTTACAGTGTAGGAGCGAATTCAGCCCTTTGGGAAATCATATTTACCCTTGCAAGCCACTAAGGCACCATTTAGTGAATTACTAATCCAAAGAAACAGAGTTAACTTCAAATAGTTTTCAGAATTCATTAGGATGACAGAATTCTACCCAAGCTGAAAATTTGCTTTGACGCATTCACATTTATTATGGCAAATACCTCCCACTCCTCACTATGCAACAGCTGGTAATTCTAGACCAAGAGAAACCATCTCAACATCAGTTGAGTTCAGTTCAGTCGCTCAGTCATGTCCGACTCTTTGCGACCCCATGAATCATAGCACAACAGGCATCCACATACATCATCAACTCTCAGAGTTCACCCAAATTCATGTCCATCGAGTCAGTGATGCCATCCAGCCATCTCATCCTCTGTCGTCCCCTTCTCCTCCTGCACTCAATCTTTCCCAGCATCAGGGTCTTTTCCAATGAGTCAGCTCTCCACATTCGGTGGCCAAAGTACTGGAGTTTCAGCTTCAGCATCAGTCCTTCCAATGAACACCCAGAACTTATCTTCTTTAGGATGGACTGATTGGATCTCCTTGCAGTCCAAGGGACTCTCAAGAGTCTTCTCCAACACCACAGTTCAAAAGCATCAATTCTTCAATGCTCAGCTTTTTTTATACTCCAACTCTCACATAGATACATGATTACTGGAAAAACCATAACCTTGACTAGATGGACCTTTGCTGATAAAGTAATGTTTCTGCTTTTTAATATGCTGTCGAAGTTGGTCATAACTGTCCTTCCAAAGACTATGTGTCTTTTAATTTCATGGCTGCAGTCACCATCTGCACTGACTTTGGAGCCCAGAAAAATAAAGTCTGACACTGTTTCCACTGTTTCCCCATTGATTTCCCATGAAGTGATGGAACCAGTTGAGCTGTTTCAAATCCTGAAAGATGATGCTGTGAAAGTGCTGCACTCAATATGCCAGCAAATTTGGAAAACTCAGCAGTGGCCACAGGACTGGAAAAGGTCAGTTTTCATTCCAANGATGAGACAAGACAGAGACGTTGAGCAGAGATTGATTAGGTCCTGGATGCCATGGTTTGAATTACTAATCAAGTCTCACTTGAAGCTAGAACTATTTTTTAACATCCCAGATTTTTTTAGCCGATACACTCCTGTTTTGCTTTAGCTAGCTTTAATTGGGTACTTAACTGGGCGACTTGTAGCCCCAAAGAATCCTGACTGACATGTCATCTCTAGTTGACATTTAAGGGATGACTGCCATGCGCTAAGGTCTGTGCCCAGCAGGCACAGTGAACCTAGTGAAGTTGGGAGCCGCCCACACTGTGGGGAAAACTCACTGGGAAAGACAGACAATGGCATAAGCGATGACAACTTAGCAGTGGCCGCAGGACTGGAAAAGGTCAGTTTTCATTCCAATTCCAAAGAAAGGCAATGCCAAAGAATGCTCAAACTACCGCACAATTGCACTCATCTCACACGCTAGTAAAGTAATGCTCAAAATTCTCCAAGCCAGGCTTCAGCAATATGTGAACCGTGAACTCCCTGATGTTCAAGCTGGTTTTAGAACAGGCAGAGGAACCAGAGATCAAATTGCCAACATCTGCTGGATCATGGAAAAAGCAAGAGAGTTCCAGAAAAACATCTATTTCTGCTTTATTGACTATGCCAAGGCCTTTGACTGTGTGGATCACAATAAACTGTGGAAAATTCTTAAAGAGATGGGAATACCAGACCACCTAACCTGCCTCTTGAGAAATCTGTATGCAGGTCAGGAAGCAACAGTTAGAACTGGACATGGAACAACAGACTGGTTCCAAATAGGAAAAGGAGTACGTCAAGGCTGTATATTGTCTCCCTGCTTATTTAACTTATATGCAGAGTACATCATGAGAAACGCTGGAATGGAAGAAACACAAGCTGGAATCAAGATTGCTGAAGCAACAGTTAGAACTGGACATGGAACAACAGACTGGTTCCAAATAGGAAAAGGAGTACGTCAAGGCTTTTACCTTGATTAAGAAAAAATACTATATTCTGTAATCTAAAAAAAAAATAGGCAAAACATTATATGTCCATAATTTTTTAAAAGTTGAAAGACACAAAGAGCTGGCTTTATGCACTCTGGTCTTCCGTTTACCCATATGGAGAACATTTGCACAGTAGGTGATTTTGATTAAATCAGTAATATAAATAAAATGTCTTGTGTGAATGAAGGTAGTATATATAAAAAGAATTTTCTTCCTCTCAGGCCATGGATGGAAATTTCCACATTGAGTATCGTGTAATTGAAGATTACAGTTTGAAGCATGATCTTGCTCCACCATCTATGATTCAGAGAATTTGTATATATAGGGATACACTTTCACATTTGCACTTATATTATAGTACAAGTTCCTATTGTAAAGCATCTTGCTAGTCTAAAAATGTGCTGTATTACTTCATATCCTTCACATAGATCCACATGTAAATAACACAGCCTTGAACAGAGATGTTATTATTTCACCTTGAAGTCAGGGTCACATGAAGGTCCTGCTGGAGGTGTTCACAGGANATTATAGTACAAGTTCCTATTGTAAAGCATCTTGCTAGTCTAAAAATGTGCTGTATTACTTCATATCCTTCACATAGATCCACATGTAAATAACACAGCCTTGAACAGAGATGTTATTATTTCACCTTGAAGTCAGGGTCACATGAAGGTCCTGCTGGAGGTGTTCACAGGAGAGGACAGAAAGCCAGTTATTGGGAGTTTCAAGTTTCAGATATCATGGCCCTTACCAATCACAAAATTCTATTGCCAAACAACCCTAAGAACTCAGATTTGTTTATGCAATACTAAATGTCAAACGATGGCTTGAATCCTCAAACATTCATATCAGTTTCAGCAACAGTTCATAAATAACTATATAGATACATGTAATTACATGTAAAATAAATAAGTACACGTACTGAGGCTCAGCCTTTATCCATGAATCATTTCTATCCATGTTCTTTAGAGGAATAAAATATCTATTCTGAGACAGGGCATCCCAGACTTGTTCAGAAGGGCAGAGATCCAGAACATATGCTCTTATTTGCAGAACATTTTCTTTGTTAAATATTTTCAAAAATACAGATCAATACATTTTTACTTCCTCTACACCCTAGTTTTATATATATTTTACTAGCAAAAAGAAATTCATCTATATTATTTGGATACCACATAAACTCACAACTACCAGCTCATACATCTTAAAATAAAATATATCCTGGTTTCCTCGGTGTGTATGCCCAGCAATGGGATTGCTGGGTCATAAGGCAATTCTATTTGCAATTTCTTAAGGAATCTCCACACTGTTCTCCATAGTGGCTGTACTAGTTTGCATTCCCACCAACAGTGTAAGAGGGTTCCCTTTTCTCCACACCCTCTCCAGCATTTATTGCTTGTAGACTTTTGGATCGCAGCCATTCTGACTGGTGTGAAGTGGTATCTCATTGTGGTCTTGATTTGCATTTCTCTGATAATGAGTGACGTTGAGCATCTTTTCATGTGTTTGTTAGCCATCCGTATGTCTTCTTTGGAGAAATGTCTATTTAGTTCTTTGGCCCATTTTTTGATTGGGTCGTTTATTTTTCTGGAATTGAGCTGTATAAGTTGCTTGTATATTTTTGAGATTAGTTGTTTGTCAGTTGCTTCATTTGCTATTATTTTCTCCCATTCAGAGNTGTTATTTCTAAAAGGTCTTGTAGGTCTTCATAGAGCCATTCAACTTCAGCTTCTTCAGCATTACTGATCGGGGCATAGACTTGGATTACCATGATATTGAATGGTTTGCCTTGGAAACGAACAGAGATCATTCTGTCGTTTTTGAGATTGCATCCAAGTACTGCATTTTGGACTCTTTTGTTGACCGTGATGGCTACTCCATTTCTTCTAAGGAATTCCTGCCTGCAGTAGTAGATATAATGGTCATCTGAGTTAAATTCACCCATTCCAGTCCATTTTAGTTCGCTACTTCCTATAATGTTGACATTCACTCTTGCCATCTCCTATTTAATCACTTCCAATTTGCCTTGATTCATGGACCTAACATTCCAGGTTCCTATGCAATATTGCTCTTTACAGCATTGGACCTTGCTTCTATCACCAGTCACATGCACAGCTGGGTGTTGTTTTTGCTTTGGTTCCATCCCTTCCTTCTTTCTGGAGTTATTTTTCCACTGATCTCCAGTAGCATATTGGGCACCTACCAGTCTAGGGAGTTCATCTTTCAGTATCCTATCTTTTTGCCTGTTTGTACTGTGGGGTTCCCAGGGCAAAAATACTGAAGTGGTTTGCCAGTCCCTTCTCCAGTGGACTACCTCCTGTCAAAAGGCTACTAAACTCCAAGTACTTAACGCAGAGCCCCATAAGTAAGAGGTGTTCAGAAAACAAGGTGTTAAGTGAATAACACAAGATGCTATTCTAGGTACAGACAAGGGGAGCAGGTTGGTGGCAGAAGCAGGGAGGGTGAAGACAAAAAGCATGAAACTGAGCCCTGCTCACAGGGGCTGAGCATCTGACTGGAGGGAGGAGACAGCATACATGTGAAAATGAGTCGTGGTGTTACGTTTTCTCTGGAATCCTTCCCTAGGCCCAAAACAAAGCCTAGCATATTGGAAAAATAGAAACTGCTGAGCCTGGCTCCAACATTAGCCCAGAATTTGAGAGTATGAGATGAGCTGATGATGGAGGTTGCAGAGGCCGAGATGAGGCTCATTTATTTCATCAGAACAATAAGGAGTCCCTGCTTGAGAACGTAAATGATATGATGGGATCTGACTTGTGTCTGTGACAAGTCACTGGAGCGGCTCATGGCAGAAAATTGGGGGATAAAGGAGGAAGCAAAGAGGCACTTGCCACATTACTCCAGGTGAGAGAGGAAGGTGGCTTGGTCCCGAGTAACAAGAAGGGAAAGTTCCAATGGAACGGCGATCTGTTCAGAGGCCAAATGCTGAATTTTCAGATGAATTGGGCGGTCAAAATAAGGGGAAAGAATAAAAATCAAGGGTGGTAAATGGTTAGCTTGATAACCAGTAATCTCCCCACTGGAACCCCAAACGGGCTCTCTCCAGTCTCTCTTCAGAAAAACAGTATCTTACTGCCGTCATGAGCTTCACTTGCACCTATCAATTTTGAGATGCATATTCACCAAGTGGGGAATTCGTGCAGGCGATTGGGTGTGTGTCAGAACTCAGGGGGGTGGACAGGCCTGGAATCACCAGCATCCATCTGACCCCCCTCTGCCAGATGGATGAAACTATCTAGAGAATAAATGCAGACTGAGATGAAGGAAGACCCTAGGAAAACTCTGTAGGACGTGCCAATGGTAATGAGGAGCCAACAAAGGAGATGGAGGAGCAGAGGGCAGGGAAATCAGAGAGCCTGCCAGAGTTAGGAAGGAGACCAGGTCCAGGAAGGAGCGGTCACCGGGTCAGAGGCTGCAGAGCTGTCCTGAAGTTGAGGAAAAACGCCATCTGCCTTGGAGAGACTGAGACTGCTAGCAAATCTGAGAAGAGCAGGTTTTGTGTGGTGATAGGAATAGAGGCTGCCATGGAAATGGTGATGAAATAGACCCCAGACATCACCCAGTTCAAGCCATCTCCAAAGACACTGTACCATGGAGAAACTGGGGCTTCTCTTCAGGGCTCAGACTGTAACTTGGGGTGACTGCGAATGCTCAGCCTTTGCCACTCTTTAGGATGTGTGAATTTATATCCCAAGAGGCCAAAAGCCAGATACGCCGTTCATCACAGCACACCTCTTGGCACCCAATAGCCGTACGTGTTCTATCGGGATTCATTGATCCGGGGCCCGTTGGATGTATGGGTTTAAGAGAGACTATATGCAAAATGATGTGCAAATACATTTCTCTAGTTAAAGGGACTATAACTTTTATCAAGTTCTCAATAGGCCCATGTCTTCCTCTCTCAAAAAAGAAAAAAAAAGATATTAAGAACTTGTTCTACACCAGCTCACCAGGCCACAGGAAACCTTCTCTGAGATTACCTCCCTGTGAAAGCATCATCTATCATCAACCAGGGCACCAAGCGGCAGCTGCACCACAGTCAGAAAACTCCGAATGGTCCAGCAGCCCAATAAATCACCCACCCATCAGATCGAACGCTCCTCTTTTAAAGGCTTTGATTCCAAGGAAATGTCACTTCCAGGCATGGAGCTTCAGAGGCTGATAAATGCTAGATGATCCATCAAATCGTGTGGGGACAGAGATTCCTTGGGGTCTCAGTGTGGTCTGCCTAAAGACTCGTGGCTCAGAGAGCAGAGCGGTGTCTGACAAAGGTCCTCCCAGCCCAGCTTCTGAAACCGGTTCCCGTCAGGAGCGCCTGTGTGGGTAAGCTCTGGCTCGTAAGTGGTACTTGGCATTCTGATTGGGTCAAGGCTGTCTCGAGGGTTTCACTCCACTTTAAACGCTTGCTTCAGTTGCTAAAAATGTTCAGCAATGATGCTGAACTTTTTTCTTCCAAAAACATAAAGGGATTGAAAGATGCTGTGTTCTTCAAAGTGCCAGAAGCGGGGCGTGACCTGGGGAAGCGGGGCGTGACCTGGGGAGGAGGGGCGTGACCTGGCTCTCCATCCACTCGGTGTGTTCCTTCCAGGACACGCGAGTGTCGATGTCAAAGTTCACGTTCAAGTGACAGTGTTAGTCGCTCAGTCCTGCCTGACTCTTGGTGACCCCGTGGACTGTGGCCCACCAGACTCCTCTGTCCATGGGATTCTCCAGGCAAGAGCACTGGAGTGGGGTGCTATTTCCTTCTCCAGGGGATCTTCCTGACCCAGGGATTGAATCGGGGTCTCCTGCATGGCAGGCGGATTCTTTACCATCTGAGCCCCCAGGGAAGCCTGTAAAAGTTCAAGCTCCCATCACATTCAGGTGTAACTGTCAGTGGTCACCACCATATTTGATCACTCTAGAACCAGAACTAAAGTCCAGTTAAGAAGCCAGCATTTAGGGACATCTCTTCGGTCCAGTGGTTGAGACTCTGCCCTTCTACTGCACAGGTTTGATCCCCGGTTGGGAAACTGAGATTCCCACATGCCGCAAAGTGTGCCCGCCTGCAAAAAAGAGTCTAACATTTAGCCACTAGTGGAGAAACGGTTATGTCTCCTCTGAAATCCTCTCCCTGCAGAGTGTTCCCAGTCGTGGAGTCAAAACACGGGGACATTCAAAATATTCAGTGCCTGTGGGTGTAGCAGGGCTCAAGGCAGGAATGGTGTCCCTTACGCACACCTTCAGTCACTGAATTTCAAGACAACAGAGATTGATTCAGTTGTTTCCCTTTTTCTTCTTCGATGCTCAGCAGGCAGCACAGTGCCTGGTATGTAGAAGCAGGACAATTTTCTTTTTTTTCTAACAACGAATAAGTTGTTGAGAAACTAGATGATCCATTGTATCAGTCAAAAAAAGAAACCAGGGTAGGGAATTTAGTACAAGAAATTAACACAGGTATTGGAAGAACTGGGACGCTGAAAGGGGCCATGAGGCAACACGGATATTCCCACCAGCAGGTACCGTTCCGCCCCCGGGACTCAGGCAGGCCTCCCAGGGCAGGAGCAGAGTGAACCTCAGCGGTGCTGCCTGCCTGAGTCAGGAGGGCGGTGGGAGGAGCTGCCCCAGAGGAGTGGGAGCACCTCCAGGAATCAACGGGATGCACCTGTTTGAAGGGTAAGTCTATGTAGGTGCCATCGAGAAGACTCACTGGAAAAGACCTTGATGCTGGGAAAGACTGAAGGCAAAAGGAGAAGGGGGCAGCAGAGGATGANAGAGGAGTGGGAGCACCTCCAGGAATCAACGGGATGCACCTGTTTGAAGGGTAAGTCTATGTAGGTGCCATCGAGAAGACTCACTGGAAAAGACCTTGATGCTGGGAAAGACTGAAGGCAAAAGGAGAAGGGGGCAGCAGAGGATGAGACGGTCAGATAGCATCACCAACTCAATGGACGTGAATCTGAGCAAACTCCGGGAGACAGTGGAAGACAGCAGCCTGGCGTGCTGCAGTCCATGGGGTCGAAGAGTCAGACAACTGAGCAACTGAACAGCAACACGCCAGAAAGACGCAAACCAGGAGCACTCGAGTCACTCACGAGGAGTTTCCTTTGCTCCTCAAAGGGAAGGCTGGGATGCCCGTGGCTGCGTCCCAGTCCCCCAGAAGGCGTTCTTTCCAGAGACATTTGTTGGGCTGCTTGCTAGTATAGGTGACAGTGGTCTGCACGGGTTTCCGTAGAGGACGTGGATCGAGCTCCTTCCGTTAAAGATGAGTAGAAGTTGGAAAAGAGAATACAGAAATTCTAGAATGCTGATCATATCAAAGCGGGGCTGAGATGACTAACAGAGATATACACCTCGCCCTGGAGCAGAGCTCATCTCTACTGAGCACCCATGCACGCATCTCCCACGATCCCAGGTCCTTGTGCCGTCTCCACGCTGGGAATGTCAGATCTCTGCAGACAGGAAGGACCCTACCCCTTGTCTTCTCCTGAGTTCCCAGCTACAGAGTTGCTGATCACATCCTCTGCCTCCCCCAGGGTCCCTTAGAGTCTGCCTCTCACCCCTCCTGCCACCTTTCAGCCCAAAAAGAGGAACTAGGTCCTCATGTTTATAGTTCCTCCCTTCTAGATGCCCTTGAAATAAAAGAGATACAAAATAAGAATGACCTAAAGGTCGTTGGAAAACAGGAAGGGTGTCAGCATGGAAGTGTGTCTTTGAGCAACATCTGGGTCATTTAAAGACAGTGGATGTAGGTAAGTGGGAATGACGATCAGGATGCAAATAGCAATATCAGCTGGAGGGGTGGAAGGGGGTGACGTCTGTGCCCCCCACACAAACAGAAGGGGGAGCCTCGGCTCACAAAGAAGAGATTCCGTTCTTCCCACTCTCACCACTGAGCACTCATTTCATCTTTTCTTCCCTCTCCAAGGGAGCACGGTGCAATAACGGCATTGGCCAGGGCCTGACACGTCTGTCCTTGGGTGTCAGTGGCAAGAAGCAGGCAGGTACCTCCCACTGCCTGGGCGTCACAGTGGATGCCCCCGTCACCCTTGTCTCGTGTGCCCCGCTGCCCAGGTGCACCAGCCCACCCGGAAGGGCTCTTCTTCCCTCTCTTCCAGCATCCCTGCTTGCAACAGAGATGGGATCATCAAATTCAGATGCGCTGAATTAGGTCTTCAGTTTGCAGGAGATCTCGGCTGCCTTCAGGGCTAAGCCTCACTCTTCAATCCAGTTTTTTCTTCACTTATTAATGGAAATAAAGCTGTTCAGAAAAACACACATTTTGAGGCTGTTTTAATCAGAGAGTCCTGTCACTTCAGATAAAGTGTGTGTCTGCTCTCTTTATCCCACCAGCTTTTCTCCCTGCGTGTGCTGCACCAGCTACGACCTGGGGGGGTCAGCAGGGGCCAGAGACCCCGGAGCCCTCCGTGGGGTCTGTACTGTGGTCCCTGCCCAGCTTCCTGAAGTGAAGCCTTTGTACTGGGGCATCTTACCCTCCAGGACGAGGCTTACTCTGAGGCAATGGAGAGCTCACCTTCACAGTTTCTAAAACAGTTCACCCCAGGTTAATCTGGCTGTGGAATAAAAATTAATAAACAACGAAGAAACGCCAGATATTAGATTAAACTGGCCGCAGATAAAGGACCAATTTCAAAACAGGCACCATCACCAGAACATTTTACTGATATCCTAGAAAAATGTGAGATAAATATAAAATCTAGAAAACCCGATAAAGAAGAGAGATAGGTACACACACAATGGAATACTGGCTTAGTCACTAAGTCGCGTCTGACTCTTGCAGCCCCGTGGACTGCAGCCCGCCAGGCTCCCCTGCTAAGGGATTTCCCAGGCAAGAATACTGGAGTGGGTTTCCAAATACTACTTGGCCCATAAAAAAAAGAATGAAATAATTCCATTTGCAGCAATATGGATGGACCTAGAGATTAGCATAGTAAGTGAAGTAAGCCAGTCAGAGAATGACAAATTTCATATGACATATTGCCTATTTGTGGAATCTTTAAAAAATGATACAAATGACCTGTTTACAAGTCAGAAATATACTGGCAGAGATAGAAAACAAACTTATGGTTATCAAAGGGGAAAGGGGGAACAAATTAGGAGTTTGGGATTAGCAGAGAAACACTGCTACGCCTAAAATAAATAAGGACCTACTGTCTAGCACGGGAAACTATAGTCAATATCGGGTGACTAACCAGTGTCTTACAATCGCCTATACGGAAAAAGAGTCTGAAAAGCAATGCGTGCGTGCATGCTCAGTCGCTTCGTCGTGCCCGGCTCTCGGCAGCCCACCAGGCTTCTCTGTCCGTGGGATTCTCCAGGCATGAGTACTGGAGTGGGCTGAAAAGCAATAGAGAGAGAGCTCTAGAGAGAGCGGGATCACTTTGCTATACACCGGAAACTAATACAATTTTATAAATCAACTATACTTCAACTTTTAAAGGATGAAGCTACATTAAAACACACACAAAAAATATATATATAAATCTGTTATGCTGGAGGTATGAAGGATGGGACTTCACAACAGTGATGCCTTCAGCAATTACTCAGCTGCACACAGTGCCTTGTAATTTTAGGCAGAGTCAGTACATTTTCAGTTAAGTGGAAGCAATCATCCCTTTTCAAGGAAGTTGAAGAATAGACTTCTAAACTAACGTTAATGAAAGAAAATCAGTCACTGAATTCCAAGGAGTTCATGAGACATCTTTCCAGGGTGACTGGAGAGATTGGGAAGTGTGCTGAAGGCTCTGAGAAGGTGCCTGGGACTTGAACACACTGCCTTCCTTGTAGATTTCTGTCTCTCCATATACTGTCCTGATGGGTGGGAATCTTTGTCTCTCTTTCCTTTAGTAATTCTACATCTGATTTCCCCTGGCTAGTGCTTTTCCTTCAAAATTTAAACAGAAGACCTAGCAATGGGGCCACTGAGATACCTTGAGACATTAGTCATTTTAACAGGTTGAATTCCCCCATTAAAAGGCATCTTCCCACAGTTTAGATATCAATGCACGCTCTTTACCAGAGATGCATCAAAACTGAATGATAGCAGCATCATTAACATCGCTGAATGTTAATAAACGAAGGAATAGATGAGACGCATGAGGAAAATGCCAAGAAAAAGCAGGTATATGAACATTAACATGAGATTTCAAAGCCAACATTCTTTAAAAGAACAGGGAAGCAATTTTATGTTGATTACAGAGATAATTCACAGAGAAAACATGATATTCATGTATCCTGGGACACATAATAAAACATCAGAATAATTACAGTGAAAGACGTGTAAATTCAAGGAGAAACTGAGAAAATTAGATTAGAAACACCCTTCTCAGAAATGGATTAAATAATAAAAATGGGGTGTAAGAATTTGAATAACATGACTAACGACCTTAATATAATATTTAATAACTATGTATAAAAGCTTTATACCCAAAACTAGAATAAACACTTTTAGAGTGCTAACAGAACATTTAATAAAAATTTCATTAGTTTATAGACATATTCTCCATATGGTCTCCCTAAGACAGTGATCATTTAGAACCTGCTTCCTGATCATTGTACAAGTAAGTCAGAGAGGACAGGAGGGCAGTCAAAACAAATCTAACCACTCACAGAATGCCAAATACTCATTGGATGCTCTTCCTCAAGCATAGTAGAAAAGCCTTTGTATACATATATAAAGAGCATGTAAAATATAAATTTTTAGAAAATATGAATTTTTGCCTGGTTAAAAAATTTACGACATTTTGGTTCCACAGGTTTGACAATGTGAATAGCATGCTAGAGTTGTAATTTTTTTTAAAGTAGATACACAACAAGCAACAAAGGTTTACTATATAGCACAGGTAACTATAGTCAATAACTTGCTATAATGGAAAATAATATGAAAAATAACGTATGTGTATATGTATAACAGTGGACTTATTGGAAAAGACCCTGATGCTAGGAAAGAGTAAGGGTAAGCGGCTTCCCTGTGGCTCAGACGGTAAAGGGTCTGTCTGCAATGCAGGAGACCTGAGTTCGATCCCCGGGTTGGGAAGATTCCCCTGAAGAAGGAAATGGCACCCCACTCCAGCATTCTTGCCTGGAAAATCCCATGGACGGGCTACTATCCATGGGGTTGCAAAGAGCTGGACACGACTGAACAACTTCACTTCACTTCAAGAAGGTGTTAGAGGATGAGATGGCTGGATGGCATCATCGATGCAATGGACATGAACTTGGGCAAACTCCGGGAGTTGGTGATGGACAGGGAGGCCTGGCGTGCTGCCGTCCAAGGGGTCACAAAGAGTCGGACATGACTGGGCGACTGGACAACAGCAATAACTGAATGTTACAGTGTTGAAACACTGTAAGTCAACTATACTTCAAATATATATACATGCTGCTGCTGCTGCTGCATACACATATATATAAATTAAAAACTCAAACACAAGTTTGGGGCCAAAGACCTGAAAGTAAAGGTCACCAACCACGAGTTCTGATACAAAAAGCTTCACATACTGAGACACAGGGAAGTCATTCTGGCTTATGCATGAGTTCACTTGAATTTGATACTAATTAGAATGGCTGGTTTGTGGCCTATCTATACATTGTACATCTGCTTTAATTATTAAAGAAAAGTGCGTACTGATCAGAAGCAAAGAAGGTCCAGGTTAAAAATAATGATTAAATGCCTCTCTTCCTGGGACCCAATGCTTGTCCTCCTTTACTGATAAGATTCTCTTCCCAGGCTCTATACTGTGCATGTGAATGGTGAAAAGTGACAGTCGCTCAGTCGTATCCAACTCTTTGCAACCCCATGGACTGTAGCCCACCAGGCTCCTCCATCCATGGGATTCTCCAGGGAAGAACACTGGAGTGGGTNTCCTTTACTGATAAGATTCTCTTCCCAGGCTCTATACTGTGCATGTGAATGGTGAAAAGTGACAGTCGCTCAGTCGTATCCAACTCTTTGCAACCCCATGGACTGTAGCCCACCAGGCTCCTCCATCCATGGGATTCTCCAGGGAAGAACACTGGAGTGGGTTGCCACTCCCTTCTCCAGGGGATCTTCCCAACCAACCCAGGGATCGAACCCGGGTCTCCTGCATTGCGAGCAGATTCTTAACCATCTGAGCCACCAGGGAAGCCAGCTGGTCTGCTTTTTTGTTTTTGCTTTGAAACCCTGAAGAAATGGAACCCTGACTTGTTTAAAGTCCTTCATCCTGACAAGATATAGCATTGTCCTAAAAACCCCTGCTTCTCCAAAGCAACTTCTCACAGTCATCTGGGAAGCGGGCGTCTAGGCTAGTCCTCAGTTTGGCTCAAATAAAGCTCTTTTCCGTCCTGGTATTGATTATTTATTTATTATTTCATTCACAATTCAAACAAGCCAACGAAAGCCCAAGGTCCCGGCAGGACGCCGGGCCTGCCCTGCTTGTGGGAGCCTTGTGCACAGAGGGGGCGCTTTGCTCACGCGAGCCGCCGTGTTCTTCCTGTTTCTCGTACTGTTCTGACTTGTGTCTGCTTGTTCAGAGACGTCACGCTTTTATGCAGCCAAGACCATCCATCTTCTCATGTGTTCTAGTTTCTAGTCCTACTCTTTAGTCTTTTTAGCTGAGTATGGTTGATGGGGCTTCTCGGGTGGTGCTAATGGCAAAGAACCTGCCTGCCAGTGTGGGAGCCCTAAGAGAGGCAGACTCAGCCCCGGGTCTGGAAGGCCCCCTGGAGGAGGGCATGGAGCCCACTCCCGTGCCCTTGCCTGGAGAAGCCCCTGGACGGAGCAGCCTAGCGGGCTGCAGAGTCGGACACGACTGAAGCCACTTGGCACACAGCACATAGTTGATCTATAACATCATGTAAGTTTCAGGTGTACAGCACCTGAATCCAAGGTGTCACAAGAGCCGGACATGACTTAGTGACTAAACCACACCCGTGTGTGTGTCTGTGTGTATATATGTGTGTGTGTTTATATATGTGTGTGTGTTTATATGTGTGTGTGTGTTTTTATGTGTGTGTATATATATGTGTGTGTGTGTTTATATGTGTATGTGTATATGTGTGTGTGTGTATATCTGTGTGTATATGTGTGTATATATATGTGCGTGTGTTTATATGTGTGTGTGTATATATTTCTGTGTGTATATATCTGTGTGTGTTTATGTGTGTGTGTGTTTATATATGTGTGTATACATATGTGTGTTTATGTGTGTATATGTGTGTATGTGTATATGTGTGTATACATGTGTGTATATGTGTGTTTGTATGCATGTGTGTGTTTGTGTGTGTGTGTGAATATGTGTGTGTGTGTGTTTATATATGTGTGTGTGTATATGTGTGTGTGTGTTTATATCCACTCCTTCAGATTCTTTTCCCTTATAGGCTGTCACATAGTGTTGATTTCTACTTCTCAAGCAGATGCTCCTCCTTCCTCCAAGCTGTAAAAATATCATCCCCAAATCTTGCATTTTTAAGATCATCTACATTTATATCTTTAAAACATTTGAAATTATTTTTGAGTATGATTGGCATACAAGGCAGAGCTGCTTCTTATGATAAAAAGATTGATAAGGTCACGTAAGCAAGATTAACCTGGGACTTCCCTGGTGGTCCAGGGGCTAAGTCTCCATGCTCCCAGTGCAGGGGGCCCAAGTTCAATCCCTGGTTAGGGAGCTATTAATTGATCCCACACACCAAAACTGAGACCCAGTGAAGAACAAATAAATAAATTTTTAAAGTAAGTTCAATCTTACTTACATAAGATTAATCAACAAGTTTATCACTCTTATATAAGTAAGGATGATCTTACTTTTAAAAAATTATTTATAAGATTGATCCACTGGAGGTGGGGGGTTCTTTTCCCAATTGATCTGAATGGCCACCCTATCACGTATGGAGCTCTGTAGTCACACTGCCCACTGGGCTGTCTTCCTTCGCCTCCCTCTTCCACTTACAAGGACCCTCGTGATGCCACAGGGTCCACTTGGGTAACCCAGGACTCCCTCTCTCTTGAGGTCAGCTGGCTAGCACCTTCCCTGCCCATCCCCATGTGACTTAACATATCCGTGAGTCCCCAGCAGGGAGGTGAGAGCTCTCATGCCCACCACAGGGCGACGGCTGGATCTCCCACCTCTTCCTCCAAAGCAAGAAGTAAGGGCCAGCCTGGAGGCATGAGATCATGAAGGGGACCCTGCCTGGAGCTGGGAGCCGGGAGCCTGCACCCTGGACAAGAGAGGGCCTGAGAGGCCAGAGGCAATGGAGGGGTGGGAGCCCACCCTGACCCACCCGGAGCCGTGTCCACAGGTGCCAGTAGAGGCCAGCTTGGCTGAGTCAGGCCCATCACGTGAATAGAGGATGGGGAAGCAGTGCACCCTGCTTCTCCCTGAGGAGGGGGTCCTTCCTCCATCACTGCCCCATCCCCTCCATTTCCCCCGTTTCTCTGTATTTCAGTTTCTAGCCTTCTTTTTTTGCTCAGTCGTGTCCAACTCTTTGCAACCCCATGAACTGCAGCATGCCAGGCTTCCCTGTCCTTCACCATCTCTCAGAGTTTGCTCAAACTCACATCCATTGAGTCGGTGATGCCATCCAACCATCTTATCCTCTGTCGTCCCTTTCTCCCACTGCCTTCAGTCTTTCCCAGCATCAGGGTCTTTTCCAGTGAGTCTGCTCTTCGCATCAGGTGGCCAAAGGATTGGAGCTTCAGCTTCAGCATCAGTCCCTTCATTGAATATTCAGGATTGATCTCCTTTAGGATGGACTGGTTGGATCTCCTTGCAGTCCAAGGGACTCTCAAGAGTCTTCTCCAACACCACAGTTCAAAAGCATCAATTCTTCAGCGCTCAGCCTTCTTTATGATCCAACTCTCACATCTGTACATGATACTGGAAAAACCATGGCTTTGACTGGATGGACCTTTGTCAGCAAAGCAATGTCTCTGCTTTATAATATGCTTCTTTGCCAACCAGCTTTCTGGTGACTTTGACCAACGGGAGGCCCCCGAGGGCTCTGGGGAACAGAAGGACGAAGGAGGATGCTGCAGCCAGCATCTCCTTGCTGCCCACAGCCCTCACAGGAGTCCTCTCTCGGGTGCTCCTAGAACCTTCTGGATTCTGCCAGCACCCTTTCCCTCCGTTGTCCCTCCAGAAGCAGCACGAGCTCCTGCCGGCACCTGCCTGTCGCCCCCACCTCGCCCTTGCCTCCCCCACCCCATGTGAAGGGTCACCTTCATGACCAGCTCCCTGTCTTGTATTCTCTCTGTTCCAAGCCCTGGGCTGGTTTCCGCTGTCCCTCACGAGTGTGAGGGGCCAGGGTCCTGAAATCAAGAGCTGCCGCTAGTCAAAAGTAAGGAAGAAATTAACAGGGAACTTAAGTAGCTCAGACTCGAAAAGATTATCCAAGGCAGAACATATCAAAACCCTGTGAGGTCTGAATTCTTAGGATAAAACACACTGTTTCAGTAAGTTCTAGCATTCTCCCCAGCAGTGTGGGAGGGTTCCCTTTTCTCCACAGCCTCTCTAGACAGATCCACGTAAGCAATTTTTCCATAAGCAGAATTCACGTATGTCAAGGAATAGCTATGCTATAGATGTAGTGATCTAACTTTAGTGTTTATACAAACAACTTAGGCAGGCAGTTGCAAAAATGAAAATTCATGTGTCTCGGTTCCCCAAATTGAGAAGCTATGGGTGAGACCCCCCGAATCTGCATTTTGAAACCCCATGCAACTCTGTCAGATAGTCATAAACTCTGTGTTGAGAAGCTCTAGGTCTGATCAGTGATCTCCAGAAGGTTCTTAAACATGTTGGCCTGCTTCTCCATCTGCCACATATGGATAGCATGATCTCAGAGAGACGTCACATGGAGGATTAAACAACACACTGCAAAGCGTCTGGCCCATGAGCGGCAAGGATGGCAAAAGGGAAAAAGGATGGATGTACCCTACAAGTTAACTTTTGCTGAGTGTTTGGGACAAACCTGTTTCTTTGATTTTTTTTTTAGTTTAACATGTTTTTATGATGTGAGGTGTCGGTGATCTAGACTGGATGTGTCCCCACGTTCCTTTAATCGATACACCACTGTTGTTTAGTTGCTCAGCCGCATCTGACTCTTACTTTTGCTGAGTGTTTGGGACAAACCTGTTTCTTTGATTTTTTTTTTAGTTTAACATGTTTTTATGATGTGAGGTGTCGGTGATCTAGACTGGATGTGTCCCCACGTTCCTTTAATCGATACACCACTGTTGTTTAGTTGCTCAGCCGCATCTGACTCTTTTGCGACCCCATGGACTGTAGCCCGCCAGGCTCCTCTGTCCACGGGATTCTCCAGGCAAGAACACTGGAATGGGTTGCCATTCTCTTTTCCAGGGGATTTTCCTGACCCAGGGATCTAACCCAGGTCTCTTTCACTGGCAGGCAATTCTTTACCTGAGAAGCCCTTGATATGACATAGAAACAGTTAATTCAAGACTAGCATCAGTTTAAACTGGGAAATCTCTATTTTAAGTAGAATTTCAAAAGCTATCTGATGGATAGCCGATCTTAGTTTACTTTCCTAAATACTTTTAAACTTTGCTATCTGGTACAATAAACTAAACGGAGAGTAAATGCCCCCAAACTCAGAATACTTAAGACGAGTTATTTATGGTCAGGTCCAATAATGTTTTAGGAGCTGCTGCTGCTGCTGCTGCTAAGTTGCTTCAGTCATGTCTGACTCTGTGCGACCCCATAGATGGCAGCCCATGAGGCTCCTCCGTCCCTGGGATTCTCCAGGCAAGAACACTGGAGTGGGTTGCCATTTCCTTCTCCAATGCAGGAAAGTGAAAAGTGAAAGTGAAGTCACTCAGTCATGTCTGACTTGTAGCGACCCCACGGACTGCAACCTACCAGGCTCCTCTGCCCATGGGGTTTTCCAAGCAGAGTACTGGAGTGGGTTGCCATTGCCTTCTCCGGTTTTAGGAGCTACTTCTTTTAAATTTAGGTATAAAGTGTTAAGAAGAACTTACTCATTTGAAAAGACCCTAATGCTGGAAAAGATTGAAGGCAGGAGGAGAAGGGGACGACAGAGGATGAGATGGTGGGATGGCATCACCGACTCAATGAACATGAGCTTGAGTAAACTCTGGGGGCTGGCAATGGACAGGGAAGCCTGGCATGCTGCAGTCCATGGGGTCGCAAAGAGTTGGACATGACTAAGTGACTGAACTGAACTGATAAAGTGTTAAAAACTTGTGATAACTCTTGGAAAACTAAACTTCCCATCTCCTGCCTTCAGCTGAGAAATTAGCCAGTTAAAAACCAGCTGATACACAGGAACACAGAGACCCCTTGACAATGTAGCATCTAGTTGGTATTTAATCATCATGAAAATGGTTTTAAAGTAAGTTAACGTGCTAATGGCATCAATGCTAACAAGCCCCTTTTATTTTTCACATTATGTGAATAATTAGTGGGTAGAGCTTTGTCTGAATGGGTTTCGTTGCCTCACTGGGTAAGTATGCTGCAAATTCAATCCACGGCACGGTTATGGCACACCTGTCTGCAGAGTACTAGGGAGCAGGGAAGGGTTGGGGGCAGAAAGCAAAAACTGTCTTGTGGATGAGCCTAGATACACAAAAAAAAGGAAGCCAAAGAATTGCAGGGGACTGAAGAAAAGCAAAACGCAAATCCATTGATTTTGGGTGGAATCTAGCACCCTGAATACATTTTACAGACCAGGAAATGTCTCCAGCAGAAAAGAAAGACGTTTCATAGATCAGAGTCTGGGAGGAGATTGGATTCAAAGGCAGCAGGAAAATTTCAGACTGGCCACCACATCGCAAGTGTGAAAACAGAGAATTTAACCCCTGCTGGTAGTGACAGACGTCGTCAGTCGGGGAGAAGGGCCGCAATTATCACGCACGCAAAGGCTGTTCCCGGTCTGGCTCGAATTCCCACAACGAACTCTAGAAGCAAGGATCCCCACACACGGGAGCAGACTGTGTGTCTACGCCAGCATCCTCACAGCTTCCCCACAGGACCCTGTTTAAAAGCATCCTCGGTCGCTGCGTCAGTGAGGATGCAGGGATCAGCCTGAGCACTTCCTTCCCCTCTGCCCTCCCTTGCATGGAAAGTTGCTCATTGGGTAAGTGGAAGCTTCTCTAATTTTGAGACCATATATCTAGAACCTCAAACACAGGGACTTCCCCGGTGGTCCAGTAGTTAAGACCATGTGCTTCCACTGTAGGAGGCATGGGTTTGATCCTTGGTTGGGGAACTAAGATCCCACAGGCCACACAGCACAGCCAAAAATAAAGTAAAATAGTAAAAAATAGAATCCTAAATACAATACATGGATACAGGGCTTCCCAAGTGGCGCTAGAGATAAAGAACCAGATTGCCAATGCAGAAGACACAAGAGATGTGGGTTCAGTCCCTGGGTGGGGAACATTCCCTGGAGGAGGGCATGGCCATATTCTTGCCTGGAGAATCCCATGGACAAAGAAGCCTGGTGGGCACAAGGGGTGGGCACAGACTCGGACACGACTGAAGTGTCTTAGCACACACGAGGATATGTATATGTATCCTATCCTTTTTTATGAGCTTCTCTGATGGCAATGCCAAAAGAATGTTCAAACTACTGCACAATTGCACTCATCTCACATGCTAGTAAAGTAATGCTCAAAATTCTCCAAGCCAGGCCTCAGCAATACGTGAACCGTGAACTCCCTGATGTTCAAGCTGGTTTTAGAAAAGGCAGAGGAACAAGATATCAAATTGCCAACATCCGCTGGATCATCTAAAAAGCAAGAGAGTTCTAGAAAAACATCTATTTCTGCTTTATTGACTATGCCAAAGCCTTTGACTGTGTGGATCACAATCAACTGTGGAAAATTCTGAAAGAGATGGGAATACCAGACCACCTGACCTGCCTCTTGAGAAATCTGTATGCAGGTCAGGAAGCAACAGTTAGAACTGGACATGGAACAACAGACTGGTTCCAGATAGGAAAAGGAGTACATCAAGGCTGTATATTGTCACCCTGCTTATTTAACTTCTATACAGAGTACATCACGAGAAACGCTGGACTGGAAGAAACACAAGCTGGAATCAAACCTCAGATATGCAGATGACACCACCCTTATGGCAGAAAGTGAAGAGGAGATAAAAAGCCTCTTGAGGAAAGTGAAGGAGGAGAGTGAAAAAGTTGGCTTAAAGCTCAACATTCAGAAAACGAAGATCATGGCATCCGGTCCCATCATTTCATGGGAAATAGATGGGGAAACAGTGGAAACAGTGTCAGACTTTATCTTTTTGGGCTCCAAAATCACTGCAGATGGTGACTGCAGCCATGAAATTAGAAGATGTTTACCCCTTGGAAGAAATGTTATGACCAACCTAGATAGTATGTTCAAAAGCAGAGACATTACTTTGCCGACTAAGGTCCATCTAGTCAAGGCTATGGTTTTTCCTGTGGTCATGTATGGATGTGAGAGTTGGACTGTGAAGAAAGCTGAGCGCCNTGAACACTAACAAGTTACATTTAACCTATGTGCATCCTCAATTCTGTTCCCATACCTCTCCCCATCTGAAATGATTTTATTGAATAGTCTTCACAAAAGCTTTACTTTTTAAAATACAGTCTTAAGACATATGTGTGTATTCTTAAAATTGTAGGATTCATTAAAAGTTGACATGCTAAACATGCTGTCTCTTATACACATCTAGTATATTCAAAAGCAGAGACATTACTTTGCCGACTAAGGTCCCTCTGGTCAAGGCTATGGTTTTTCCTGTGGTCATGTATGGATGTGAGAGTTGGACTGTGAAGAAAGCTGAGCGCCAAAGAATTGATGCTTTTGAACTGTGTTGTTGGAGAAGACTCTTGAGAGTCCCTTGGACTGCAAGGAGATCCAACCAGTCCATTCTGAAGGAGATCAGCCCTGGGATTTCTTGGGAAGGAATGATGCTAAAGGTGAAACTCCAGTACTTTGGTCACCTCATGTGAAGAGTTGACTCACTGGAAAAGACTGATGCTGGGAGGGATTGGGGGCAGGAGGAGAAGGGGACGACCCAGGATGAGATGGCTGGATGGCATCACGGACTCGATGGATGTGGGTTTGGGTGAACTCCGGGAGTTGGTGATGGACAGGGAGGCCTGGCGTGTTGTGATTCGTGGGATCACAAAGATTCGGACTTGACTGAGAGACTGAACTGAACTGAACTGAACTGAGTCACTGTCCTGGGCTTCCCAGGTGGCTCATTGGTAAAGAACCTACCTGCCAATGCAGGAGACACAAGAGACTCCAGTTCAATCCCTAGGTCAGGAAGATCCCCTGAAGTGGGAAATGGCAACCTGTCCCAGTATTTGTGCCTGAAATATTCCATGGACAGAGGAGTTTGGTGGACTATAGTCCATGGGATTGCCAAGAGTTGGACACGACAGAGCAACTACACACACACACTCAGTCACTATCCTAGGGATAAAGCAATGAAAAGAGATTGTACCCTGCCCTCAAGCAACTTACAGTGCAGTTAGAGAAAATATCAAATGAACAAGCACTTAGAATAAACTATAATAAGTGGTATGAGACAAATTTTCCATGGTCTCTCAAATTTTTACCTGACTTGTGAGCAAAAACATTTACTGCATTTTTGGTGAGATGAAATTTTCATGGATATTTGCAGAGCAAACAGTCTTGGAAACTAGAAATAGTATTTCCCTTCAGAGAAAGGGCAAGTTTTTTTTTACTGTCCAGTAAAATAAAGATAAAGGCTCTCCCTGGGATGAATTTTGGGCAGGTTTTCTTGCAACCCATTAGAAAAGTTTTAGGGTCTCTAAATCCAGGATCCCGCCCCTGTAATGCAACCCACCGAGTACAAGTGTCACCCAGCCCTCCTTACCTCACCCTGTAGAAACCGAACTCAGAGAGCCAGTATTAGAAAAGACGCTACTCTGGCAGCTGCTACTGCTGTGAGTAATAAACCTGCCTTTGTCTTTCACTCAGGAGTGTGTGTCCTCTGCCAAAAGCTAAGAGACTGGGGGAAGCTCACATTTATTAACATTTTCAAGTCGTCTTTCCAAAAGAAGGGCTTGAGGAGCCAAGTCCTGAAGGCTGGATAGAGTTCACTTATCAAAGGGGAAGGAAAGTTGCTTCAGGTGGAAAGAATGGTGTGCATATTCCATTTTCCTGAAATCTAGAAATGACTTTCCTGGCCTTTTCTCACCCCACACTCAGCTCTTCCAACAGCTTTGAGAGTCTCTAGCTCCTTATATTATACCCCTCACTGTTTGAGATACCCAGAGTGGTTTCTGTTTTCCTGGTCCAAACCTTACTGATGCAAAGAGCTTGGAGAAGCAAGAAAGGACAGGATCATTTGTGGGAAGAGGACAGGGAGGCAGGGGAGATAAGGATAGCATTCAGAGTTTGAGTAAAGGAGTGGGCCTTAAAGAGATCAGAATTATCTTATCTCGGAAGAGAAAGAAACAAGGATGAGTATGAATAAACCCGAGAGAAAAGAAGGGTGGAACATCCAAAAAGTCATTTCTCTCTCAGGAGCAATAGTATTAATTGCTACCATGTATTTTGCTCCCCTGCTGCTGCTGCCGCTGCTGCTAACTCACTTCAGTCGTGTCCGACTCTGTGCAACCCCATAGAGGGCAGCCCACCAGGCTCCGCCTTCCCTGGGATTCTCCAGGCAAGAACACTGGAGTGGGTTGCACGACCCCATGGATGGCAGCCCACCAGGTTCCTCTGTCCACGGGATTTTCCAGGCAAGAGTACTGGAGTGGAGTGCCATCGCCTTCTCCAATTGCTCCCTTAGTCTACATCAAATAATGACCTAAGGACTTTAAATCTATTAGAGCATTTAGTGTTCGCCACGATGCAATAAACATAATTATTATACTTCCATATTGCACAGAAGGGAACTAAGATACAGAGAGATTGACTGCAGAGCCAGGATTTTAACTTGGGAGGTCCATCTCCAGATATACAAATATAGACACAGATACAGATAAAGACATAGATACTCAGCTGCACTGAATTTGATTTAATATTTACTTATTTATTTGACTGTGCTGGGTCTTAGCTGCAGCATGTGGGAACTTCCATCTTAACTGCGGCATGTGAGATCTGGTTTCCCGACCAAGGATTGAACCTGGGCCCCTTGCAGCAGGAACACAGTCCTAGCCAGTGGACCATCAGAGAAATTCCCTAAATTTTATTTAAATGATCTTTCCTTTTTGTTTATTACTTTAATAAGGAAAAATCACCTATCTACCCAGAATCCAAGACATGAACTTGAACACTAACAAGTTACATTTAACCTATGTGCATCCTCAATTCTGTTCCCATACCTCTCCCCATCTGAAATGATTTTATTGAATAGTCTTCACAAAAGCTTTACTTTTTAAAATACAGTCTTAAGACATATGTGTGTATTCTTAAAATTGTAGGATTCATTAAAAGTTGACATGCTAAACATGTCTGAAACAGTATTTCACCTTATATTTTATTGAACATGAGATCATATACATTCTTTTCACTTTTCAACTCTTTCATAGTTTTGTCCCCTTGATCTATCCATTACTGAAAAAGATGTACTAAAATCTCCCTAGAGATTTGTCAGTTTTTCCTTGTAGCTAGTTTTGATTTCATGTATTTTAATTATCTTTAGAACTTTTGTATTCTTCTCATAAATTGGAACTTTTCTCATTGTATAGCAACCTTCATTATTTCTCATGTTGTTCTTTACTGTAAAGTCTAAAGTCATTAATATTGCTTTACCAGCTTTATTGTGACTAACATTTGCCAACTATATCATTTTCTATACCTTCAAATTTTTGTATGTAATGTTTTAAATTTCTCACTTTTTAAATGGCACATGGCTATATATATATTTTTTAAGCCCAGTCTGACAATCTTTGTCTTTTAATTGGAATATTTACAGTTTAATTTTTTGCAATAACAAATACATCTGGAATTACTTATTTCTTATTATATATTATATATAATAAACAAATTATATATATTATATACATATGAAAAAAGTGAAAGTCCCTCAGTCATATCTGACTCTCTGTGACCCCAGGCTCCTCTGTCCATGGGATTTACCAGGTAAGAACACTGGAGTAGGTTGCCATTTCCTTCTCCAAGGGATCTTCCTGAGCCAGGGAATGACCCCCAGTCTCCTACATTGCAGGCAGATTCTGAATTAGGGAAGCCCATTATGTACATATACATATACGTACGTATTTGTGTGTGTGTCTGTGTGGCTGCACTGGGTCTTGGTTGCATCTCTCAGTATCTTAGATCTTTGTTGCAGCATTCGGCATCTTTAGTTGCAGCATGTGAAATCTTTAGCTGTGATATGCAAATTCTTAGCTGTGGCATATGGGATCTAGTTCCCTAACCGGGGATCAAACCCAGAACCCCTGCAAATGGGGGCAGAGAGTCTTAGCCACTGGACCACCAGGGAAGTCCCTCTACCAATTTACTTTGTACTTTATACTTGTCTCATGTGTTTTTCTTTTTTGTAATCTTCTTTCAGGGGCTTACCAGGTGGCTCAGCAGTAAAGAATCCACCTGCAAAGCAAGAGTCAGAGGAGATGCAGATTTGATCACTGAGTCAGGAAAATCCCATGGAAAAGGGAATGACAACCCACTCCAGTATTCTTGCCTGGAAAATTCCAAAGATAGGAGCCTAGCGGGCTACAGTCCATGGAGTTGGGAAGAGTCAGACATGACTGAAGTGACTTAGCATGTACACACCTTCTTTTGGATTGATTTTTCCCCCATTCCACTGTCTCTTCTAATGATTTAGAATTTATAATCACTAATTCTATTGTTCTAGATTTCCACATAAATCATAAAGTCCAAAATTAATTATATCTTTATCATCTTACCATGAAATACAAAGCCTTAAAACACTTCAATCCAATCAGTCACTTCCAGTTTGCACACTATTGTTATTCTGTGTATTTCATTGTCTTGGCTTATCACCATCAATATTTTATAAAATTGATCTTTTTTTCAGACTTATATATAGATTTACAACTTTTTAAGTAGTCATTCCTCCTTACATCTAAGAACCTTCTATATGGAGACACCTTTGTTATTCTTCAAGTGCATCCTTTCAGAATTCTCAGTAGTCACAAAGAATCTGTTAATATCAAACATTCTCAGTTTTTATGCTTTCTTAAAATATCTTTATTTCACTTTCACTGTTAGATATTTTGCTAAATAATACTAGGTTGACAGGTATTTTCTCTGTACATTCTCAAAATTCTAGTTTTTTCTGGGTTTCATATTTGCTATTCAGAAGTCAGTTCTATTCAATTGCCATTCTTTTGTAGATAGTCTATTTTTCTCATAGACAATAGCTTTGAAATTATTATCTTTCTTTGGAGATTTTAAAGTTTGATTGTAAAGTTTCCAAGTGTGTATTTCTTATTATTTTGCCCTGATTGGGATGGATTCGTTTCTTAAATATGAAGATTGATGCTTTTCATTGGTTCTGAAAAATCCTTTGCTATTATCACTTCAAATACCCTCTCCTTCACATACCTCTTCTCTTCTTCTGAGACCCCAAATATTAGACCATCTCACACTATTCTTATGTCTCCTCTTTTAGCTATCTTTCATCTTTTTATTTCTTTGTGCTTTGTACTGCTTACTTCCTTCAGGTCTAGCTTTCAGTTCATCAATCCTTTTTCTCACTCTGTCTAATCTACTATTAAAATCCATCCACTGATAATTTTTCTCCTAGCACCAGGTTTCAAGGCCGACCATTTTCCTTGCTGTTCTCTACCTGGGGGTCTGGCAGCTTTATTTTTAGCTTACCCTTCACACTCAGCCTGTATGGATTTGTGGGGTTCCAGCTATATTGGGAACCTCCCTTATGCTTCCCATTACTTTCTCCCACCTGTAAGAGACCATTACAATCAAAACCCACCTTTGCTGGGGTTTCTTCAAATGTCCTCAGAATGAAAGTATCTTTAGTACTTTGTTTACCTCTTGAGATTCATTTCCTCCTTCATTAATGCATTTTAGGATTTTTTAAATTTTATTCAGCATTTGAGGATTTCCACTTTGTGCTTTGTACTGCTTTCTTCCTTCAGGTCTAGCTTTCAGTTCATCAATCCTTTTTCTCACTCTGTCTAATCTACTATTAAAATCCATCCACTGATAATTTTTCTCCCAGCACCAGGTTTCAAGGCCAACCATTTTCCTTGCTGTTCTCTACCTGGGGGTCTGGCAGCTTTATTTTCAGCTTACCCTTCACACTCAGCCTGCATGGATTTGTGGGGTTCCAGCTATATTGGGAACCTCCCTTATGCTTCCCATTACTTTCTCCCACCTGTAAGAGATCATTACAATCAAAACCCACCTTTGCTGGGGTTTCTTCAAATGTCCTCAGAATGAAAGTATCTTTAGTACTTTGTTTACCTCTTGAGATTCATTTTCTCCTTCATTAATGCATTTTAGGATTTTTTAAATTTTATTCAGCATTTGAGGATTTCCCTGGGAGAATAAGGAGAGTCTCTTTTCTACTGTTCTTCCAGAAATAGAAGATTGGTTTGCTTTCAAATGGGAATCAGAACAGACACCAAATCTAACAGACATTCCATTTTTATTATGAACAGTTCAAACAGATGTTGGATACACATGCTATATGAAGAACAAGTTGTAAGCAAGTGTATACAGTATAACACAATTTTTGTAAAGATAACTATTTTTTTAATATTTAAATATATATTTATTTGTATATGTGTATGAGCAAAGAGAAAGATTTAAAGAGCTACATACAAACTGTTTTGATTACTTCAGAATGGCTAACATTTGGTGTGAGAAAATAAGGGCAAAATATTATTTTAAAAAAGGGAAAATATACAAGTTGTTAAAACATACATCTTCTCCCAAATATGTCTAAATCTATAGACAAGGACTGAAAGGTGGCATGGACAAAAGGGTGGATGGTTAAGTGCTATCTTGCCCAACTATAAAGGGGTTGACCAGATGGCCTTGCACATATCCTTTAAATTGCCACTGAGGTAAGGGGTAGTCTTGAATTACAATGGACCCACAGCAATCAGGGGCTTCCATGGTAGCTCAGTTGGGAAAGAATCCACCTGCAGTGTAGGAGACCCCAGTTTGATTGCTGGTCAGGAAGATCCCCTGGAGAAGGGATAGGCTGCCCACTCCAGTATTCTTGGGCTTCCCTGGTGGCTCAGCTGGTAAAGAATCTGCCTGGAATGCAGGGGACCTGGATTGGGAAGATCCCTTGGAGAAGGGAAAGGCTACCCACTCCAGTATTCTGGCCTGGAGAATTCCATGGACAGTATAGTCCATGGGGTCACAAAGAGTTGGACATGACTGAGCAACTTTCACTTTCACAGCAATCAAACCAGTCAGTCCTAAGAGAAATCAACCCTAAATATTCATTGGAAGGACTGATGCTGAAGCGGAAGCTACAATACCTTGGCCACCTGATGCGAAAGGGGCCAACTCACTGGAAAAGACCCTGATGCTGGGAAAGATTGAGGGCAGGAGAAGCCAGTAACAGAGGATGAGATCGTTGCATGACATCACCGACTCAATGGACATGACTTTGAGCAAACTTCAGGAGATACTGAAGGACAGGGAAGCCTGGCATGCTGCAGTCCATGGGCTTGCAAAGGGTTAGACATTACTTAGCAACTGAACAACAACAACATGGTAATCTTTTCTCTTTCCCAGTTTCATTTCCGAAACACTTCCTCTGCCTTATCTATACTTGCATCTCAAACCATCATCTCAACTTGCTTGTGACCTCAGAATTATTTTGTCTGTTTACAATTTTTCCTTTATTCTTAAACCCAAAGCTCAGTATTGTTGAATTTCATTAATACTTCTCCATCTGGATAGGGTGACTCTATAAAAATAGGAACAACTAGTATTTCTTGAGCACTTACTGTCTATCAGGCACTAAATAGGTGCTTGCTCTGCATTACTTTCTTTGTCTTTAAAACGACCCTGTGAGGAAAGGTGCAAAGGCTGAGAGAAAGCATCTGAGGGAAATCTGATTAGAAAGTCAGATCAGAAAGTCATTCTGATGGAATTTCCCTGGTGATCCAGTGGTGAAGAGTCTGCCTGCCAATGCAGGGAACACGTGTTGGATCCCTGGCCCAGGAAGATCCCACATACCGCCTGCAACTAAGCCCGTGTGCCACAGTTACTGAGCCTGTGGTCAGGAGCCCATGCTCCCCAGCAGGAGAACTCACCAGGAGAAGCTCACGCACCACTAGAGAGTGGCCCTGCTCACAGCTAGAGAAAGCCACACGCAGCAGTGAAGACCCAGCACAGCCAAAAANAGTTACTGAGCCTGTGGTCAGGAGCCCATGCTCCCCAGCAGGAGAACTCACCAGGAGAAGCTCATGCACCACTAGAGAGTGGCCCTGCTCACAGCTAGAGAAAGCCACACGCAGCAGTGAAGACCCAGCACAGCCAAAAATAAAGAAAGGGAGGCAGGAAGGAAGTCATCCTGAGGAGACGATGATGCACCCAAGCCCTAAAGAATGGGTAGGGGCTAAACTGGTGATTCAATCCAAGAAACGGGATCTAGGAAACTCAGCATATAATGACTCAGTATTAACCTTCTAATTGACTGGCAAAGGAAACTATCTAGATTTTTTTAAGACCCAATTACAATTTTGCCCCTAAAGAGGAACCAATGTTTGGAGTCCCAGTGAGCTTGAAGCTTTTACATCAAGGTCTTTTCATGACTCCCTAAGGGAACGATAAGATGAATTCTATTTTTTAATTATCACTATTTTCCTCATTACTTTTAGGGTTTTTTTGTGATTTTGTTGTTTAGATGATGAGTTGAACAAAATAAACACTCAGGAGAAACAGTATTCCCTGGGGATCTTAAGGGATGTGAGAGAACAGAAGAAAGAAACTGATGGTGAGGTAGTACAAATGTGAGGTGTTTTGAAGGATGTCATTATAAGATAAATGAAGAATGTTGAAGTGTGAAGCTACTATGCTTAATAACTTATCATCTTTCTGTGCTGTCCAATATGAGGTCAAAAGATACATACATCTATTTAAACTAAATAAAATGAAAAATTAAATTCCTCAACCTCACTAGCCATGTTGCAAGTGCTCAGTAGATATTTGTGGCTAGCAGGTAATGCATTGGAGAGCTCAGATATAGAATATTTCCATTGTTGTAGAAAGTTCTGTGTGAACTGAGAGCAACATCTTGGAAGGGAATAGCCCTCCCTAGTGTCCTATTGCACACTTACAGATACAATTTTTAGTGAAGTTTGCGATGGGCTAAAGTTAAATGTCTTACGTGGAAATTCTATCAACTTCAGTCAACAGTTATCTATTCTACCAACCCCATTCTTCTAGATACAAGACACTGAACCATGCATGGGAGGGGGAAGAGGGAGATGGACCAAAAAACAAATTAGACATGACCACTGCCTTCAAGAAGTTTATTACCTAGAAAGGAAGAAAGATATGCGACCTGCTTCAGGGGCTAGAAGAACCCAGGAAACTTTTCCTTAGGCACAATTTCTTCCAAGACTGAAACTGTCCAAAGTACCCCAATCCAAATTCTCCAATTTTAGTTTCAAGGAATGTTTTTGGAACTCTGGGGACAATGGAATGAGATATGCACACTGTGACAACAGAGGTCTCTAACAG